>BLBF01000040.1:6093163-6130544 GCA_015471245.1 Laticauda colubrina | reverse complement strand
GAGTTTTGTACATATGAAGCTGCGGTTTCAGCATGGGGCTGTAGTTGTTTTGCTAAGTATTTAGCTAGGTTTTGTAATGGTGCTTCTATGGAGCTGACTATGGGTCACACCATATACCAAAAGAAAACACACACCAACCGCTACCTCAACGCCCAATTCCACCACCACTCAGCACAGATAAATTCCGTAGCGAAAACACTAATTACCAGAACGAAACGCCTGGCAGATAAGACACATATAAAGACTGAACTATGCACCCTGACTGAAGTATTGACAGCCAATGGCTTCCACAAAAACAAAATCGCCAACTTGATCCACAAAAACACACCAAGACACAACAGAGACCTAGAAGACCAACAGACCTATGGAACAGCTGTCCTGCCCTACATAAGAGGTACTACAGATAAAATCAGTAAGATACTACACAGGCATCACATCAAGACTGTCTTCAAAACAGACAAAAAAATAGCAGCCATCCTGAGGAACCCCAAGGCAAAATTGACCTGGAAAACCAAGGCATATACGAAATTCCCTGTACATCATGCCCGGCCACATACATCCAACACATGAAAACCACAGGTCACAACATCAACTTCAATGGCACTAAAACCCTAGCCACTATAGAAAACCCCAACCACAGAATCATTAGAGAAGCCATAGAGATTGAAAAAAGACCTGACAGCATGAATAGAAGAGATGATTCCACCAGACTGTCAATCATTTGGAAGCCTGCACTCTCAAATAGAAAGATCTCCATGCCACAAGCCAGGCAAACACCTGGGCAAAAACAGACTCCCTCTGATAGCTCCAACCCAACCCCCCCACCAGGCACCCAGGTGAAACCCAGCTTGCTAATGAATAGCAGCTTGCTAATGAAGAGCAGCCGTCCCTTCACACGGAGCCAAGCTGCACTGAAAGCCTCCAACACAAGAACAGAGTGTTGCCAGCCAATCAAAGCCACAAAACAGACAGAAGAAACCAGAAACACCAATCAATCAAACTCCAAGTCCAATGAACACAGATCCAGGCTCCCAGCCAATCAGAATGGACCAGCCTCAAATTTGAAACCAGGAACTAAGTCTATACAGAAGCCTGAGGATGGCAGATGAGATTCTGCTGAAACGTTGCTACAACTTTAACAGAACTACGTCATTGTAGTGCTTTTAAAGTTGTAGCAACGTTTCAGCAGAATCTCATTTGCCATCATCAGGCTTCTGTTAAAAAGCACTACAATGACGTGGGATAATACAGAACTCTGTTTCTGATAAGGTTGTCTGAAGATGATAAGCATGAAAAGAGCAATTTTAATTATAAAGAGCTAATTCAAGTGAAAAATCCATGTAGAAAAAATCTAGATTGCCTGTTTATAGTAAAGAAAGTGATCCAAGAAAAATCCAGGTCCATATAACTGTTCCGACTGGTACCTTGAGAAAAAGCAAAGTCAACATCTTTCTTATTGACATACTTGAACACTTCTTACAAACTGATTTCAATATGTGTACAATAGGTGAGAACCTGCTTATAGTTTAAGCAGAATAGGATGATAGATACAAGAATCTTACCATTCACATTGACAAATGCTCTTAACCAGGTCAGTGTCAAAACCTTCAGCTGCATTTATGCAGATAATTCTCGGCTTACAACCACAATTGCACCCAAAATATATGTTGCTTAGTGAGACAGTTCTTAAGTGAGTTTTGCCCCGCTTTACATCTTTCTTGCCATAGTTATTCAGTGAATCACTGCAGTTAAGTTAGTTATTAAGTGAATCTAGCTTCTCCATTGACTGCCTGTCAGCATCTGAATTATAATCATGTGATTATGGGGATGCTGCCATGGTCATAAATGTGAAATAAGTAACTTCAGTGCTGTTTTAACTCCAAATGATCATTAGATGAACTATTGTAAGTCGAGGACTACTTGTACAACCTTCTAAACGGGCAGAGTGTGATCCTGGATCTCCTGTTTGAGCTCAATTGATTTAATCATTAACCACCTTAAACATCTTGCATGTACCCAGCTAATAATTGATATTCTTAAGATGTGATGAGAAGTTTTTCTGCTAATGTTCAGATCATTAAGGGTGATGATACAAAGTTCCTATTGAGTAAGTCTGTTATATCAATATTCAAATTATTTTTATGTAATTAATTTGACCTTCATTGTGGACTAGGAGTTTGGCTTTTTAAAAGTCTATTACTTGATTTAGAAATGACATTTCTTCTGGAAATTGATACTGAAAGTGTGAATGGGGATGAAATGTACCATTCAGAAGTAGTTGTAGTCATTTTAAAAACTAGCTCCATGTAAATGCCTAATTTTTAACTTTAGATCAAGAGAAAGAGTTGACTGTCTAATTAAATTACATTCAAGGAGCAAATATATGATCATCTGATTATACTACTACTTCATTTGGAGGGAACAAGATTGGAAAAAGCCAAGTTAGAATCATGTAATCACATAAAGATCTAGATTTTTTAAAGTGTTTAAGAAATAACAGTTTTTGGTTTATTTATTTTGCTAAGAAATCCCAGTGAAATGGAAGTCCAATTCTGTTGACATGCAAGTTTTCTACAACTTTCTATAGAGATAAATGACTATGCCCTGTAAATACAACCATTGTTTTGAACTCTGATCACACAAGCATTTAAGAAGCCCTTGAAAACCAAATTTATTTGCATCCAGTATCTATTTTGAATTTGTATTTAATTGTGGGGAAGATCCTGAAGGCATGTTTTGTTTACCGTGTGATATTTGCAAATGCCAAAATGGCTGTTTCTTAATTTAATTGCAAGTGGAAATGCAGTCTTGATTTGACTTTACTGTTTTGTATTTTCTTGCTGTCATTTTCTATGGCATTATTTAGTTCATAAGAGGGGAGAAATATACCTCTAAGGAAAACATCTCAGTAAGAAATCTCCCTTTTCCCTTTTTTAAAAATAAGATGTGATTATCTGTTCATCCCAACCCCTGTCTCTAAATGCAACAGCAGCTTTAAAATTCGGCAGCTAAGACTGAATGACATAGATGGTTTTTAGAAAATGGCCTGCTTATATCAAGTTTCCTATGTGTAAGGAACACTGGTTTGCAACTCCAAGAACAAAAGTTAAATGGAATCGTAACCAGGAAGTGAATTTATCACAAATTCCTCTTAAACAATGCAGATGGGTATAAATACTGCCTGTATTAAACTGCGAACCAAAATCCTTCTCTGCATGGATCATGTTGCTCCCTACCCTTAATCCTTCAGAAACCAGTGTCTCTGCACATACCTGCTTTGCAAATGAAAGTTGTATCTTTTGGGGAACTTTGTCCTGTGTCTGCCTTTTTGAACAATGTGACTACTTCTCACTGATCTGTGTGTTCCATCCCCTTCTTTGTCCACTTGTAGATGTACTCCAGCAGAGTTGCTTTAAGTGACGAATGCATCGCACTACAGCCGTTGTCCAGGGCAACAAGTCAGCTGAGCAAAATTAGGTAGAGTAGGAGGGGCAGTTCTCCATCCAATTTTATGCATGATGAAGGTCAGCTAACCAGCACTTAAGAAAAGGGGAAAAGGCATGTTGGACTCTAGTGTGAACTAAGAGGGCAGTCACAGCTGCACAAGTTGGTACCTTTCTGAGTTTACTTTAGCTTTGCTACATATGTTTGTTCGCAGGCCAAATATAGCATGTGTTTCATTTCTTCCCTAATACTTCTCGGGGTGGAGGGGCAAGGGGAAATTGCAAACATGATGATCGGGTGCAGAATCCCAATTGACTCCATGTTTCGTGATAAAGATAACAAAAAAACCCAAGCATGGTCTAAGCGCTTCTGCCTAACTCAACCATCCATGATGTTAACGGTGCATGTGGCATGCCCAGTCAAATAGGAAAAGCTGCAGCAAGAATCTGTCCTTTGTAGACCATTGTGCCTTTTGCTAACTAGATTATTTCTCCTCTTACTGTTTGCGCAGGTTTATGTTTATGTTTTGTGTCCAAGTGTATTACAGATATTGTCTACTCAACAAGACTGTTGATTGAAAGTGAATGGACTGGATGAGGACTTTTACAGTTGAAATCTGTAGCTGATTCACTGGGTCAGGAGATTAAATTGGCCAAAGATGGGATGCCAAAAACTGAGCATCCCATCTCTGGGCAACTAAGATTGAGCCATGGTGAGGCAGTGGTTAGAAGGCCGTATTGGAGGCTAATTCTTCTGACTGCCAGCCTGAACGGCTCAAGGTTGACTTAGCCTTTCATCCTTCCAAGGTTAGTCAAATAAGGACTCAGATTGTTTGGGAGGAATATGCTGACTCTGTAATCCACTTAGAGAGAGCTGTCAAGCACTATGAAGCGGTATATAAATCAATTGCTAAGTATAGGAATAATTTACACCAATATGAAGGCTATATGGAATACTTTGATCTCAGTTTCCAGATTTACCCAGATTTGTTTATCAGTGTAAAATAAAAACCAAATTTTCCCAATGTGGACTTTATGTGGACTTTAACTCCCAGAATCTTTATGTGTGATTCCCTGGAAAATCTAGAAGTTGAAATATCTCTATCTTGCAGGAGTCCAAGTTAGGGAGAGGGGGTGCAAAAGATGTGTGCCTCTTTAAGATGTAAGATTGACATTGAGCATTGTCTACTTTTCTTTAACCAACCAAGATTTACCCAGTCCTTCTGCATGTGTATTTCACCTTGTGTCACCCACCCCTTTCCTCCCATCAGCACCAAATGATGGTTTAACCATGGTAACTGCTCTAGAAGAAATAACAAAATGGTGATACTGTGCATCAAAGACTCAATAAATAAGGAGCATTAAGACATCCAGAATTAATGTGTCCCTCCAAATTTGGCCAATCTGTTGGTGGCAAGAGAAAAGCCTTAAGGGGTCTATCCAAATCATACTTTTTACATCAGTCTCTTTCCAACTGTCAATCCTTTTACCTGTCTAATATGTTGAAGGCCAGTGCAAACTAATAAATACTGGCAGTTATTTTGTTATTGGAAACACAAAATGAGAGGGCCAAATATATTAAATAGTAGAGGTTAAGCATATGCCTTTAGGCAGTATTTTGATACACAAGAGGAGAAAGGGTGCAAGTATACAAATGCATAGTGATGTAAATGTACCTATTCATAATCAGTAGATCTCAGATGATTTCCTGCCCTTCTATTGTTACTATCTTCAAGAAGAGAATGATTGTTTTAAAAATCATGACAGTGGGTTGCCAATAACGGTATGACAAAATCGCAAAAACAGTATATTGGAATATCTGCAAGAAATATCATTTGCCTACAAGGAATACAACAGTTAGAAGGGACCTTAGAGATCTTCTAGTCCAACCCCCTGCTCAAGCAGGAAACCCTGTACCATATCAAACAAATGCTTGTCCAATCTCTTCTTTAAAACCTCCAGTGTTGGAGCATCCACAACTTCTAGAAGCAAGTCCTTCCACTGATTAATTGTTCTAACTATCAAGAAGTATTGGTGGGAACACAAAATAGACAAAACAATGGAAAATAAAGATGCTAAAGTGTTCCGAGATTTAAGAATTTGAAAAGACAAGCACCTGTCACAACACCCATATTTAATAATCATTTATAAAGACAACTAAGTTTGGATAGTGGACGTAGTATACAGTACCTGGAGATAGCAGAACAGAAGAGAAAGAACTGAAGAAAGATCACAAAATACAAAGGCATAGAAGTAAAACAACTGTGGCAAAAATAGCAAAGATACTATTAATAGTAATAGGCTCCTTGGGTCTAACCTCAAAACATCTGGAGCAGCCCTTGAAGACCCTCGGCATTGACAAAATAACCATTGGTCAAGAGCAAAAAGGAACTAGGAACAGCTTACAATATCTTTAATACCAAAGAACGACAACATCTGTTTATCTCAGATCCTGGAAAAGGACTCCATTGGTGGATAAAAATGCCAATTTTAGTTTAAACATCTGATCAACTGACCAACCAATCAGAAGAAGGAAGAAAGGAACAATGGTAACATCTAGTTAGTGCTTTTACTAAGGATTAATGTAAATGTATTTAAATAGATTTTCCATAGTTAATAAATTATAGCATTTCCCAAGATAGTAATGAATTTCCATATCACATAACCATAAATCATAAAGTTGGAAGGGACTTAATAAGTCTTTCAGACCAAATTCATATCAAATTCATTTTGACATTCCCTAGTAGATTGTCCATTTTCACTTACTTTTAAGGGCTGTGCAAGATGCAGTTTGTCTGCTGTGAAATTAAAAACACTTAGATAAATCATAAATTGTTTCATTCATAGTTAATAGACCCCTAGATTTAAAGTGTCTTCTGCTAATAATTCTGGAACTGTGGTCTTCATTAATTCAAATATTTTTGAACAACAAGAGTAAAGATAAAGGTTATATTTGCTGCAGATGTTTGGAGAGCAAATCAACACCTCATAAGTGTCAGTCTTTTCCAAGTGTCTCGGTAAGTAGAAGATTAAAATGTTGGAGTATTTTCAAAGGTGCTGTAGGCTTTCGAATAAACATCCCTACATTTTGTTTTTGGCTCATACAGCTTTATAAATTTTTCCCTTTACTATGCTATCACTGCCAAAAATCCAGTTCCACTTGAATCTATATGTACTATTTCAGTTTGAAAACACTCTGCTGCAGTCAAAAAACACCCTAGGTCAAATTTCTGTCCTTGGTTACAGTAGTGTATCCCCACCTTGGCCATTTGACCATTTGTGGACTTCAGCTTCCAGTGTTTCCCAGCCAATATGCTGACTGGGGAATTCCTGGGCCACACATTTTCAAGTTGCCAAGGTTGAGAAATGCTGGATTATAGGATAACATGTCAAGTTCCCCTCTGCTTAAGTTTCTGATTCCCGGAGAGGCACATCACAAAGCCTAGATCATTTGTTATTTATGAAAGACATAATGTAATTTGAAGTTGAAAGGTGGTACTGTTTTGCACTTTCAGTTATATTGGATTTTGAAGGGTTTTTTTCCCCCTTGCAAGCCTAGAATTAGGCCTCCATCAAAGGTTTCAGATTTGGAGGGCTAGAGGCCCACAGATATTTCTTGGGGAATATTTAAGGTAAATGTGCCATTGTTGACATAGGAATGAGTTCCTGTTTGCCTTGAACATAAGAGATAAATTGGACAGGAACCAGGCACTCAGGAATCCAGAACAATAATAAACCACCATGGACCTTTAGTTGGGCAGCCAAGCTTAGAAATAGAGATTGGAAATTGTATATGAACCACATATTTAAGCTCTTTTTAGGAGGCATACATATAACAAGCGGGCTTTCTTAGATATAAAGCCTTGATTTTATATTCTATTACGTGGATTTATTTCTTTGGTTGCATTATCAGGAGCCTGTTCATTTTTATCAGTTTTTGACAAAGTTTTGTTCTCAGTATCTCGTTCACTCAGGCTGAATTGGAATGGGCTATTTGACGACTTCATTTTCCCCCATCAACTGCAAACAGTTGATTTTTGACAGCAAGATTTTTAGTATGTTGTTCAAAACCAGTGGTAGCTGTGGGAACATTACATTTTGCATGGAAGTCATCGTCCATCCTTCGCCCAATCATTCTGAATTTATGGGCGTGCCCAGGAATAGAAATTGAATCAGTTTAACTCTTATTCCCAGTCTTAAAACTGTTGCCTAAAATACAAGCATGTGTTGTGGAAGAAAATTCATAATTCCCTTCTGTTGAGGTCACTCTGAGGTCTCCAACTATCAAAGAAAAGAATGTGTGTGTCTTGCTTAAATGGGAGGTATTTTATGAAACACTTCATAGGACAAGAAACGTAACCATGACTTTTCTGCAATTTTACAAAATGCAAAATTCTGAATTAGTATCATCAGCTATGTCTCATCTGCCTTGGATTTTCTTGGGTGATAAGACATGGAAGAGAGTGTCTAGTCCTTTTGATACAGCTGGGCCACTGGCTGGCTGCCCATCACATTTTTTAGAAGTCATCCTTTTAATAGTTTTCAGTTGTGGGAAATATACAAGACCATCATTATTAAGGCTAGGTCACACTGGCCGACGGATGCAAAACGTATGCAAAAAGTACACAGCGGACGAGCAAAATTTCAGGGGTGGCTCCATCCGTTGTTATCCGCTCTCAAAAGTGCCCCAAATTTGTATAAACAGAACGGAAAACAACGGAAAGGAACGGACGTGGGGAGGATGTAGCAGGGATGTAAAGCGGATGTTCATAGGAAGCCTAGCGGATGGAAGCGGATGACACATCCACAGGGCTTCCGGGGGAGAATAGCGAAGTGGACACATAGCGGAAGGAGCGGATGCGTAGCGGATGACGCAGGTGCATCACGGACGCCTATAGCATGCATAGCGGATACAAAGCGTTCACTGCACATGCGGGGAGGATGAATTGCGTCAGCTCCGCAGATATAAAAGGATGCAGCTCGCAAGCAGTCACCATTCAGAGGAAAGACCTGCTGCCAGAGACATCTTGAGAGAACACCATGGGGAAGAAGAGGAAGCCTGTGCCTACTCCTGCCAGCCCTGGCAAGAAGGACAGAACCACCATCCCACCCCCTGGCGCTGACTCTGAAGCTGCTGGTGCTTCTGCTGGTGCTGCTGGTGGTGCTGCTGGTGCTTCTCCTGCTGCTGCTGGTGCTTCTCCTGCTGCTGCTGCTGTGGTGGACCAGCCCCAAAGCCCTCAAAGCCCTGCTGCTGAAGGCCCTGAAGCTCCTGCCAGAGGGAAGAAGAGGCAAGGCAAGGAGAAGGGAGAGAGGAAACAGTACTCCATTTCCGAAGACCATGAGGAGGAGGTGCTGGAATGGCTGAGGGAGAACGAGTACCTGTGGAGGAAGGGCCACAGGCTCTATTGCGACACCAAGAGGAAGCAGGCAGTGTGGAGAGAAACGGCAGAGAGCCTGGGCTACACTTCAGATGTACTCCTTGGGTGGTGGAAGCACATGCACACCTGGTATAGCAAGCTGCACCTGAAGAAATCTGGGCAGGCCGCTGTCAAGTTCACTGACCGGGAGACCTATGTCATGGGCAGGTGCAGCTTCCTGGAGGGTGAGATCCGACACCGAGGAGCAGCCCCTCTGTCAACCCTTTTCCTCAGACAGCCCACAGAGAGCCACTCCTCTTCCAGCCAGGAGACAGCTACCTTGTCCAGGCAGATGTCTTTGGAGGGCCCCACGACAGAGACCCCCCTGACAGCTGCACTCCCCATGCTGGAGGACGTGGAGGATCCCCTGTCTCAGATGGAGCAAGAAGAAGCAGCCACCAGAGACCAACCCACACCCACACCCAGCTCCACCTCCACAGAAAGCAGGCAGAGAGGCAGACCGGAGGGACAGAGCCACACTGTCCTCTTGGAGATCAGGGACACCATCAAGACCAGCACAGATCTCCTCTCCCAGCTGGTCCACTTTGACATACCATCCTCAAACCGCAAGCCCTTCATCATGTACATGAGCCAGACCCTCATGGACATGCCCGAGGCCCAGTACCAGGTTATGAAGGAGAGGATCACAGCTCTTCTTCACCACCCTCCAGGCCCAGCTGAACCTGCTCCTACCCACTCCAGGTCTGCTCCTCCACCCCAGGCGATGTCACAGCCCTTCCATGGATTTCAACAGCCCCTCGCCCACCAAGCCTACCACTACCAGGATTTCCCACAGCAGAGGCAGCCCTTCCCAGTCCAGGCCCAGGTTCATCGGACGCCACAGACGCCACTCCTCACCCAGCTGCAGACCAGACAGCCCCACTACACTCCTCCTTCCTCCACCCCACAGCCAAGCCCTTCGTCAGAACATCTGTCATCAGTCTTGGGCCTCACATCCCAGGTACTTGATGAAGGGCCTCTCAACTTCACGGGACTGAGTCAGCTCTCTGAGAGCTTCCTGCACACACCATCTCCTGTTGTACTCTCGGGGCCAGGCACCCCAATGGCACCTCAGACCAACACTCCAGCAACAGCCACCTCCACAGTCCCTGGCCCCTTTACATCTGAGACCATGGGCACGCCTCAGAGTGACTAAGAAGAGTGCCAGAGACTGAGTTGTTACCTGTTCACTTTATCTTTGCTTAAGACACTTTACTTGGGTCATTTTGCTTTTTAATAGTCATACAGTTTGTTATTAATAAAGGTTATCTTTGCTTCACACACTTGGTTCATTTTTTTTACTTAATAAAGTGTTGGGGAAAACTTTGAAAAAAGGGTTAAGCCTTTGCATGCTCGTGGGATTGGTAAGGATAGCTGTGGGATGGATAGCTGTGGGGTGGATAGCTGTGGGATGGGTAGGGATAGCTGTGGGATGGATAGCTTTGGGATGAGTAAGGATAGCTGTGGGATGGATAGCTGTGAGATGGGTAAGGATAGTTGTGGGATGGGTAAGGATATTTGTGGGATAGATAAACCTCCAGTGCAAGCATAGTGGGACTGTATGGTCCACCCTCCCAGCTGCCACACATATGGCCCTTTATTATCAATAACAATTTAATCATTGATCAACACATTTCAACATAAACAAAACTCTTTATTAATGCCTTGTTCATTGTAGGGCCACTCAACAAACATGGCACAATGTCATCAGTGTGATGAGACAGGCTCAAGGAAGCATCCATTAAGCATCTACCATCCTGTCTTGCCACTCCACTGCTCCACCTGGAGAGTTGCACCAGTGTTTCAGGAGGTTGCGCTGCTTCTTCCCTTCATGTGAAGCTCTGTTGGGGCCTTGCACATCCACAGTGTCTATCAGGTTTTGTCCTTGCCTCCATTCACCAAGCTCCATGTCCCCATTGCCTTGTTGGAGGTCCACGAGCCTGTTCTGTAACACTGGGTAGTGGGTGCGGATGAGATTGTGCAGGATGCAGAAGCTTCCATGATGTTCCTCATGGTCCCTGGGTGATGCTGCATGGTGGTGAGAAGTACCTGGAACCTGTTGGCCAGGATGCCAAAGGCGTTCTCCACCACCCGTCTTGCCCTGGACAGCCTGTAGTTGAAGATCCTCTCTTCACGGGTGAGGTATCTTGAAGTGTAGGGCTTCATGAGGTAGGTTCTGAGGGAGAAGGCGTCATCACCAACGATGAAGTAGGGCACATCTTGTGTGTCGTTGGGTAGGGGGTCTGGATCTGGGAAAACCATGATGAGGTTGCATTCCAGCCCATCCTTGAGGTCACTGGTGTTGTATATCTGGGCATCTGAAGCTGACCCGTTGCCTGAAGCATCGATGTAGATGAACTTGTAGTCAGCATCAACCATGGCAAAGAGTTGAAATAATTGGACCCTGAGTTGGCTGGAGCTTTGCAGGCCACATGCTTTCCATCTATGGCTCCAAAGGTGTGGGGAAAGTTCCACCTCTGATACCACTGCTCTGAAACTTTCCTCCATCCTTCTTCAGTGGTGGGACACTGGAGGAGCTCCTCCACGTATTCTTCGATGATGGCCTGCACCACTACTCTGACCACAATGCTGATGGTGTTGTGTGGCACCCTCCAGGCATACTGCATGTTTATGTATGTGGCCCCAGAGGTCAGGTGGCGCAGAGTCAGTGCCACCTTCAGTCCAGGGTATAGGCTGGGATGGAAGTTGGTGTTTGCCTTGGTCAACCTGGGTCTCAGACGATCCACAACTTTGTCAAACATGGCTGGTGGCATCCTCATGAAGTGCTGGAATGCATGAGGGTCTTCATTCCTCAGCTCCACCATCAGCTTGTCATAGAGTCCAAACTCCACTCTTCTCCCGATCCATCTTTGGACCCAGACAGCTCTTGGATGTCTCCTTCTTCCCCTTGCGTAGAAAAGGTGAAACAGTCTGAAGAGGGCTTGGTTCTGGTGTTGAATGATGGCGGCTACCAAAAGGAGTGTGCGATGATCCATGGTGGACATCAATGGATGATGTGGAAGAGCAAGAGCAAGGCTGAAGAGGTCTGCACACCAGGGCTGCTGGACTGATAGTGAGATCCAGGTGATTTCCTTCCCCTTTTTATTGGAAATGTCGGTTTTCCGCTAGGTGTCCTTCCACATACTCTAGGCATCCTCCAGACATCCTAAATATATGAGATACGTCCCATACATGAACGTTTTGTCCGTTTTAATGCTTTATATCCGAGCTGCATCTGCTTTCATCCTTTCTATGTCCGTGCTACTAACGCTGTGTGGACGTTCCACGTACCTTTCGCTTCCTCCCTCTTTCTGCTTTCCGCTAGAGCAGATGCCGAGAGGATGCCGAGGATGGCTACATCGGCCGCGTAATGGATGACAACGGACGTAGAACACTTGTTGCCCGTATGTGTCGCGGATGTAGATCGTACGCGTCGGAAAGTTCATCCGCTCAAAAAGTTTTGTGCAGCTCAAAACTTTTTGAGCGGATGAAATAGCAGTAGATGGATATTTGACGGATAGAGCATATGAAAGACGTACGCAGTGAGTACACAACGTTTTCCAACGGATGGCAAGCTTTTTTGTCCGTTTTACATCCTCTTTGCATCCGTTGGTGCAGTGGGACATGGGCTTTAACTAGTCACGTTCTAGATTCTCCAATGCTTGGAGTTTTATTCTAAGCACTCAGTCTTATTTCCTGAGACAATGCAGAATGTGGCAAGCACACATTTCCCTACTGTTGCTGTGCTAAATTCTTATCTTGACAAAATCTTTGTAATCTACAAAATGCTTATTCTAATATTGGCACTTCAACTCTACATAAACCAGCATGTATGTTAATATTTATGTTGCTATAGTAAGAAAATGACCCGACTGAGCTTTTTCTTAATCCCAGAAAGAGGATAGGAACTCTTTCAAGATTTTTTTTTCCTGTCTTCTGATGAACAGAGGAAGTTTTTGTAGAGGTATTTTGGTTTATGTTGAAGAGCTTGATTATCACCAATCGGCACAATAATGTCACGTTCCTGCACAACAGCTTTAAAAAAAAATCAAGGGCAGTCCAGACCTTTTGGGACCCAGAGCTATGGGCAGAGAGGGGAGCATTCTAACTTAGCTAAAGGCAGACAGTTTCAGAAACCTGCATTACATCGATGTTTCAATCTTCCAGTGTGGTGAGGAAGCTATTATTTGCAAGCTGGACACCATCTTTGCGGTCCTTGTTTTGTGTCAAGCTGTAATATGTAGTGCTATCTTCTGTTGGGTTTGAACGGGAGGTAGAATTTTCCTCCAATTTGTTTCTTCATGAAAATGATCTCCAAGCAGGTGTGTGTTTCAGGAAAGGGCTGGATAATGAATCTTTCTCAGTAATCCTCTGGGCAATCTTGAATGTTATAGTGAGAAGGTTTCGGGACTTTCAGGGATAGATGGGAGTTGGGAGGGAGGATGGGCACATACTGGGTGTAATGGAGCAATTTGTAATTGCTTGTCAAGAATCCAATTTGGGTCTCCTGTTGGCAAGACACCTGTAAAATAAAACAATCTGTTTTTGTTTTGTTTTTGGTGGGGGATAATAACTTTATTCAAAACAAGGATAAAGGGTAATTGGGTCAAACAGTTTAAAGAGCTACAAATTTATCAGCATCTATCTTTTCCTCAAATTCCATTCATGGTTAGCTGCAAGTAAATACGTGAAAGTGAGACTCATCTGGTCTTTTTTATTTTGATTCTTCTACAATATCTGTGAGTACAAAGCTGGATTTTCCAGCTTTAAATCATATGATATATTATTCCAGTTCTACTAATATTAACAACAGAAAACTGTCAATTAATTGTTAGTAAACAGTTGAATTGTTAGTTCAAGCTCTGATGGAACAGGTGAACATTTTCATTTGAGAAAAGGGAATTTTCCAAGTATTTCTGAGCAGTATTGTGATATTTCTGACATGGATTTGAAAACTAATTTCTAATTTAGCTATGTAAACAATTTCTGCTTCTTGTTGTTAGTCCTCAGTGCCTCACTAACTTCTTATTTTTAACTCCTCAGTGTCTTTTTTCCTAATAACCAGTTTCACACTGGATTCTGATGATGAGGCATTTTTTTTCAATTTCAGCTGAATATCCTACTTTTCCTTGTTTTTCCTCAATGACATTGATTTTTGTCTCAGATAAATAAACTGTTTTGTTTTGCTTTGTTCTCTCTTTAGAGTTCTTGTGGCCATTTTGTGCAAGACGAAAATTATTTCCAACTCTTTTAATAGCTGCTGTCAGGTTATATAGTCACTACTTTCCTCTATCTTTGATTGTATACCCCAGGCCATTTTATATGGAAAGAGAAAAATAGGTATGAATAGAGAGAAAAATAGATAGCGGCACAGTGGCCTAGAGGTGAAGCCCTTGTCTCCCACTTAGAAAGCTGAGTGATCAATCCTAGGTAGCAGCAGATGTTTCTCTCTCAAGGCACAAAGAGAAAATATCTGCTGAAAACTCCACAGGAAGGGCATCCGGCCAGTCAACCCTCAGCTCCATTCAGTCGCCCCGACCCCACTCTGAAGTAAGGGATTAAAAGGATCGTAGAAAGAAAAAAAAGAGAGAAATAGGTGTGAGTAGATTTCAGCCTCTTTTCGATCAGAATTTCAGTCCGTTGACTTCCCTTGGAGTCAGCCAGATTTTGCAAATAGGTTTCTAAGTGCTATTTAATGTGTGAAATCACAGAGGTAGAGAGACAAGCAACTAATAGACTGGAACCTAGTTGTCACATCTTCTGGCCTTCAATTGTCAAATAGGCAAATGAACCGTTACCACTATCATATAATTCTCAGAATATTTATAGCATTAAGCTTCCCAATGCGAACATGAAACATACAGAAGATGCATGCAAGCTAAATCAGAACTGCATCTGTGCTTCTAAAATGTCTGTAACTGTACTAACAAAAAACCAAAGTTCCTGGAGAGGGTTTTCTAATTTCTCTCCCGCTTTTCCCTGTTTTGTTTTCTTTTTCTCCCCCACAGCTTACTAAGACAGGTCCAGGTGTCAACTGCCTGGAGTCCATGTGTTGCTTCTCCCATGGGGAACCAACCTGCACACCTTTTAGAAGAATGCTGGAGCGAATAATGAGACGGTGCAGCCCCACCCGAGTCAACAGGTGTGGAATTTCTCTGAAATGCCTTTGCTGCAGACAGTTCTCCTATAAACTGGAACACGATGAACCGACAACTATAGCTGTCTAGTCCGAGACAGGAAACCATCTTCCTAGGTTCAAGCTGGGATCTTCAGAGAAGATCCAAGTTTGTGCTTTGAATGTGGGGGGAATGAGAGATTGTTGCGTTAACTGGTTGTTGTTGAAAAACTGGTTGAATTGTGGGGTTTTTTGTTTGTTTTTGTTTTTGTTTTTTTTATGACGCCGCCTTTTCTCTGATCCTGCAACTGCTATTGTGCCTTTAGTGGCTTCGGTGTTATAAGCTGTCTGAGGTAAGCACTCCCCTGCTCTTTTCGAGCACCGGCCAGTGATTCACAAGTGTGCTTTTTCTTGCTCTGAGCTCCCTGTCAGCATCATTTTTGCCTTTTTACTTAAACGTGCGCATTTCAGTATAGTTTCTCTCCCTTCCCTTGTATGTCTTTTTTTTCCCCTGAAAGTCAGACTCCGGTCCTCATTTCCCTTCCCTTGTGGGTTTAGCTGCTTTGCCTTTTGAACTCCGAAGGCTTGTCCTGTGTTTGATCACTATGTGTCTCCCCTTCTAGACATGCCTCCTTTAAGCTCCAAGGTTTGGGGTTTTCTCCCCTTAAATTTTCATTTCGGGGTAGGGGGAGAAAAGTTTGGTAGGTTTCCTCTATTTCTTGTTCAGCAACTATGTGAAAATCAATTATTTTTAACAATATGAAACAAAGCTCATATTTGAGTAAAATAATAATCTAAAGCCATTCCAAATTATGATTAAAAGTAGACCTTTTTTAACGAACACGAAGCCATTCAGAAATAGGCTAAGCCTATTTATGTGTTCGCTATCTTATACAGGTCTGGTTTTTTATTTTTATTTTTAAAGATCCTCAACAGGAAGATCAATGAGAACCTTTCTTAATTTACAGAAGGTTCTGTCTTAAAACGGACAAGTGAAAACTCTTTGGAGATGCTGTCGAAAGGAATGAGTTTTTGCCCAGTGTTTCTAATCCCAAGTTAGGATTGTTTTCTTCTTTCCTTGATGATATTAGCCATCCTTCTGAAGCATTAGCTGGGAGAACACTGTTCAACCTTGGTCACAGTTAAACAGCAGTTTGAGTTGAGATAAGATGAGATCCAGCAAATTATTAGGGCAAGATTCTCAGTTTGGCGGAGACAGACTTGAACAAAGTCCTCTTGGAGGATACTGCTTTCAAAAGATCAGGAGAAACATGATGGCCCACACAATTTGGGAGTACGGCTACCAGGTCTCTATGGCAAAAAAACCAGATAACCATTGGAATGGCATAGAGAATTAGTTTTCTCTTTATTTGCTGCTATCAGTTGGTCAGCTGGATGTTTACAGTCCTCATTTAAGGATGCAGTAGCTTTTTACTAGTAGCTACTTTTAAAAAACTGCTGGAAAACTTACTGTGGACACTTCTAAATTGTAATTTTCAACTCCTTTGAATATTTCCTTCTTTTACTGATTTTTTTTTCTAAAACAATATCCTCAAATGTGTTAATCCCTCTGCAGCTCCATTTTAAGTTTTTACTAAAGTGATTGGTTTTTTTCCTTCATAACATGGGAACTGTTACAAGCCGGATTTAAAAAATAAATAGTAACCTGTCTCTCTTTGTAAAGAAAGAAGGCAAGATGTATAAAATAAAATATTTCCTAGACATTTTTAAAACAGGAACAGTATCTGATTGATCTAACAGTAGCTTTTTCTCCCCTGGGGTAATGATTTCTGATAAAAGTATATTTGCACCTCTTGGATATCCTCTACCATTAGAATGCCTACCTGCCACTACTGTGATTGGAGTTTGTATGGAATGAGGTCTTGTCAGCGTCAGGGATGCCTGGCAAGAGGATATACAGTGTGTCTCTGTAATTCACCATGCAGAGATACTTTGAACTCCCTCCTCTGCATATTTCAGGATTACTTCAACCCAGAGGCATACACATTGCACACCAAACACAGAACCTTGATCAAACCATCATGGTTGTTGTCTTTACTTTTTAACCAGCCCCCATGGATAGTCCTACTTCATCCCCTGGTCAAAGAGAGCAACCTTGATTGCACCAGAATTTTCATATCAAGCTCTTTCATGTCCAACTTTTAAAATGATTGTTGTCTGCCTCATTCTTACATGGGAGAGAGTTATGTTTGTAGTCACTGTTGGGTTGTGTGCATGCAACACATGTATTCCATTCAGGCAAAAACATAGCAGATTCATTCTCATTATTTGCTAAGCTTGAATGGTGTAACCCTGGCTAGTCTTTTTCTCTGGTTTAGCATAACGTGCAGACTATGATGGAACAAGAGATTGTGCAAATCCGCAAAAAGTGATTAAATTAGTTAATGATGGTAAGCATGCACTCTGAATGCAGATTATTTAGGTTGGAAATTGAAATTATTTTGAGAGAGGTTTACTCCTATCTCATTAGCCCCATCTTAAGTCATACTACAACATACTACATTGTTGGAAATGAAACAAGTAATATATATTCAGAGGTCTGTGCTATCTTGTTCATTGTTTAATATAAAAATGTCACTCAGAGAGAAGTTCACAAGTCCTAGCTATGGTTCTTGCAAAAGGTAGGTATCGCCAGCTTCAAAATCAACGTTGAATAAATACATCTAGTGGTTTTTTAAAAAAAATGTTTTTCTGTTTTTCGTATCTTAACAAATACAAGTATATAATTTGACTTTCATGTTTGATAGAAAATAAAGTACTCCTCCCTCATCTGATCTGCATGCTGATATGTGGAAGACGGATTGCCAAAATAGTACTTTGAAATTCTGCTGGTTTTTCTCCCAATTAGGACAAACTTCGAAATTGTCGTTAATGTATGTTTTAAAATAACAAGATTTAAAATTGTACTGCCTTCCAGGCACATTGAATGGCATCTAAACTAAAGCATTTCATAATGCAACAATTGATCTAATTGTTAGAACTTGATTCATTAAAATCAAGGATTTAACAGTAATGACAATCTGGGATAGTACAGTCATTTCCCAGATTTGGTTGGGACCAAAATTATTCAGACATACAACCCTTTGGAATATAGTTTCCTACCTAAGCAGAATACTAAGAAAGGCATATTTTCAAGGTGCAAAATTCTCACCCGCTTCATAACCATTCCTTATGAGCAGGCAGTGTTACCAAGGTGACTTAGTCTTATATTTTGATTTGAGTATATATTAGTCACTTTTCTTGCAATAGAAGCTGATCTGGATAGAAGTTAAAAATATTTCCACAGTGGTTTACAGAAATGATCCATAATGTTTTACAGAAGTGACCCAAATAAAATGTTTTCTGCAGGCCATTTGTTCCATTGTGAGATAATTAGTAGTAGCAGAGATGGAACAAGCTTTTTACTTCATCTGCATGGCATTAGACAACCCTCCACATCTGTCTTTGTGGAGATGATCTACCTCATCTGAAGCCCATAAAGATATGTCTCGGGTGGAGACTTCAAGTCTCATATCCAGTTGGCAGATCTACACTACCCTAAACTGATTTATGTGGTTTTTTTTAACCAACTACTAGGGAAAATTGTGTTACCAACCAAATCTTCTTTGTACTTGATATTCTGTCAAATATGAGGATCAGTGTATGAAATCAAATCTATTCAATAATTTGGATGAACGAACTCATATTTCATCTAACTGTGTGCTTAAATGCTTGGAGTATAAAGGAAAGAGATGCAGTACCTAACATGCTCTTTAGCAAAGTGAACATCCGTTTTAATTAAATCAACTAACAAAACCTTAGAGCCATTTCTTGTTTCCATTGGGCACAGTTTTCTCCAAATCATCAAATTCTGTTCTTCATTTCTCTTCCATCAAACTGTCACTTGCATTGATTGCTCCAAATTCAGTGTTGTGTTATTAACCATATTCACTTGCAGTGTTTTGCTCAGCTGATTTTGTTTGGCTGGGTTAGGTATTTGCATGGTCTCTCATTTGGGGTGGTTGCACACCAATGACAGAATTCCTTCAGTTTCTTAATAGCTCTGTTTATTGCATAATCAGCAGTCTAGATGCATGAGCCTGGTAGAATACAAGCCCCGTCTTCTATGAGAGAAGGACAGGTTTTAGAGCAGGGGTGGGGAACTATGGCCTTTGCTGGCTCAGGAATTCTGGGACACAAGTCCACAACTCAAAAAGGGCCTATGGTTCCCTACCTCTGCTTTAGAGCAGCAACTTTAAGACTTGTGGACTTCAATTCCCAGAATTCCTCAGCCAGCTTTGATTAGCCACAAGTCTTAAAGTTGCCAAGGTTGGAGACCCCTGCTTTAGAGCATGCCTGTGTGTTTACATAAAACCTTCAGGCTTACGGAACTCTGGATTAGAGTAATTATATGAAAGCAAGTCAGGTTGCAACTCTGATCTAATAATATGGGCCTTCCCAAGAACACATATGCAACCCTACCATTTCTGATCTTGGTTCTGGGGATTTTCTGATTCTCTGTGCCTGATTTGCCACCAGAACTTTGGTCCATATCTTAGTCATTTTGGATATATGTCTCTGAAAATGCCTCTGGGACCAAGACTCTGGTTTCCCATCAGCAAACGTTTCTTTCTTGTTATTACTTTAGATCATGGAGCTCTACGGAACCTTTCTGTACCAGCGATGGAAGCTTCTTGACGTTATCCACAATGGAATCCATTACTTGAGACTTTTCTCAATGCCTTGTGGAAAAACCATGACATCTTGGTTGTAACCAATCTACCAGCCCCTTATGGCCTCCTTGTTAAATGTCATGGCCAGGTTCATATATTGGGGGTGGGTGGGAATTGAAGCCTGGTATTTGCAACAAATACTATTGAAAAAAGAAAAACTGTACATTCCAGTGGAAGCATTAGCATTGTTTAGATGGATGCTATTAATTTTCCATGGTCACATTAGGAATAATAACTTGCTAGAAACCCTTCAGAAAAGTGATTGCTTTGGTTCCCAAATATCCACAACTAATTAGCAAAATATGAGTGGCTTTGCTAAATTGGGAAACGGTATTCTTCTATTCTTCTCCACAAAATGCATAGATCTTCCTTCATAAATTGACTTGGCTAATTCTGAAAGATTTTGAACATGCATACTCTGGAGAGAGAGAGAGAGAGAGAGAGAGAGTGAAGTTCCCTGAGGATGGACTCCAGCATAAGCCCGAAAACTTGGAAGGATAAACCTCTGGTCCAACTCAGATTGGATCCTGCAACATTATCTTGGGACACATATACACATATCTCTCATTTGCGAGGGGGAGAAAGCTGTTAAATAAATTAGCTTTATTTCTGGGCATTCTTGATTCAAATTTGGGGAAAGGATGCTTTTTGAGGCATTACTTTTCTCCTTCTCCACTCCTCCCTTCCCGACCATTTATTTAGTCATCTTACACTCTTGTTGAGAGCACTTAAGAATTCTCCCTGATTTTGCAGGGGCGGCAAAAAGAAAACAAAATGCAGCCACGCTTGTACATAGTTTGTGTCAAATGAAGAGCATGCTGTTCAGGACAATAAATGAGATGATGGCCTTTAGCCAAAAAGAAATTGCGTCTCTGAATTCTTGATTTCAATCAACTAGGGCTTGGTGGGCCACAAAAGGACCATTGGAAGCATTCGCTCCCACATTTTTCACATGAGATGAAAAAGTTCTACCCTCTGTGTCTGGCAGAGAACCCATCATAAATGATCCGGGGGGAATTTTTCTTTTTTGCCAACAATTTCAGAATGCTTCTCAGGGTCCCTGCGGATCAGTTACAAGGTTATCTTGCCCTCCCCATGATTTGGGGCACAGTTGCCAAAATGGCGGGCCCATTGCTTTCAAAATGGAGCAATTATCAGACACTTCCACTGTGTAAACTCTCTGAACTGGCTATATACTTGCATATCTTTTAGGAATGCCAGTTCCTTTTATTTATATTTTAATGCTGATATTTTTTCCCCCTGTTAGGAGCCAACAGATTGATTCAATACGTCGGTTTTCAAACCAGAGAATTTTAAGACGTGTGGGACTTCAATTCCCAGAATTCCCTAGCCACCCATGCTGGCTGGGGAATTCTGGGAGTTTAAAAATCTACACTTTGTTCCCAAGTTTGAGAAACACTGCTGTGTGTTAGTATGTTAGACAAAGCAGAGCTTTTCAGGGAAATGTACCTCACAATCAGCAGCCTGCACTTATTTCAACATGTTTAATGTGTTCCCCTTATTCCAAATATCGTTTACTCGTTTTATTTCTATCCTGCCTTTCTAACCCCAAGTTCTCATTTAAAGGAGCATCATTTCGTCACTGTCATAGATCCATACATCACTCATATCCATCCTTTCCATTCTGGTTTGTCTTCCCCTTTCCCCACCAAAACTATCCCCACAATGAATTGTGAAAGGATCCAAAATTTCAGAAACGATCAAAACTCCAAGCATTTATTTAAATCCACATCATCGTGCAATTAATGTTTCTGCTTTGGTTTTGTATGATGTTAGAATTTAACTCTGTTTTTCTTCACAGATGTACAATTACTGGAACTGACTTCCATGTGTTTTTTGTTTTGTTTTTTTAAATTCCCATTTCTTTCTCGTCCCTCCTCAGTGTGTGTAAGGGTGCAGAAGAAGCATGCATTTAAACAAATTCAGGAAGAGTTTAAGACTCCATCTATCCAAGCCGGGTATCAGTTTCTAACTAAGGGGCAAAAGTGACAGCCGAGTGAAGACCAGTTTCCTTCTCCTATTGTTTGTTCTATGACCAGCAATTCAGGTCAAATGGAAGGAAGGCAAAATGTATTACACGTTGCATCACAATTAAGTTTCGTCCTTTCTTTCTCTGAATGTTTTGTGTATTTCAGTAAACTCATATTTACTTCTAGGTTGAGGATTAGGCCAAAAATACATTGCAGAACAGGAAAAAGAAAATGCAGGAAATTCCTGTGAAATGAATGACCGCAGATAAAGCAATAACACTTGAAATAAGCCAAGGAAGGAAGATGATTTTTCTTCATTATATTTTGGGGGGACATTGGGATAAATTCTCTTCAGTCTTTTGAGAGTCTGCAGAACACGAAAAGAAAGCCATTTTCCTTTCCCTCAGTACCAACAAACTTCATGGACATGGTCATGTAATTTTCTTGGCAGCTATACAGAAATGGATTGTCACATTTTGTGGAATGGTTTTCAACTTCCCAGTTGAGGCTCTTGCTCTGGCAACACTCATTTAGTATTTTGCTCCACAGCTTTCCACCGAGTTGTAGAATCCCCGATTCCAAACAAAGACGCCATTGATGCTGTGTTTGGTCTTGGTCCTGGGTGAACAAGAATGGAGCATCTGACCCATAAAGCCCGGTGGGGTAAAGGATTTGGAGCAGAAGGAGCTCAGTCCTTGATGGGGATGGCATTGAAGAACTCAAAGGGCATCAGATCTGGGTTGGTCTCAGGAATTTCTACGTCAGTTGCAGGATGAGATGTTAAAGAGCATGGAAATCCATCTTCTGCATGCTCACTGAAAATGAAGCAAGCCCCATTTTTCTTTCCACCATAGGATGGTCCAGGTTTCATTTCCCCACCCCACCCCTCAATGTCCAGTGAAGAAATTGAAGCACCATATGACACGAAAGAGTTGGCGATATGGCTGTTTAAAAGAAATAATTTAGGGTTGACTTCTATCCTCCCATTCAGTCGCCATAGGTACACAAAACCCACCTTACAAATCACTTATTTAATCTCTTATTTCTTTATGATCCAATAGACAGTGATGCCTCCTCAAATTCAGTCCATTGTCTTTGCAACTAAAAAAAACACGAATTTCTCACCTGTGCCAGATTGGATTTCCCTCCCCCATATGAACTTAAACTACAGTAAAGGAGATTGCAGTGCAGGACTTTCCCGATGGGAAGAACTGCTAACCAATTATTTGTCCAGAAGGCTTTAGCAGGATTCCTGCACCGCATAAGGCACTGAATCAAATTATCTCAGTTATCCCTTCCAACTCTATACTTCTATTATTTTATTCCTGTATGTCCTATTAAGAAAGGTGGTGCCATTATCCAGTTTTATTAGTTTGGGACTTTTAACTAAAGACAGGTGTGGAAGTGCAGCTGAACTTGTATAAAAACTCACTCAGTAAATCAATCACACTCAGGGAAAAAGATGCATTTTAGATTGCTAAACATTGCCCAGCTTTCCAAAGAACATAAATGTACCCCTTTTTTTTTTTAGTTTGAACTTCTCTCAGGATAAAAGGAATTCGCATTTTGTTCGAAAATGATGTCTGTATTTTCTGTATTTTTTAATAAGTGATCAGAGACTAGTGTAAAACTTCAAAGTTCAGTCATAATTAGTCACTCCAATACTGGGTTTCTATGTATGGAAAATAGGAGGAGTATTATGTATGTTCACTGCCTTGAATTACTTCTAAAGTAATAAAGGCAGACCAAAAATGTAACAAAAATGGAGTTACAACCAATGATGGGGCAGATTTGATACATCGACAAATCAGGTAGTCCTTGACTTACAATGACAATTGAGCCCAAAATTTCTGTTGTTCATAGAGATATTTGTTAAGTGAGTTGTGTCCCATTTTGTGACCTTTCTTGCCAGTTGTTAAGTGAATCACTACAGTTGATAAGTTAGTAACCTGGTTGTTAAGTAAATCTGGCTTCCCCATTGACTTTGCATATCAAAAGGTTGCAAAAAATGAGCCCATGATCACATGACACAGCAATGGTCATAAGTATGAACCAGCTGTCAAGCATCTGAATTTTAATCATACGATCATGGGGAGGCTCCAAGTTTGTAACTCTGACAAATGGTTGCAAGTCACTTTTTTTAGCGCTGTTGTAATTTTGAATGGTCACTAAGTGAACTGTTGTAAGTCGAGGATTACCTGTACATATATTTTGTTTTTAAGCATTATATTTCTTGTTTAATTTTGCGCATAGGGTTGTTGTCAAGACTGCTTTCTTGGGTGCTAAGAATTGTGTTTATTTTTGTGATTAATATTAGCTACATAACATGGGTTACTGTCTAAAAAATTAAAAAAGATTAAAAAAAAAAATTAAAAGATTAGTTCAACTGTTTGATGTGGTCTTCTGTAGGCACAGATGAACTATCTACCAGCAATCTTGAGTATGCCTCAAGCTAAACCATAACATGCTAGTTTGGCTGAACAAGACACAGTTGTAACCATACTGTGGCTATGCACTTGATGCTCTTAAGTCAGGAGTGTCCAGCTTTGGCTGTTTTTAGACTTGTGGATTTCAACTCCCGAAATTCCCTAGCCAGCCATTCTGTCATTCCACAAGTCTTTAAAGATGTCAAAGTTGGACCCTCCTGTTCTAAGCCAGGGCTCTCCAACCTTAGCAACTTTTAAGACTTGTGGACTTCAACTCTCAGAATTCCTTAGTCAGCCATTCTGGATGGGGAATTCTGGGAGTTGAAGTCCACAGGTCTTAAAGTTATCAAAGTTGGAGACCCCTACTCTAAGGCATGCCACTCTCCTGCTTTTTCAGAATTCTTCCAGTGCCATTGACTTGATGGTCAACAAATAAATTGATTTAGTTGGGCTGGTGATCCAAAATATATGTTGCATGGAGAAATACTGTTTCAATACCAGCATCGCCAGGTAAATGTTGAAGTAACTCTTCTGAAACTTAGGAATTCAACTGCTGGTTGAATGTTATGGTATAGGTAGTCCTCACTTAACAACCCCAATTGGGACTGGCAATGTCACTTCTAAGTGGTGCAGTTGTTAAATGATCATCCAAGGTCATGGAGTGAGACATCATGTGACTTGTGATTTCACTGCACTCCTGGCTTGTCCATTGACGTTGCTTGTTGGAAACTGGCTGTGGAGATCACAAATGGTGATTTTGTGACAGCAGGATGCTGATCGCCATCAAGGCCCACCAGCTGTAGTGTGACCCAGAGAGGCTGCAACAGCTGCAAGTTTGAGGACTGGTTATAAAGTCAGTTTGTGCAGCGCCCTCATAACTGGTTGCAAAACAGGATGGTTAACTGAGGACTACTGAGATTTGATCTATCATAGGAGTGTTTCTTTTAATATGCATTGTCATTGTAGTAAACCTAGAATTAGAATTTTTTTACTGGCCAAGTGTGATTGGAGACACAAGGAATTTGTCTTGGTGCAAATGCTCTGTGTACATAAAAGACACATTCATCAAGAGTCAAGAATCATCAGGTACAACACTTAATGATAGTCATAGGATACAATAAGCAATTAAATCATACTAGGAAACAGTCCAGCAACCTATTAACGAAACTGGTCATTGATGCAATATGGAGATTGTAGTTTCTTCAATGTAAACTAAGCATTTACTCAAGATCACCAGCCATCCTAGGGCCGATCCAGTAGAGCAGCTGAAGTAGAAGGTATAATTGTAAAGTTGCTTTTAGTTCTTAGTGGTGGATGGAATTAAAAGTAGATCCTAGCTCTAACAAAAAAAAAAAAAAAAAAAAACAACCCTACTGCCTAAGTTGGTGCTGTCACCACAGTTTTATTTAAAATAAATAAATAAATGCTAGCAGTAATGTAGAGAATGCAGCTACTTCACACATTTGGTCCTTTGTTCTGTATTGTAGAGGTTCTTCAGATAAATTCTGGAAGTTAAAAATCTTTTAAAGTTTCATCCTCTATAAACAGTAACCCATTTAAGTTTGTGGTCCTGTGTGTATTTAATCTGGGAATGGCTTCATTAAACATAATCATGCTTAATTGTGGGGGGGGGACATAAAATATTATGTCTTTAATTGATAAATTGATTTCAGCAAGACATAACCATCGGCAGATTGGAGCCAGATGTCTGGTTTTAAAGAAACCCAACATAACTGACAGTTAGCAATTTTTGTACTTTCCAAATGAATGGCCATTGTTTTAAGAGAAATCCATCCCTATTTTATTTGAGTAGATGTAGAGATGTACGCGCCCGTTTTTTTGTAAAATGCTGTATTTTTGAATTTTAGATTGCAAAATAAATGTTATTCCCACTATGCCAAAGATGGCTCCCTTAAATGTGCTTAATTGATTCTATCCTTATGCTCTTGAAGAATGAACCTTTAGGGATGATCTGTTTTTAAACAAGCATGATTGGGTTTACTGGCCTTAAATTTTGGAAAGGGTACTGAATATTCCACTTGGGAGGACAGATCTCATTTTGAGTTGCTTCGGTCGTGTGCAGTGATTGGAGCAGAACAACTGGAAACAGGAGCAATCACTTTGTGGTCCAAAGGAACTCTTGAGTTCAGACACTGTGATCATCCCACCATCATGATAATCGATGCTTTGTGGCAAAACGGTCAAATGCAGCTTCTTGTACTACTATGTTAATACATTGTTATACAAAAAAAAATATGGAAATTATATTTATTGAATAAAATATTTTGACTTTTTAACTGCCTTGATTTTATTTCTAAACAGTTCAGGGATGATGAATTGCAGGTTGAACGCAGCAAGTCTTACAAAAATGCTGCGCATGGACAGAGTTACAGAAAGGAACGACAGTTTTTGGACAAAACGCAAAGCCTTGATTCTTTGCTAAAGAATGCTTAAACTTTCATCCAGTTTTATCTTCAAACACTTACATATGTTGCTCCTGCACATGTGTATCATTTTCCTTCCGTTGCCCCTCAAAACATTCCAGGTTCATTTACTGACATTGAATCTAATTCAACCCACAGTTGAATGACATGAGAATGATTTGAGATGAGGTTTGAAATGTTTCTTTCTCATACTTGTCTTAAACTCCTTCACTATGTTGTCCCTTCTCTCTCTCTCTCTCTCTCTCACACACACACACACACACACAGTCTGATTAGATGATTTGGCACATACATTTGCAGAACATGCTACGCTTTTAAAGAGATACCTCACCTGGAGTACCAACATTGAGCCATAAACTAGTCAATATGTGCTATTTGAACTCAGAAAATAAAATCCAATGCACTGGTTCATCAGGTTTTATGAATGCAGCCATAGTATAAGAAAGGTCCTTTGCCTGTTGTTACTCTTAATGATGGAGATTATTTTGACACCTGGCTTTAATTAGTGGCTTCAATCCTTGGGCTGTTGACTCAGCCTTACCCCCCCAAAAAACTGGCAATACACGTCCCTAGGATATTGCCAAGAAAATTGCATCCTTATTGCCAGGCATTGAGCTAGACTCAGTCATTTTTACTCTGCTTTTTAAGATACCTGAGGATGAACATTTCATTGCACCTGAAATACCTATTTCTTTTTTTATTGTCATAACAGATTTGGCACTCTCTCAAGAGTTGCAGCTAGCATTCCCTGCCTTTTCTCAGACACTTTTTTATTTCTGCAATGGGCTGACAAGAGCTGCTTTTTAACCACTGGATCTCTGAAAACTTACAGGTCTAGCAACTGAGGTACATGATGTGCAAGCAACATTTAGGCGTTTTCTAAAAGGCAACCGGACTACGTTTTTTCCTCGATGATGTTTCGCTTCTCATCCAAGAAGCTTCTTCAGTTCTGGTTAGTATTCTTCAGTTCTTCAGCCAGACTTAAAAAGAAACTTCTTGGATGAAGAGCGAAACGTCTTTGAGGAAAAAACAAAGTCCATAAACATCAAGGAAAAAAACAAAGTCCAAGTTGTCTTTTGGAAAGCCCCTTTGGGACAACCATGACCTGGATGACTGAGAATCTCCAGAAATATTCAGTTGGAAAATTACCTGCAGCTATCCTGATGCTAGGCTTGGAAGATGTGGCCATTACTCCTTGCAATGGTCAAATACAGGTCGTCCCCAACCACCTTTATCTGATCACCATTTAGGGCATTTTATAACAGCCACAGCATCCCAGAGTCATGTGATCAGCCGGTGTGACCTTTCCAGCTCTCTCCCAATAAGCCAAGTTAATCCGTGAAGCTGATTGGTTTAACAACTACATCATTCACTTAACTGCAGTGATTCACTTAACAGAATGTGTCAAAAAAAAAAGTCATAAAATTGAATGCAACTCAACCACCGCTTGCTTAAGCAATGGAAAAGTCTGGTCCCAACTGTGATTGTTAGGTCATGGGCTCAAAGTAAGTTAAGGTCAATCTGGCACGGGTTGTGAAACACGGTGATGTGCAGTGAGACCTTGACAGGGTTCGTGGTCTTCTAGTGCAGTTCCTTATTAACTGTATTAATAATGCTCTTTCCAAGAAAAATCTGAATTTTCTTTGAACATCCTGAAGATTTCAAGAACTGCATATTGATCCATCATAGACCAAACAAAGGCTGAAACTCACATTCTTTGGGTATGTAATGCAAGCAAGCGATGGACAAGAAAAATATGAGCAAGGTTGGAGAAAAGGGGAAGAACAAGATGGATGAACATGAGTAGGGACAGCCATGGAATATCATTGAAAGGGAGACCGATTTTTAATGGGATCAGGTCAAAATGGTAGGCATTTATCCATACAGCTGCCAGAGACCAAGCTTCGTTCAATGGCACCCAACATCTCAACAGCAAAATAAAATCTTCATGTATTGTTACGTGTTTTTAATGAAAATTTTTTAAAAAAACAAATGTTATCTGTACATCTTGCTCAAAAGTTGACCAGCCAAAACTTTTGGACGTACTTTATAAGAAGCATTGTGTTTAATTCCTTTAAAGTTAGGGGGTTTCTTAAAAAAAAAAAAAAAGGCCTTCAGAGGGGCATCACAGGGTAGTTTTGAAGAAATAAGTTACTTTATTTAGCAGGTTCACAATTCATAGCTTTGGACCAACCAAAGAAAACATCAAGGTACCACTTTGTTTTTTTTCTCACCCCACAAATTAGAAACTTCAAACCATGTTTGGGAAAAAGAAACCCTCCGCTTGTGCAACCATAATCTATATTTTATATGGCAAGCACAATGTTAATTTGCAACATTCTCTTATTCCTCTCCTCACCATGATTTTTTTTTAGATAAAACTAATCAAGAAACAAAGTCATTTTGCTTCTTTTCCAATGGCATAATTCACATGAAGGTTTTGCCATGACAACTGGGCAAGTATTTTATTGACTTTGGATTGCAGAAAGTATTTTTCTCAGTAGTAACAATTCAAATCACAGAAAAATTGTTGATCAGGTGACTGAAATAAAATTACCAAGTGATCTGCATGGCTGAGAAGATCTAGTCTTACATACGACAATAAAACTCCAAAAGTAGATAATGTTAAGCATTTACTGCTTGTCTGGTATTTGGCAAAAGGGAAATTCTTTAGGAAGGGTCAAGTTACCACTGGATGCACACATGGGTTGTTTTTATTAATTAAATCAACCCAAGTTGAAAATCAGTTTCCATTTTTAAAACTTAAAAAAAATCATGCACACATACATGGGGATTTGTCTGAACATTTTTAGTCTTTGCTAGAGCCAGGCATTTTACATTCAGAAACAAATAATTAAGCCAAATATTTCTGCCACTAAACACAGTCAAACCCTAGCACCACTTTGACAGTACACGTCCCACTGAAAAGCAGGTGACCAATTTTTGCCTCTGGATTTAAAATCACTTTTTAAAATTCAAGAATGCTATCACACAAACAACCTCAGTTTTTCTGCTACTTAAGACAGCAATGCTTTATGTAATGCAGTTTTATAATTACACAGTAATTATAAATTGTGTAGTACCAAACTGATGGCAAATTCCATTTTGTTGAAAAGGCCTCAACATTGCAAAAGGAATCATCTTAAAAAAACAAGTACAGCATGGCATCTATGCCCTAATCTTCAGCACAGGGATAGAATTCAGTACATCTTGTTAAAATTAAAAAATAAAACACATACACACGAAAACACGAAAAATACACAGCATACATCAACAACTCATTCTGAGAAAGCTGTACCCAAATTTTAAGACAGAAAAACGCACACTTTGTAGAGTTTTCATAATTCAAGTTTTTGCTGATATTTGCACAAGAAACAAAGAGTAAATAACATAGTTGACTTTGCCAATTCCAGCAGCTAAAAGACTTCCAATTTTATTCAATGGTTTCCTTAAACTTTTCCAACAGGTTTACCGAGGGAGTGGCTATCGGATCCTGACAGGTTTTTTTTTAATCAAGCAATTAATATTTTTCGTCCTATTATTTTAGCATCTGCGTAGAAAGTGCATTTTAATGACATGGATACAAGAGACATTAGCAAGAAAACATCATGAACTGTATCAAACCTGCCCTTCTCATTTTTAAAAATTACAAAGGAGTTTTAAATACCTTGAATCCATGTTTCCAATGTTGTTCTCTTGAACGATTATTTTTTGTTTAAGAAAAGGGCAAAGTGGTGTTAAAAATGATTAAAAGCCAGGAGGTATTTCAAGTGCTGCTATCATATAAAAACACAAAGAATAAAAACCACAAATGTTAAGTTAATAATAAAAAAAAAAATCTACGGTTGGACAAAAAAACAGTGGCAAGCCAAAACATACCATGGCCACAGTAGGTGTAGCATTTTCGATCTCTCATCATGACTGAAAAACCTGAAAATGCTGGATCTCTCTCTACCTCTGGATCTCCCTTTACCTGCCTGGGTAAATTCTTTCCATTTCAACATGTGTTTCAAAACGGTAAACTTTGAAATAATTGCAATCTGCGGACTCGAGCTAGTTCCTAACTTAAAGTACATCTTCTGGTTTTCAACTAGTTGCAGTGAAATTCAAAGCTTAAATATGCTTTTATGATGGAAAAGAGAAGAGGGGAATGTATGTATGTAGGTGGGAAAGGAACACGGAAATCTCTGGGGCACTTAAGTGATGGGGCACTTAGTGATATCTGCAGCAAGTTGCAGTGGCCACTCAATGACGTGCATGTCATGATGTTTTCATGCCAATGCTACACTTACATGTGCGTCTGATAGCAAGCATTGACATGATGAGGGCATCGCACATGTTGCCTCCATCCCCTTTGCTGGTACCCAAAAGGACAATCTTGATTTTTTTCCCCCTTTATCACTAAAAACAAAACATCTGCGTTATTCTTAGTTACGATCCAGCCATGGTAAAGTACATAGCTACTCTCCGTTTCATATAATGGCAGAATCAAGTAAAAAGGATTCTCTCTCTTCCATTGAAAGTGCTGAATCTATTTGGTTGGATTACGTCGATACAATTTTGAGTGGCATGGAAAAGATGGATGACCAAACGGAGAAGGCCCTGCTATTAAGCGGGAACTCCAGTTAGTAAATCATGACTCCACACATAGACCCCACTGCGGTCAATGCAAAGGAGAGAGGGGGAGAGGTTTCCTCTTCATGCAGTTGCTATCTAACATCCTTCCCTCATCTGGAGGCTATCAGACTTGCAAACCATCTACTCCCAGTGTCAAATCTGAAATTTTAAATATCCGCAGGCATCAGGCTGGTGAGGTTTGCATAGGCCAGAAAAAGCTTGCTCTGGGCGCTGGGATGTCTCTGCGTGATGATCACAGTGAACTGCAGTTGTAAAACAAGAACCCACTCCAGGCAAAGAAGGCTCCCTCGTGATAGTCCTACTCACCCTCGGGTGAGTTTGGCTTACGCTACTCGGCCTCGAATAAATTTGCATTACATTCATGGTTATTTTGGAAAACCTTCCTGGGCTCAAATCAAAGAGTTTTATAAAATGTAGCAAGTATTACAAGTTGAGTATTGCATTCAAGTCTTAACAATTCAGTAGATCTCAGTGGCTGGCGGAAGGAGAGTGTTCCTTGAAGAGAAAATGAGCATTTCAAGGCTAATACAACTGGGCAATTAATGAACAATTAATAAGACTGGGTAACTGATGAAATTCCAAGACTAATAAGATTGGGTAAGTCTAAGAACAACAGCGAGCAATTTCCTATTCCTGCATTACAGTGCCCACTGGTCCTTACTGGGCACAGCTTCACCCATTGAAACTTAAGAACAGACAGGCTCAATAATACTCTAATTTCAACCACTCCGTAAAAAATAATAGGGGAGACGGAAATAGCAGTTATGTGATCTAATGTGGACGGGTTCTCTCCCTTTGGGAATGTGGAAGAATGATCCAATTCCCAGAAGAAGCTGCCCACACTTGCCTCAGAAACAGTGTGATGACCCAATTAAGTTAGCAGGAACGCGACCAGTGGTCAGATGAGAAGAAGCACTCCGATATCATCCTCCTTTCTTTTGATGCCGCACACACAAAATGGTGCAGAAACAAGGTGGCCTAGAGCTGTGGTGCTCATCAGCAAGAAAAACCACCCATCAGCAGAAGCAAGGATGCTAAAGGAAGCTTCATCTGTCTTGGACATGAGGCACCCAATCCATCTGATATCAAAGGACAATGCAAAGTCATTAGCCGACCGAGGTGTCAACACACCGATGCAGCTGGCCTGCTCCAGAAAGGGACAAAAATCCAGGTTTTTGCTGGGTCTTTTCGACATCTTGTTTTCAACCACACAAGCAAACAACAACAACAAGCCCTTGCCACTCACACTGACAACAGCTGTAAATCAACCATTTAAAAATAATAATAATAATAATAATAAAAATAATAATGGATCCAAACACACTGTTTTAGGATAGTCTCAGCACAGTCGTTGCAGATAGCCCCAAAATATGTTAGCTGAAGATAATTTTGTTTTTCCTCTCGGCTTTTTGAGAATTAGGACAAGTTGGATTGTGAGATCGAACTGTGAAAATGGGAATACCAAAAAAAGAGTTTGCTTGGTGAAAAAAAAAAAAAAAAAAACCAGAACGTACTTTAAGATGTGGAAACCGGAAATGTCAAAAAGAGTCATCCAAAATCATGAAAGATCTATGGAAAGCATGAGGAGACTCCGTTAGAAAAAAGGGAGAGGTGGGACAAGATGATATATCCACAATGCTGGAGTTTCCGAGGGGTAAGGGCAGCCCAGGCTGGGAGAGAGGGCCAAGCCACTTGTAGTCTGATATGGTCCAAAGTATAATCCTGACAAGTTTGCAGCCACCCTCAGCTCTTATCTCTTGAGGATTGATCTTCAGTCCAGTTCAGTCATTGGCAGAAAGGGACTGCAATTGTTTTCCCCATTGTGTTTATTTGTACAGACTAGGTACATGTTAGAAGGTTCCGATAGCACTACACTGTCGTACTTTTGATTCCAGCAATCTGAGGTCGTGCAAATTCCACAAAGTCATCGATAAGAACAGGCCAGGCGCCTGGGGGAGAAAAAAAAGAGAGCAGAAAAAGACAAAGGTGATTAAATCTTCCCAACTTGAAAGACCACGCTCTTTCTTTCTTTCTTTCTTTCTTTCTTTCTTTCTTTCTTTCTTTCTTTCTTTCTTTCTTTCTTTCTTTCTCTCTCTCTCTCTCTCTCTCTCTCTCTCTCTCTCTCTCTCTCTTCTAGATCAGGGGTGTCAAACACAGACCACGCCCATCCCAGCTCCGCAAAGGGGGGAAAACCGTTGCGATGGGTCACGTGATGGTAACATGATGCCACAAGTCTGACACCCGTGTTCTAGATCATAGAATGACAACAGATAAAGGGATAGTTAAGACTGCAGGAAAAAACAATGGCAACCAGCCTGCCTTCCATTAAGGAGCCGTACACTGCAAGGATCAGAAAGAAGGCTGAGAAATATATATATATATATATATATAGACCCCTCACATCCAGGACATAAATTCTTTTAACTTCTTCTCTCAAGAAGACGTTGTAGGGCATTTTGCATGCCAAAACTTTTAGACACAAGAACAGTTTTTTCCCTCATGCCATCACTCTGCTGAACACCTGATTTCCACAACACTGCCTCATTTCCCATCTTTCTTTCATCATCTTATCTTTCCTGCTGGCTTCTTGTGATTTATCAATTGTAATAATTGTTAATTATTATTGTTAGAAGGGGGCTGGACTAGATGACCACCAAGGTAAGGTCCCTTCCAAGCTCTATTCTGAATGACTGTTTGTAACTTATGATTAATGATTGTAACCATGATTATGACCTGTTACTTTTGTCTACTTATTAATTTGTAAATTTGTCTACCTATTACACCATTTCTGACAAAGAGACTCCAGTGGCCTAGAGGTGGTACTCTCACCTCACAATCAGAAGGCTGTGAGTTTGATCCTAGGTAGAGGCTAATATTTGGAATAGACTGTCCTGCTCGAGCAGGGGGTTGTACTAGATGACCTCCAAGGTCCCTTCCAATTCTGTTATTCTATGAGTCTATGATTCTACATGCTGTTTAAAGGTACACCATGAGTTTAATGTACCAGAGACAAATTCCTCATGTGTTTGATCACACTTTGCCAATAATGAATCCATTTTATTCTATTTTCTATATTCAATTCTATATTCTATATTATCTTCTCTTCTAGAATTAAGGAAAAAACCCCTTAAGATCATACTTTCCATTCCTTATTTCAAGCATCTCAATGTTCCTTGTTGATATATTGGGACAATAATTAAAAGTCTGCTATGCTCTCCTTCTGATGTGAAATATATGTGTGTATTCGTGAACCCAAAAGTCAATAGATTGGGGTCTGTATGAGGACAAATGATAGACTTCACTCGCCAGCAACCTGCATTAAAAATGTCTCTAAACATGCAACCTTACCAGTTATCCTCCAGCAAAACTTCCTCTGTGTTACCTTCCTTTGTAGTTCCACTATACAGGTAGTCCTCAACTTGTGACTCCAGTGGAGCCCAACATTTCTGCTGCTGAGTTGTTAAGTCACCTTTGCCCCATCTGTGGCAGCTTTGCCCATCTGCCCCATAAGGCAACTCAACTCTCGGAGTTGAAGTCGCCAAGTCTTAAAGTTGCCAAGGTTGGAGACCCCTAGTCTAATGGACATTGCTTTACAAAATGAGAGAATCAGTGTGTTTTCTCCCACTGAAATCCACCTACATTTTCTTTCCTTCCTTGAACAAAGCCTTCCTCAGTTTTATTTTTCCCCGGTCCTGAGAAATTCAGAACTAAGCTAAAACATGCTTCCCAATCCTGGAAATATTTGCCTCTGCTCCCAGAAAGTGTCTTTACAATCAGCCCCGGGGAACCGTAGCCAATGAATCTGGAAGAAAACACACTGGACTAATTTACCCTTCTCTCAACAAAGCAAGTAAAACAAACCAATAACAAACAAACAGAAAAACCAATTGATATTAAACTTTTTTGCCAGGGTGCTTTTAAAAGGAACAATCTAAGTCAGTATTTCTTAAAGAATTTGCTCTTAGGACCCTTCCCACGTTTAAAAATTAGAGAGAGCCCTAAAGCAGCTTTTCTTTGTATGGGTTATATCTTATCAATATTTGCTATGTTAAAAGTTAAAATTGACACGCTCATAAAATGTCCTCTTTTTTTCTCTTTTTCTTTTTTCTTCTTTTCTTTCTATTAGTGTATGTGTTGTTGTTTTTAATTGTAAAATCAATAAAGTTTGATAATAATAATAAAATTGACACGCTCATAAAATAATTATTTCTTGAATCATGAGAAAATAACAATAGTAGACCCAAATAACAAGGGTGACAACGATTCAAATTTCTGCAAATTAACTTCAGTGTCTGGCAAATAGTTGTGATTTGACAGACACCCTGGGGTGTGTGTGTGTCCCAGAACCACTTAACCCAAAAGGTTTGGTGTAGGAGACGGAGACCCTCAAAGAATCAGGCTCTAAATTGTTACAGGACTGAAAGGCCCTTAAAGTCAACAGCAAAATATATTAGTAGGCATTTGAAGCAATCAAGAGAGAAAAAAACATAAACAGAAAAAGGTGTGACAGAATGTTAAAATGGTGCAACCTATTTGCCCGGTCAATAAACTGGTGAGTTGCAGAAGAGAAACACAGCAGGATTAGTGACTCAGCAGTAGCTGGTTTGGCAAGCTGGCTTTATTGAAATAGGGAGGGAAAAAACCACCTCGGAGCAGGGAAATGACAGTGAGCACCATTCATTTTAAAGCCAAATTTTATACCGTAGTTTGCTAAAGGCTGGTTCATCATCTTTATGACAATGACCAACCAATCTTATTTTCAAATGTTGGACAAACAGATCACTGTTTACTCCCTGGATTCTTCACAATTATCATTTTTTAAATAACCCTCTGAGAACTGATGAACAAATAGATAAGGTTTGAAGAAAATGACTAATGGGCTTTAGCAATGTCAGTGGCACAAAGACAGTTTGGTCTTGCGCTTAAGGCACCAGGCTAGAAACCAGGAGGCTGTGAATTCTAGTCCTGCCTTAGCTATAAAAGCCAGCTGAGTGACTTTGGGATAAACACTAGACATCTGTGAGTTCTAGTCTCACCTTAGACATGAACACTGGTTGGGGGACTTCGGGCCAGTCATTCTCTCCCAGTCCAACCCAACTCACAGGGTGGTTATTGTGGGGGAAATAGGAGGAGGAAAGAGTATTAGGTATGTTCGCCACCTTGCGTTATTTGTAAAAATAAAAGCGGGGGGGGGGGGAATAAAAATAAAAAATTGGGAGCTAGGAACCCAACCTGGGAACATCTGTTAAAATATGAACCTTTGGACCAATAGTTCCAATAGCACCAAGAAGCAACATTACCTTCCTCGTCATAATTTGACATATCGTCTGCTATCATTGCACTGAAGTCTAGAAGAAGGTTCCAAGTGTCCTTCGGTATAGATCTTTTATGATGTTCCTGTTTGAGAGAAAATCCCACCGTCATAATTCAAGACCTTACTTATTATCTATTGGTTCCTCAACAGGAATTTATGCTTAGCACACTGTGGTTCTAAGAGTGGAAACCTCTCTTCACATTTCTTGGACAGCAAGGCAGAAATGATCTCTATCTCAGATCTCGGGATCATTATAAAGTAATGGTGCTTGCCGAGCACCATGGTTCCGCAGAGTGACGTGGCTTTGCTTCTCAGAGCTGCTTCGTTCGTTGGTTGGAATAAAGCAGGACTGGAAAGGCATGCGGCTTCCAGACTTTCAAAGCACTGAGAGGGGTTGTTCTACTTCCATTGAAGGGCCGCTTCTGTGCATTGGCTCCAGTGCAGTGCTCAAAGTTAGTAAGGCTTTGTGCTGCTTTGGGAAAGGCCACCAAAGGAGGAGGCCTTGGTTGGAGGCTCAGTTAAAATAGTGCTTCTTCAAGGCTTTGCACCAGATTAAATGGGCTCATACAGAATCGACAAAAGCAGATGCGGTCCAGACAACTCCTAGACAACCCTTCCAAGGCCAAGGACACATTTAAAATGAGTATTCATCCATTCCTTTGTTCAGTCAACAAAATTTCACTGGGTCAAAAATTTGCCATTAAAACTAAAGATTTTTCTTTTGGGATTTCTGATCTTATTTGTTCTTTCATTTCCTTCTTTCTCTTTCTTTTCTTCCCTTCCTTTGCTCCTCTCTTTTCCTTCCTTCCTTCCTCTTTCTTTCTTTCTTTCTTTCTTTCTTTCTTTCTTTCTTTCTTTCT
>BLBF01000040.1:6081807-6092048 GCA_015471245.1 Laticauda colubrina | reverse complement strand
ATACATACATACATACATACATACATACATACACACACTCAATATGTATGTATTTGCAAGAAACAGTATTTGAACTTACCAATAAAAATCTGTTCCACAAGTCTAGGAATTTAAACCTTCCATGGAGTACTAAGTTCCAATAGGCAATGGCCATTTCTAAATCTGTAACATTAAAGAGATTAAAAAAAAATTCCAAAAAAAAACAAAAAACAAAAGCATTATGATCCAGAATGATTTCTGGAATGCATAATTAATTATCAAAGCAAAAAAAAAATATCTGTAACACAAAGATGTTTCAAAAGATCCTGAATTTCAGGATTTTTCATCTTCATCTCCTTCAAAGATTTATCAGATTATCTCAGCTAGACACTGGGCTAAAGAACAAGCAAAGTTTGCAATGGGATTCCCTTATTCCCCTTGCTGAGCTCTTCACAATAAGCAGGGAGTTTGTTTCTAAACCTACCCTAAATTTCAGGGGTGGCCTTGTTGTCTTGATGAGCAACATGAGCCCTTCAGGGAGGGAAGAAAAACTAGAAACGCTGCTGAACTCTTCCAAAGCTTTGACAGCACCTTTCTCAGGGCTGGTTGCCCCACAAACTATGGTTTAACTTTGATAAGTGACACTTGCTGAGCTAAATGTCTATGGAGATTCTAAATAATTCAGGTCATGGTTGTCCCAAAGGTGCTTTTCTAAAAATGGCAAACTGGGCTTTTTTTTTTCCCCTTTCACTTCTCATTCAAGAAGCTTCTTCAATTCTGGAGATATGAACTTCAGAACTGAAGAAGTTTCTTGGATGAGAAGCGAAATGTATTCAAAGGGGGAAAAAATCCTCCAAAATGCCTTTTTTTTGGGGTGGGGTGGGGTGGGGGGAAGCACCTTTGGCTAAGGGACCTTGATGGACTTGTCCCTATTGAGGGGAAAAGGCAGTTTCCATCATCCTGTTCAGCCACAGCGATTGCTGAGAAATTTACTTTCCAACATGTGACATGAGTCGCTTCTCCCTGAGCTAGGAAACAGTGGCATACATACCTAAACCTTTCTGTCCTGGATTCTTTGCAAAGTTGAAAGTAAACTGGTAAAAGTCCTTAAATCTTCCTGGCTCTTTCAATTCTTGTTCCATTTTAGGAAGCTGGGCCTTTAGTTTTTCTATGCTGTCACATCTGTATTGATACATCAAAAGATTTTATTTCTCCTTCAATCAATATATTAGGCTGCATGTTTTTAAACCCTTCTACAAATTATAGCGATACAGGTAGTCCTTGATTTGCAACCATTTGTTTAGTGACCATTCATAGTTACAACAGCACTGAAAAAAGTGACTTTGACCAGGTTTTCACACTTATGACTACTATAGTGTCCCCACGGTGACAGAATCAAAATTTGAGCATCTTATAAGCAGCATGTATTTATAAGAGGTGAATTATCCCAGGGTCATGAAATTGTAATTTTGTAATTTTTTAAGCTGGCTTCTAACAAGCAATACCAATGGGGGAGTCAGCCAGCTCTGCTTAATGACATGGATTCACTTAACAACTGCAGTGATTCACTTACCAATTGGGGCAAAAAAAAAAATTGTAAAATGGGGCAAATCTCACTCACAGAATTGCCTTGCTTATGCCACAGAAATTTGAGGTTCAATTATGGTCATAAATCAACAACTACCTGTATCCTTTATATAGGTAGTTCTTGGCTTATGGCCACAATTGGGACTGGAATTTCTGTCATAAGACCTGATGGTTGCAGATTGAATTGGACCCAATTTTAGGACCATTTTTTTTGCTAGGACCATTAAGAGAAACCCATGGATATTAAGTGAATCACATGGTCATTAAGTGACTACAGTTTCCCCAATGGGGATTTTTTTTTGCGGGAAATCAACAATAAAGTTAGCAAATTACAATCACGTGGCCCTCCAAGATGTTGCTGCCACTGGTCATAAATGGGAGCTGGTTGCCAAATGCCGGAATTACAATCCCATGACTTTGGGGGACATGCAACAATTGTAAATGTGGATGCAAGTCATAAAATCACTTTCTCCAAGGTCATTGTGACTTCAAACAGTCATTAAACAAGTGGTTGTACATCGAGGACTATAATTGCTTTGAGAATGGATGATATTTGAAGTTGTCTATGATTTGGTTTATTAAAATAGTGATTAATCTACACACTTACAAATCACCTAGGGATGTGATATCCACACAAGGCAGAGGTTTAGAACAATTCTTCAAGAATGATCACAGCTTCCCTTTGTTTGCTTGAATCAATGAAGATGGTAACCAAGGCAAAAATATATACCAGAAAAAGGTTACATCTTACAAGAAATTCCTTAGAAATTCAGCTACTTATATATTTAAATCAATTATCTGATAGTCTGTTCATTTTCCTGATCTTGCAAGTGAACAAAGTCAGTTCAGAAAACATCTGGCGTATAAAAGCTGCCATAAAGATATTATGGAACACTATCATCTATGTTGCTCCACAGTTTTCTCACACCTTGCATCAACACACTTGCCAAAAGAGTAAACAAATGCACAAGTTCAGTTGTGGTACTGACATATCTGTAAGGCATATTTTATTCTACACTTCCAGATACGGTTTCATCTGATATTTTAATGAAGTGGAACACACAGAAAGAAAGTTTTCGGGCCCTAGCGGACAGTGCAATGAAAATACAATGATTTCTCACTTTGGACAGTAAAAATAAATACAAATTTTCCATCAGCTTGCTGTACCTATTACAATTAAAAAACAAGAAACAAAAGCTAAAGAAAGCCTTCGAAAATGCTATTTAAAAAGGGGATTGAAAATATTGCTCCTCTTAATTCTGTCACTGTACCACTACCATTTTACCCTGTATAACTCAGTATTTTTCAAACATGGCCATTTTAAGAAGTGTAGATTTCAACTCCCACAATCCCCCAGCCTGCAAGTCTACGCTGGCTGGGAATTCTGAGTGCTGAAATCCACACATCTTAAAAGCAATCTAATTTTTGAAAGAAAAAAAAAAAAACATTGCTGTAACTCTTGATGATTATTTTTGCTTTTGCATTCATGTCAGAAGCGCTTCCAGTTGAAAGGATTAGCCACCGGTGACATCACCGTTGCCCTGGGGATGCCCAGTTGGGGGCTCTTTTCATGTCCCTGGTCGTTGCTGAAGCGAAAGACGAGATTTCAACCCCACCCCATGGCAGTTCTCGGGTCTCAAAGGCGGGCTTGCTAACCCTCCTGCCCAGTGTTTCAACCGCTCAAGCCACTGTGCTCCTTTCACTTGATGATTAAAAAGATAATAAAATAGTCCACAAAGGAGCGTGTAAGTGTTGTTCTCTAGAATCAATGCGCAACTAGGCCAGAGCCTGGTGGGCAGGAAATCAAGAGTGAGTGCCTTTCTGTAAAATCAAACAGGGTATGGCCAGGGTTTTAATGCTACTTTAACCCAATGGGCGCTGCATGCCTCACAGGATGGGCTCCAGCACTTACCCAAGTTCTGTCATCCCATCCATGAATTCCATCCTTAGGAATTCGCACTGCGTCGCAGCTCTGAATTTCCAGGCAATTATCAAGACACTAATGCTGGCGGGGTCTAGTGCCAAGTCATCGCAAAACTGTTGTATGCCATCTATGCCGATTTTATTCTCATCTTGAGGATCTTAAAAGTTTAAAGGAGGAGAAATAAATAAATGAATGAATGAATGAAAATTCCTAGAAGCACGCACTCCAGCAACAATGATATAGGTAGGTGTGATTTCAAAACAAATCACGTGAGTGAGAAACTAATTTCTGACTCAAGGGACATTAAGTGCTGGCAGGTGCCACCTCACATCAATCTTTGCACTATAAAAAGGTGTAAGAAATGTCTCACAGTCCTTCTCTTGCCTGGAATTACAACTGCAATTGAAAATGGGACAGTTTTTCTCTTTCACAAGAAGGAGAAAGAAGAAATCTCAATTCATCTCACAGGAAGGACTGTTTTAAAAAAAATCCATTTCCCTGAAAGTCCAAGTTAAGAGGCAGCTCTGAATAAGGAGGCTCTGGGCAGAAGAAAAAGCAATGGCTTGACAAATAATTTTAGGAAAATCAGAGTAGAAATGTACGTAAGATCAGGTAACTAGATCAAACACAAGAACATGGCTTTTGATGTTAGAAGGTCCCCAAACTTTTGCTCTTGAGTCAACTACAATATTTACACATTGAAGAAAGTTATGATCTGTTAAAACTGGAATTATTGTATAAACTAAAAATGGTTGAATTCAGACACAGCATGCTCTATCAAAGCCACCCCCTCCCAAATATTATGCTCTGGAAAGAAATGAGCAATATCTTCAGAGTCAGGAAATTTCAATCTAGTTTCCTAGATTGAACCAAGGAAAAGGTGGCCTTTGAGGGATATGGGTGGAAGAGACAAAGATTGTTTGGGAGTAACTATCCAAGAAATTTGGAATTGAGATTGGGGTTTAAGGATGAAAATCAGAGCAGTTCACTTTTCAGAAGCCTATATTTCCACATGTGTTGTAATACAGGTAGTCTATGACTTACAACCATTTGTTTAGTGACTATTAGAAGTTGCAACAGCACTGAAAAAAGTAGTTTACAACTTATTTATGACTGTTGCAACATCCCCACTGTCATATGATCAAAATATGGATGCTTGGCAACTGGCTCATATTTATGACAGTTGAAGCATCTTGAGGTCAACTTTTGTGACCTTCTGACAAGCAAAGTCAATGGGGGAAGTCAGGTTCACTTAACAACTGTGTTTCTAACTTAACAACTGCACGGATTCACTTAGCAACTGTGGCAAGAAGTGTCATGAAATGGGGCACAACTCACTTAACAACTGCTTCACTTAGCAGCAGAAATTTTGGGCTCAGTTGCAAACATAAGCCAAGGACTACCTGTAATATAACAGACGATAAATATGTTTGCTGCCCCCCTAAACTCCTTAGGGGAAAGAATGGGTCAAGGACTACTTTAAATAAGGTATTAAATAAACAAACCTTTAAATAAGGTATTAAATAAACATCTATCCTTTTCAGTCATATTCCCCCCCCCCCCCCCCCCAGCTGAAACCAACAACTATAGTTAAGTTCAACCATTCAAAACACGAATGAACACCTTTTTACTCACCTTTGTATCTATTATATAGTTGCTCTAATTTCTTTCGGTCCAGTGATCCCTTAATGTTTTCTCGTATATACAGTTCAGGATTTTGAAAAAAATTATCTGTTGCAACATCGAGCTTCCAGTCATTCTGGGACAGGCAATTCACTGCTGTTTTTTCACTAGATTGTGTGAAGATCATAAACTGCCGAACTTTATCTTTTTGCGATGACTTCAACTTGTTCTAAAAAAAAGTTTGAAAAGAAGAGCAGAAAAATTTCACACCTGTTTTGCCCTGAGAAGGAAATATCTCAAAGGAAAACTCCACACATGATAAATATCAGTTGTGGAAGAAGTAAGGCAGACATTCAGAAAGCCCAGTTAGGATATTGATTTCTTAACTTTGCACAGATGCATTCAAAAGTTACTTGCAAGTCATGTTGTTCACCATTGCTCCAGGCACCTCACAAGTCAAATAAGCTTACTACAGTGGAATTAACAATGAAATACACATCTCTCAGTGTATTAGTAACAATGTGATTTATGAGCTCATTCAGGTTATTCAAGATAGAAGCAACATCCTTCACAATATCTGCTAAGGCTCCATGAAGCAGAGAGCTTTAAAAAAAAACAGTAACAGACTGTAAGGTTAATTACCAGGAGTGTCTACAAAGTATGGCCAAAAAAGTCAAGATGGTGGCTGCAATGGTGTGATTGAAACATCACTTGTTTGCTTTTTTTTTTTTAAAAAAAAAAACTTATCTATGGGTTCTCCTGACACATATCCAAAGCGATTTGATTAGCTTTCAGAAACTAATTGATTTGGGAATACAATAGAATAGTTTAATGAAAAGGCTAATATACCACTACTAATTTCCCTCTAAATTATTCTCATATGAAATCTAATAGGACATCAACTGAACTCAGAAGTGACTAGGAAAAAAAAGTTTTAACTGAGGGTTAAATGTGAAACAATTTAACCAAAAAGTATCAAAATTCAGCACAACAATACATGCCTAGGTAGTCCTCAATTTACAGTTGTAATTTGAGTCTGCAAATTTTGGTCATAAAATGTTGTGGTCGTTAAGTGAATGCAGTATTGCAAAATGCATGCCTGGGTTGGGAGGTGAAGCCGCTGTTCATTATGGGGTGGGGTTTTTTTTTTGCCAGTTTCTGGCACAAACAACACAAATTGTGGTCAAAGTAAATGCCAGTTTCTGGCAAAAACAATCATGGTCAAACAGCCCAAAAAGGTTACATGATCACAAGTTATTGTCTATCAATGAACACAAAGAATATTATCAAGCAATAGATGTAAACTTCTTAAGGCCCTGTCACACTGCCCAACGGATGCAAAACGTTAGTAAAAAGGACACAGCGGACGAGCAAAATGTTCCATCCTTTGTTATCCGCTCTCAAAAGGGGCAAAAATTTGCATAAGCAGAGCGGATAACACGGAAAGGAACAGACGGGGGGAGGACGCAGAGCGGATGGAAAGCGGATGCTCCACGGAAGCCTAGCGGATGGAAGCGGATGCAGAGCAGATGCGTAGAGCGGATGCAGAGCGGATACGTAGCGGATGACGCGGATGCGTAGCTGCATCCGCTTTCATCCTTTCTCCGTCCGTGCTAACGCTGCGCGTCCGTTCTGCTTCCTCCCTGCGTCCATTTACCGCTGGAACGGATTTGAGTTGCGCGGATGTGCAGCGGATGCCTAGCGGATATAGCAGATGCGTAACGGATGCAGAATGGATGCAGAATGGATGTCCCCCGTATGCCTAGCGGATGCAGAACGGATGCATTGGATACATTTTCCGCTCAAAAGTTTTGAGCAGCTCAAAACCTTCTGAGCGGATGAAATGTCAATAGACGGATGCTGGACGGATAGAGAGGAAGCAAAACGTATGCAGTGAGTACAAAACGGAAGCATCGCGTTAACCAACGGATGGCAAGTGTTTCTCTCCGTTTTACATCCTCTTTCCATCCGTTGGTGCAGTGTGACAGGGGCTTTAGTTTCCCAAAACAGCACTTGAAACAGCAGCTGCCATCTACATATATCTTGCCCCTATCTCTTAGCTAACTCCACCTCTGGCAATCTAGCATGAGTTGATGGCCCAATGAGATTAAAATGGCAACAGGGAACAGGACCACAGAAAAATGTGCCTGAGAAAGTAGAGCTGGTTCTTTTACCCCCAGCTCTGGGAATATAAAGCAAGAGACTTGTGCTGAAAATTATAATGTAGAAGTACTGTATGGTTATCGTAGAATATCATCTTACATGATTTTGGATAATAATGTGCCCAGTTTTGCAACCGACATCTCACTTTTTCTCAGGGAATCCAATTTAGCATATTTTTAATAAGATGTTCCTTTTATATAAACTCACATTTTTTAAAATAGGTAACGCTAAAGATTTCCCCTGTCCAGTCTCATCCAACTGGGGGTGGGGTGGGGGGCAGTGCTCATCTCCACTTCTTAGCTGAGGGAGCCAGCGTTGTCCGAAGACACTTCCATTGTCGTGTGTCCAGCATGATTACACAGTGAGGCACACAAATGCTGTTATCTTCCCACTGAAGTGGTGTCTATTTATCTGCTCACAGTTGCATGCTTTCAAACTGCTAGGTGGGCAAGAGCTGGGGCCAGGAACAGGAGCTCACCCCACTGAGTAATGCTCAGGCCTCGAACCTTGTCGAACTTTCCAGCCAAACAAACCCAGCATCTTAACCCGCTGAGCCATCGCACCCTTATTGTTTTAAATAGATTTACATAACTATCCACCACACAACAATGACTAGGGGAGATGGGTAGAAGGATTAAAAAACAAAAAGATACAAACCAATGAAACCCAAGAAACCAAACCAGGGGGAACCAAATAATAAATAAAAGAATATATCACCGGTAGACTTTGCCTGGCTTCTGGCTCAAATGGCAGAGGTAACAGCCAGGTCTTCAAAGTTTTACAAAAGACTAACATGGTCGGGGCCATTAGGATTAGGGGATATAGGCTGTGAATGCCACTGTGTGATGGAAGGGATCCAGAGCATGCCTTCCCTACTAGATCGGGTGAGATGGGCAGAAATAATGAGGAGGCCCATATAACTATAGCAGCAAAAATGTGAACCATAAATTTAATCCAGATGACATATCTGTATAGTTTTCTTGGTAATATTAAAGAAATTATTTGTCGCTGTCTTCCAGGCAATGACAATGTCATTGGGATTTTAAATTGTACCCCCTCTTCAAGCACTAACTCTGCTTAGTTTCTGAGTTCAAGCAAGGTTAACTAGATGCTGGCTACAGTAGGAATACACTTTGCCAGAGATAGAAAAATGGCCTATCACATCTGTTCCTAGGAAGCTAAATGCAGAGGCAATAAATTAGTCTAAGGAGAAACATCCTGGGTGTGTACACTGAAGGTAAAATTAACTGCACCTAAACACAATTGTAAGTACCAAAAGAGTTCTGGTACAACTGACTATATTTCCTGAAGAATTTTACGTGCTGTTTTGGGCAGCACATTACTGAGGTAACAAGTATCTAAAAAGTGTTTATATACACATTTATAGACATATATCGACATATGTATAAAAATACACACACAAGAAAAGGTTTTCAAATAATATAAACTCATTTACAATACTAATCTGCTCTAAACTAAATTACAAACCAATTTTCAGACAATATTCTTCAAATCATTTGAAGAGTGCACTATACAGGAAATATGAAGGTTTTAACCTGTAAATATAAATGTTTAAAACTCCAAAGAATTTTTAAGAATTTCTAATGACCCCCCCCCCCCAAAAAAAAAAAAAAAAAAAAAGATTTGGGAACTAAACTGTCTTTCAACATGAAACCATTTAGGAAAATAGATGAAAATCTCAAAATATGAGTTGTTGAATTCTTAAATTGTTAATTTAAGCATATGGATGCTATGAGCTGAAGGCTAACATTTGAATAAGGTCCATGTTCTCATCCCTACTTCAAATACTGACCAACTAATATAGCACTAATGTTTTGTGGAACACAGCCCTTGCCAGCAAATTAATTAAAAATATTCCTCAATTTCCCAGGGCAATTCCAAGTGTGTATGATTCCAAGTGTAGCAATTCCAAGTGCGTGTGTGTGTGTATGTGTGTGTATGAAATACATGCAGAAGATCATGACATCATATCAACAGGTCAACACACTATTCAAGTAAACAAGACCCAAATAGCATAATGCATTCCAACATCATTAATGATGTCACTGACTTTTAAAGATGTGTAATACTCGTTTACACCAAGAGTGGAAAACAAATTAACAGTCTGAATTAAATTCAGACCAAACTGAACTAAATCTACCACTAAATTCTACTTCAAACCAGATTCTCATAGATTTCTGCAAGAGAATAGGGGTATTTGAGATGAAATAAAGTGACAAGATGATTCAAATACTGCCTCATCACCTTCTGAAAGTTGATGTCCGATTTTGGTTTAGTTTCTTCTTTCTTGTAGAAAACTCCTTTTATAACATATAAACAAATAAACTAAGCCTGGGATTGTTATTATTATTACTTATCATCGCAAAGTCAGCCAAATGTTCAGACCGAGTTTGGCATTTTTGTATTGTTATTATTGTTGTTGTATTAAATTGATATCCTTATGATTGAATTATTAGATTCTACAAGTAACATTCTGGGACAAAACTTTGCATTTGCTGCTGCTGTACCTATGTTTTTATGTGACTTATCCAATAAACAGTCATGGTTTCATTCATATTCTACAATCACTTGGATTCATACACCTAATGTTTACAAAGCATAATTCCTGGCTTCCCATTACCACTCTTATCCCCAAACCTACCCATACAACAGTTTCATCTTTCTGGTGAAACCTGCCATCAGAATCTCTTATCAGGGAGGGACTCGGTGGATGAAGAAATTAATGTATGTGTTAAATTTATACCCTAATAACAAACTCGCCAGATAAGTTGGGCTGAGAACAAATGACCAACTCTGAGATACCAGATCTTTAAACTGGACTTGAATCTACTACACCTTTTCGATTCCTTAATCCAGCACCATCAGACCATATCCAGCCAGCGGGAATCCCTGTCCTTTCTGAAGATCAAGCCACTTTTTCCCACCAATACATTTCACACACACA
>BLBF01000040.1:6032322-6081797 GCA_015471245.1 Laticauda colubrina | reverse complement strand
ATCTCTTTCCCATCCACCCACAAGCCTCCATCCCAGAGGGGAAAGAGTCCTCAATTCATCGGGGCCCATTTACCCAAAACCTGAAAGGAGGGGAGCGAGCTACACCCATGAGTACCCCAAACTACTTGTTCAATGAAGTGCAAAAGGAATTCCACCCCCCACCCCCCAATACACCTCATACACAACCCATAAAGGCTTCCGTCTCACAGGGAAAATACTTCTGGGCTCCGGAATTCATGCCTGGCCTGGATCGGGGAGGGCGATCCTCATCCCCGACCCCAAAGGTCTCCTCATATGCCCTCCCGGCAAGGGCACGACCCGAGATCCCGGCGGGCCAAGGCCGGGCGTCTGAATCGAGGAACGGCCCTTTCACCCTCAGGCAACTGATAGCCCGCATCCCCCACCGCCGGGTTGAGGGGGGGGGGGTGTCGGTCCTCGTTTTCCCACCGGGCCTGCCCTCCTTGGCCGCGGGTTTGGGCCCCCTGTGCGGCCTTGCGGGGTCGCGCCCTCCCGCCGCCGGCTAGGCCGCGCGTTGCCAGGCGATGGCGGCGGCGGCGGCGGCGGTTTTTCCCCTCAGCGGGCGGGCTCTCACCATGGTGGGGCTGCGCGCGGGCCTCGCTCCCCGCCGGGCCGGCTCAGGCGGACTCTGAGGAGGAGCAGGAGGAGGCGGACCAAGATTGGCGGCAGCGGCGGCGGCGGCGGCGGCGGCAGCAGCAGCAGCGGCTCCCGGGGCTCCTCCTCGCGGGCCCTGCCTTCCGCCGGTCATGCGCACTGCGCCCAGGCCGCACTCGCCGGGCCGGCCTCACCGGCAGACTTCGAATGGCCCCCGCTGCCGGGCTGGGCCCTCCTCTTTCGTGAGGGTTTGGTCCGCCTCGAGCCCTCAGCTCGGCGGCGCGCGGATGTCGCGTTGAGCCTCTCGGCGGGGCGGAAAGGAAGGACGGCGGGGCTGGGTCGCCCATTCCCGCCGCCTGCGGCCGCCCGACTCTGCCTACACCCCCCCTCCCCTTCAGAAACGTCTCCCCGGGCTGTTCGAACGGAAGATCCCGACGGCGGAGGGCAGGCCGGGAAGCGTTGTTTGCATCGAGGCTTTTATTCAGTTGGAGAGGCCGCCCAGGGGGCCCAGGACTGGGGACGATTACCCTGCATACGATCATAAAACATAATTTTATGTTGCTAAACGAGACAAAGTGAGTTTTGACCCATTTTACGACCTTTACTTGCCGTAGTTGGTAAGTGAATCACTGTTGTTAAGTGAATCACGTTAGTTGTTAAGTGGTGGAAGCTTCTACTTCTACCTTATGCCACCAGGCTTGAAATCCCAGAAAACCTACAACTACACCGCCTTCAGTCCTATCTAAGTATAGTATATAAAATCATACATTGCAATGTCCTACCTGTCAGTGAATACTTCCGCTTCAACCATAACAACACAAGAGCACACAATAGATACAAACTCAAGGTTAACCACACCAAACTTGATTGCAGGAAATACAACTTCAGCAGCAGAATGGTCAATGTCTGGAATCCTCTACCTGACTCTGTGGTTTCTTCCCCAAACCCCAAAAACTTTAACCTTAGACTGTTTACTATTGACCTCATCCCTTTCCTAAGAGGTCTGTAAGGGGCATGCATAAGCGTACCAACGTGCCTACCGTCCCTGTCCTATTGTTTCTTTTTATTAGATGTATTCATGTATTCATAACTATGTTTTTACTTATACCTATTATCTTGTAAGCCATTGACTAATAATCTATCAATAAATAAAAATAAAACAAGATAAACTTCCAGCGAAGGTAGCTTAAGTCAATAGCAATAGCACTTAGACTTATATACTGCTTTGCAATGTTTTACAGCCCTCTCTAAGCGTCAGCATAATGCCCCCCCCCCCCAACAATTTGGGGTCCTCGTTTTACAAGCCTTGGAAGGATGGAAGACTAAGTCATTGAGTTTAAATTTGCATAGGATAAGTACATGTCCATCACCTGACCAAAAAAAATACAATAAAAATTAAAGCATTTTAATATAATAATTTATTAAAAAGAAAACAAAAAGCAAATAAACTCAAAGGGCAGACTCAATGGACCACAACAGGTACCAGTAGGTCTTTTCTGCTGTCAATTTTCTATGTTTTTACTCAGTAGACTACATTGGTAAGTTGAAGAGGGTGATTCCAACTGGCCTTCAGTTTAAGGGAGTTTTTGTCTTTATTTAAAATTCTGGCTCTGGTGTCCTATATACAGGGAAGACTTCTGCAGAAGGTCCTTTTCTCATCCCACTGGTTTCCTTGAAACAAGCTGGATAGATTTTGCTTTGTTCTTGACCTTCAGAGTTGGAAGAGACCTTGTAGGTCATCTAGTCCAACCCTCACCCACCCTGCCCAAGCAGGATACCCTGCCTACACCATTTCTGACAGATGGCACTCCAGTCTCTTCTTGAAAGCTTCCAGTGGTGAAGCTCCCACAACTTCTCAAGGCAACTTTTGTTCCATTGGTTCATTGTTCTCACTTCCATCATAGACCTCTGCCAGGGAAGAACCAACCACCATATATCATGAAAAAAGATTGGGTTATCAAGGACAGTGTTTCTCAAAGTGTGACCGAATACCCATAGCTTTCCCCAAGAAATCCACAAAATCAAAATTATTTGCCAGCATGTTTTGAAAAAATGAAATATTAAATCCCATCAAACAATTGTGAGAAGTGGCCATGGCACAAATGCATCTGTTTTAATTTTTAATAGAGTAGTTATCAGTAAATACAACCCATACAAAGAATAACTCTTTTGTGGTCTTCCATAACTTTTAAAAATGGGAAGGGGTCCTTAAGGAAAAAAAAAGAATAAGAAAGACTAATCTAGGGAAACCCAGAACTACATATTAGGCTGTTCTTCATGTGCCTTGTTATATTTTATCCATGTATGTTTGTAGAGTGTGCTGCTTGCAGAAATCATTGACTTCCTTTATTTTTCTTTCCCATTGTCTTTTTTATTGCTAAACTGGTTCTTTAATCTTAATCTGCATACTAAGTGGCTCATATCTTCTTTTGAAATCAGTAGGCTCACTCTGAAGTAATGAAATGCCCTACAGTTCTGACACTACAGAAAAGAAAAGGAAGAAAATCAGGAGGTTGTTTCACTTACTTTCTTCAGAACAAAACCCAGCAGAAATGAAAGTGTGGGTGAAAGCCTTCAAAGTAAGACCCCCCTGTTCCAGTTACGGAGAGAAGCGGCCTAGGGACCCCTGGCTTGAGGAAGACATATCAGTTACATCTCTGTGTAGATGTGTGCAGGTACTCCTTGATTCACGAACATAATTGAGCCCCAAATTTCTGTTGCTAAGTGAGACAATTGTTGAGTTTTGCCCTATTTTACAACCATTCCTGCCACCTGTTAAGTGAGTCACTCTAATTGTTAAATTAGTAACACGGTTGTTAAGTGAATTTGGCTTCCCCATAGATTTTGCATGTCAGAAGGTCACAAAATGGGATCACATTACTCCAGGACACTGTAACAGTCATAAATATGAGCCAGTTGCTAAGCATCCATATTTTGATCATGTGACCATAGGGATGCTTTCAACAGTTGTAAGTCTGAAAACCAGTCATAAGTCATTTTTTTCATTGTTGTAAGTTCGAACTGTCACTAAATGTTCCTAACAGACAGAAGCTAGGCAGAATCACATCTGATACCTGTACAATTAGCACAGCCCACCCCACCCCAAGGCTGTGTGCTTTCTCCACTTCTCTTCTCCCTATATACCAATGACTGCATCTCAAACGATCCATCTATTAAAATACTGAAGTGTGCAGATGATACAACAGTGATTGGTCTCATTCGAGACAACGACGAATGCGCATACAGGCAGGAGATTATACAACTTGCCTTGTGGTGTAACCAGAACAATTTGGAACTGAACACACTCAAAACCGTAGAAATGGTAGTAGACTTTAGAAGAAACCCTCCCATACTACCACCTCTTACAATACTAGACAACACAGTATCAACAGTAGAGATCTTCAAATTTCTAGGTTCTATCATATCACAAGACCTAAAATGGACACCTAACATCAAAAAAGTACAACAAAAAATATTCTTTCTGCACCAACTCAGAAAGCTCAAACTGCCCAGGGAGCTGCTGATCCAGTTCTACAGAGGAATTATTGAGCCTGTCATCTGCACCTCTATAACTGTCTGGTTTGGCTCTGCAACCCAAAAGGACAGACACAGACTTCAGAGGATAATTAGGACTGCAGAAAAAACAATTACTACCCACCTGCCTTCAATCGAGGACCTGTATCCTGCAGGAGTCAAAAAAAGGGCTGGGAAAATATTTACAGACCCCTCACATCCTGGACATAAACTGTTTCAACTCCTACCCTCAAAATGATGCTATAGAGCCCTGCACACCAGAACAACTAGACCCAAGGACAGTTTTTTCCCCGAAAGCCATCACTCTGCTAAACAAATAATTCCCTCAACACTGTTCAACTATTTACAAAGTCTGCACTACTATTACTGTTAATCTTCTCATCACTCCTTGTCACCCACCCCCTCCCACACGTGACTGTATGACCATAACTTTATCACTTGTATCCTTGCAATTTATATGGACTGTTTCCTAGCATGATTTGATTGCTTATTGTACCCTATTATTTTATATATTTCCCTACTATTATTAAGTGCTGTACCTTATGATTCTTGACTCTTGACGAATGTACCTTTTCTTTTATGTATACTGAGAGTATTTGCACAAAGACAAATTCCTTGTGTGTCCAACCACACTTGGCCAATAAAGAATTCTGTCTATTTTAAATGAATGGTTGCAAGTGTAGGAATTCCTGTAATAGTAGACATTTTATTATAACTTCACAATTAGATTCTCCTTAACATGCTAAGATAAATCATATTTTTGCCACATGGCAAGATGTTGTAATGTTCACTAACATAACTAACAAATAACCCCCTTTTCACTATACAGATAGATAGTCCTTGACTTACAACCATTTATTTAACGGTGGCTCAAAGTTATGACAACCTTGGGAAAAGTGACTTATGACCTCTACTTAAACTTAAAACCATTGAATCACACAGACACACCACAGTTGTGATTTCACCTCAGGCATTTGGCAACTGGCTTGCATTTGTGACCAGTTGTGGTGTCCAGCAATTATGCAGTTGTGATTTGCTAGCATTTTTGCAGAGTTCCAGCAAATAATGCCCCAGGAAGGAACTAGATTCACTTAACTACTACATGCCTCGCTTAAGAACCACTAAAAATTGTGATAAAACCAGGTCCAACTTGACTTATTATTCCAACAACTTATGATAGAAATTCCTTTTGTAAGTCAAGGGCCACTTGAATACAGAAATGGAAAACTTTGGGTTACCAATGAAAAGTTTATAGAGTTGGTAGGCAGTGACCTGCACTGGAAATATCTTTATAAGATTTCAAATTGTATAAAATTGCAGTGTGTGACTATTGCTCTTTGCTGTGAAACTGTTTAAGTTGTCCTGCTTTCATTTTAAACAATGATTCTGCTTTTTTGTTTTCTTCTTGGAAGTATATCTTGGAAAGCCATATATCCTCCCTGGTTTGGGAAGGGCAGAAAAGAGTGTGTTAATGCTAGAGCATGCTGGCTGGGGAATTTTGGGAATTGAAGTCTACACATGTTAAGGGTGCAAAGACTGAGGCACACGATGCTCTCATCAGTCTCATTTAACTATTAGCCTTGGGATAATTATACATCTCTCATTTAAGGTACAGCATCTCTCAGGGCTGCAAAAGAAGACTAGGATAATCTCTATCCTTTCCTCTTCCCGCCTCCAAGGCTAGGATTTAAATTCAACGACAAACACAGCACTTTGGTGGAAGCATCAAATGGTAGTGTTGAGATTCGGATCAGGTTTTTGTTCCACGCAAATAGTTAAGAAAAGAATTCTCCTTGAAGTGGTAGATTCCAGTGATTTCCATATGGGCAACCTCTAAGATGGAGGGATTCAATCCCCATAATTCCCCAACCAGTATGGCCGTTGTTGATAATTTCTGGGAGTTGAAGTTCACAGCTCTGGAAATTGAGCAACGCCGGTGTAGCTTTTACCAAACTGGTTATGCTTCAACTCTCATTGTCCTAAGCTGGTTAAGCCAACACGTCTGACTTGCCTTAGATTGGAGAACGTTGTTCTATTCAGAAACATGATTCTCCAGTTTTCACTATTGTTGACTGAAATTTGGGTGCTTATGGATGCACATTTCAATTAAGGAAGAAGGATTGGAAAGGAATCAAGTAAATCACAAAAGTGTGGGGATTGTACTACAGATAGACCTTACTTAGTGACTGTAATTCTAACCAGCAACTCCATCGCTAAGCAACACAGTTGTAAAGCACAATGTCACGTGACTGCACTGACTTACAGTGAGGAGTTGCAGCAGTTCCAGTTGTGGTTGTTTGATGCAATCCCACTGTTGTTAGATGCAGTGTCCCATGATCTCCATTTGCAACCTCCTGCCAGCTTCCCTATTAACTGCTTGTGGGAAGCTAGCAGTGAAGGTCACAAATGAGGATCATAATGACTGCATGGGATTCTCCTAACAAGCACTGGAACTGCAAACTGGTTGCCAAAAACCTCATCATCATCATCATGTGGTTGCAGATTTGGTTGGATGCTTCATCAGCTGCAACAAGGACCAGGAATTAGGTTGTGGGTGTTACAGTTGCTGAACAAGTGGTTGTTAAGTAAGGACCACCTGTGTTTGCTCTTGTCTTTAACCCTTAGGCTCCCCAAACAGAATTAGGAATCAAATTCAGCATCGCACTGAAAACTTTGTGTGCCTTCACTCTTTTGTTCAACTCTTGTTCCTTTTTTGTCCGACACTAGTGATAAAATCTTGGGTCAAAAAAGGGAGTAATACCTCCTTTAAAAACCTTGGTCCAGCTGGCCTGGTTGGTAGCACCTCACCCTTTCCAGGTTATAGGAGAAGATGGTCAACAGTTTTGAAGGCAGAAAAGGGCTTTACGCCCCAACGGCAGATAAAACAGTAGAACCATCTTCTGGAAGAAGGGAAACTCTTGGTTTCAAACTACCACTACCTTGTGCCTATATCTGTCATCGGAAAAGGCTACAGGAGTCAACCTTAAGGCAAACTCCAGAGCCGGAGTCCCAGAAGCAGTTTGTGACTATGTACAATCACATTCTGGTAACTCCTGCGATGCAGCTAGAACTAACCATATCCGCTCTGCCATTCCATTAAACTATTTCAGTGACGTGCAAAGGGAGGGATCTGCTGCTTGGGTAACAGTTTATCCTCCATGTTAAATTACCAAGCCTCATGCTCTGGAGAGGACACTCCAGCTTCGCGTACAGCATTGAAACAACAGGGAAGTGGCAGTTTCATAGCACAATATCATAGTCTCTTGAGACTGAAGGATGCCAAGTGATAAAATCTTGGGTTTAAAAAAAGTTTTTGCCGACCCCAGAAATTGAAGAGCACATGCAGGTTCTGCAAAGTTTTATTAATCAGCAACTCAGCTGATTGTACCCTATGACTATTGTTAAGCCTGGGTTCCCCAACCAGGGTTAGGTAGACAAGCTAAACAGAATGTGCAGCGTTAGTCAGATAGACACACAGATAAATGAGTGAGCTAAGCTTGTATGTTTATTAACATACAGTAAAAATAACAGATACGCTTGTGCTATCAAGAATATATTTTATTCCAGTATAAGTTTATAGCATAGTCAAAAACAGTCCTATATTCATTTACCATGTAGTCAGTCCATTCAGGGATATTCAGTTAGCAAAGTCCATGTAGAATATCCTATTGTCAGTTCCCATAAATCAGTCCGTTATTGTCTCTCCCGTTCGAGCAATGCAGTCTTGCTTCCAAGCAGTAATCAGGGATCATCAAAGCCAGAGAGAGAGAGAGCAAGCTGTAGCCTTGCTACTTTTATATGGTTTTCATAACCACACCCACAGTTGCTATTTTACAGTTAAAGCTGCATACACTAACTATGAATCATAGTTAGTATTTCACCTAAAACAGTTAGGGTGAACAATGTTATCCCTAACAACTATCATTAAGCGTTGTACGTTATGATTCTTGATTCTTAACGAATGTATCTTCTTTTATGTATACTGAATTACACCAAGACAAATTCCTTGTGTGTCCAATCGCACTTGGCCAATAAAGTATTCTATCTATCCTATGAATATCACAAAGATGTAGTCAATGCAGCACGATCTATTTGAAGATACCTTGTAATTCTGACATGAGTACATATAATGGCAGATAGGGCAGAAACTTACTGTCAAGCACTAGGAAAATCAGGAGATCCAGACAGTTCAAATGTGTATAAGGATTAATTGTAAACTTGAGCTCTCTACAAGAATCTGAACTGCTAACATTCAAGGGAAATCAGCAGGAGTTAATAGAAAGGAATTCAAGGTGTGCTAGAGTTAAATCTCATGACATGATGACATGTTTGATCCCTTCCTTGGGCTCAGTCTGGTCATCTACAACATGAGAAGTTAAATAAGCACTTTAGTGCATAAAACTCACTGATGGTCAAAAAAAAACCCCTTTGGGCAGACAAGAAAGGAACGAAAACTCAAAGGCTTTAATCTTTTTCTCTTCCGCTCTAGCAGAATCCACTCAATTCTTGCTAGCCATCAAAGCGCTTCTTCCTTCCTTCCTTTTTCCTGTTGGGAAAACATCCTGTCTACAGGATGTTTTCTATTCTTTTCTTTTCTATTCTATTCTATAGGTGAGCTGGTTGCCAAGCACCTGAATTGTGATCACGTGCCTAGGAGTAGTAATGGTTGTTCACTTCAAGAACCGGTGTGAAAGTCACTTTTCCAAGGATATCATAGTTTCAGAATGTCATTAAAGAGTTCTAAGCTGAGAGCTATCTATAAATGAGATTCTCTATGGATAATGGCATTTTACAAGAACAGAAACCCATGGAACAGTATAGTGAACAGCATTGATACAAGCTAGGTTTAGTTGTGCTCTTTTACCTCTGTATGTTTTTTCTACTTTGCATAATTTTTCTTACTCTGAAAAGGATTAGCATGATAGATATGTTTGTTTGCATTTGGAAAAGCCTGGGTGTGGAAACGCCCTCTTCCATGTGCACTTCTCCTCCCCTCCCATCAGTGGGGGATATATCACCAAATTGCAATTGTGGGGCTGAAAAACAAACTGTCCAACAGGTAGTCTCAAGAGTGTCAAAACTAGCCTGTAAAGAAAGTTTTGCCGATTTTTTGGCTGTGACAAATGAAAAAAATTACATCTGTAATCTATAGACATAACCATGTTTTAAATTGTGCATTTCATATTTTGTATTTTTATCTCTTGTGTTGTTTGAAATGTAAGTGGGTAGAGTCTTTTCCCATTTCCTTCTCAGCTGTTTTTAAATTCCAGGGAACTGTGTGACACATACATATGTCAGAAAGCTACAAATCATGGGTTGAGGTCACACATCTGTAATTTCATCACATTTGTGCTCCCAAGTTGTAATCCTCTTGGCTGCCTCTGGGCACGGCTGCCAAATTATTCTCATCACTTCCTGAAACAGATTTCTGGGAGCTGTTTTTGTTTTTCTGTACTATATTTATTTCTTACAATCCCCAGTTTCTTCAGAAGAGTCTCTGAGTATCCAATAACCTTGGCTAATCCTGAATAATGTTAAGTGGGGTTAAACCTGGTTAGAACTGAGGGGAAACTGACATGAATTACCCAAAGTACTAGACTGGAAAGTTGGGGGGAGGGGGAAATCCTTAAAAAGGCAAATTAATTCCACATTTTATAAAAAAAAATAATATCAGTCTCTCCATGAAATCACCAAGGATCAATCTCACAACTTTCTTTTCTAAAAAAAAATATGTTTCAACAACAACACTCTTTATTCAAAGTAATAGCTCTGACTCCATTTAGCTTATCGGTCACTTTTCCAAAGGGTATGTATACCCGTGTACCTGTGTATTTACACATACCCACACAAAACAAAATAGATTTTTATTTTCAAGACAGTCTCTCTCTGAATATTTACCAATTATATCTGTAAGTGAAAGGATTAAAATAAAAATAATGGGTGGACATCTTGCTTGGAACTCAACTGCTTGGCTCAAGAAAAATAACAGAATTGAAGGGACCTTGGAGGTCTTCTAGTCCAACCCCTTCCTCAGACAGGGACACCTTACACCATTCTGGACAAATGGCAATCTGATCTCAAAAACTCCAGTTGATGGAGCACCCAAAAATTCTGGAAGGCAAGCCATTTTGCAAATTAATTATTCTGTCAGCAAATTTCTCCTTAGTTCGATTGGATCTCTCAATTAGTTTTCATCCTTTATTTCTTGTCTATAAACATAAAAGTCAGAGAGGAGCAGCAGGAGGAGCTAAGGAGCCTATATTATGTATGCAAATGTATTCTACCGTTTTATAATTTTGGAAGTTATATTAACTGACTTATTTTATATGCTTAAGATCAAGAACAGTCTTGGTTTTTATCATAATGAGAACAACTCTTCCAGCTTTGAGGTTAATTTGTAGGATATAAATGCTTTATATCAGTAGTAAACATGATGAGCTTTTTGTGGAAAAGAAGCATGATCCACTCGTCTCCAAAACATGGTCAAGACTTCCTGGAAAACATCCATGGACAAACAAATATTACTGCTGAAACTAGATTGCCTAAATTTAAATGTCATTAAAATTCATAGGGCAAGTTGCGCAAATCGCCAGGAGTTTGGAAAGAATCAGTGAGTGCTTTCATAAACATATTTTCTTTCAGTCTGTGGATTTGAAGTCGAGCCGAATATAGAGGCAGCTCATTATTTTTTTACCCATCTATTTCATATTCTTCCCTTGGTGGATAGTAAAGGCCCAGTCCCACTGCACTTACGGATGCAAAGAGGATGTAAAACGTTAAAAAAAGCTTGCCATCCATTGGAAAACGCTATGCATCCGTTGTGTACTCATTGCATACATGTTTCATACGCTCTATCCGTCAAGCATCCGTCCACTGCAATTTCATCCACGCAAGAAGTTTTGAGCTGAACAAAACTGTTTGAACGGATGAACTTTCCGTCGCCTACGATGTACATCCGCGACATATATGGGCAACAAATGTTCTATGTCCATTATCATCCGTTAAACATCCGCTGTATCCTCTTGGCATCCTCTGGACATCCCCTCAACTCACATCCGCTGCAGCTGAAAACGGAAAGAGGGAGGAAATAAAAGGTACACGGAACGTCTACACAGCATTAGTACCACGGAAATAGAAAGGATGTAAGCGTATGCATCTCGTATATAAAGGATTAAAAACAGACAAAACATTTGTATCTGGGATGTATCTCGTATATTTAGGATGTCTGGAGTATGTCTAGAGTATGTAGAAGGACACCGAGTGGACAAGCGATATTTTCTATAAAAAGGGGGAGAAAATCATCTGGATCTCAGTATGAGTCCAGCAGCTGTGGGGTACAGACCTCTTCACCTTTGGTCTTGGTCTTCAACATCATCAATTGTTCTCCACCATGGATGATGACACAGTCCGTATCATAGCTGCACTCATTCATCACCAGAACCAAAACCTGTACAGACTGTTTCAACTTTTATACAGGAGAAGAAGGAGACGTCCAAGAGCTGTGTGGGTCCGAGGATGGATCGTGAGAAGAATGGAGTTTGGACTCTATGACCAGTTGATGGTGGAGCTGAGGAATGAAGACCCTCATGCATTCCATCACTTCATGAGGATGCCACCACCCATGTCTGACGAACTTGTAGAGCGTCTGAGATCCAGGTTGACCAAGCCTAGCACCAACTTCCATCCCAACCTGGACCCTGGACTGAAGGTGGCACTGACTCTGTGGCACCTGGCCTCTGGAACAACATACAGAAACATGCAGTATGCGTGGAGGGTGCCACACAACAGCATCAGCAAAGTGGTCAGAAAAGTGGTGCAGGCCATCATCGAAGAATACGTAGAGGAGCTCCTCAAGTGCCCCACTACTGAAGAAGGCTGGAGGAAAGTTGCAGAGCACTGATATCAGAGGTGGAACTTTCCCCACACCGTTGGAGCCATAGATGGGAAGCACGTGGCCTGCAAAGCTCCACCCAACTCGGGATCCAATTATTTCAACTACAAGGGCTTCTTCAGTATCATCCTCTTTGCCATGGTTGATGCTGCTCTACATCGATGCTTCAGGCAATGGGTCAACTTCAGATGGCCAGGTATACAATGCCAGTGACCTCAAGGATGGGCTGGAACGCAACCTCATCATGGATTTTCCAGATCCAGACCCCCTACCCAATGACAAGATGTGCTCTAGTTCATTGTTGGTGATGACGCGTTCTCCCTCAGAACCTACCTCATGAAGCTGTACACTTCAAGATACCACACCTGTGAAGAGAGGATCTTCAACTACAGGCTGTCCAGGGCAAGACAGGTGGTGGAGAACGCCTTTGGCATCCTGGCCAACAGGTTCCAGATATTTCTCACCACCATGCAGCATTACCCACAGACTGTGAGGAGCATCGTGGAAGCTTGCTGCATCCTGCACAATCTCATGCGCACCCGCTACCCAGTGTTGCAGAACAGACTTGTCAACCGTCAACAAGGGAATGGGGACATGGAATGGAGGCAAGGACGTAACCTGATAGACACTGTGGATGTACAAGGCCCCAACAGAGCTTCACATGAAGGGAAGAAGCAGCGCAACCTACTGAGACACTGGTGCAACTCCCCAGCTGGAGCAATGGAGTGGCAAGACAGGATGGTAGATGATTAATGGATGCTTCCTTGAGCCTGTTGCATAACACTGATGAGATTGTGCCATGTATGTTGAGTGGCATTAATAAAGAGCTTTGTTTATTTTAAAATGTGTTGATCAATGAATAAATTATTGATAAAAAAGATCCATATGTGTGGCAGCTGGGATGGTGGACCATACAGTCCCACTATGCTTGCACTGGAGGTTTATCTATCCCACAACTATCCTTATCTATCCAACAAGCATGCAAAGGCTTAACCATTTTTTCAAAGTTTTCACCAACACTTTACTAAGTAAAAAAAATGAACCAAGTGTCTTAAGCAAAGATAACCTTTATTAACTGTCTTAACTTTATGACTTTATTAAATGAGCAAAATGAACCAAGTAAACTGTATTAAGTGTGTTAAGCAAAGATAACCTTTGTTAACTTTCTTAGGAAAAATTTATGACTTTATTAAAAAAGCAAAATGAACCAAGTAAAGTGTCTTAAGCAAAGATAAACTTAACAAGTACAACTCAGTCTCTGACACTATTCTCAGTCACTCTGAGTCATGTCCCTGGTCTCAGCTGTTAAGCGGGCAGGGACTGTTGAGGTGGCTATGGCTTGAGTGCTGGTCTGAGGCACCATTGGGGTGCTTGGCCCCGAGGGTACAACAGGGCATGGTGTGTTCAGGAAGCTATCCTAGAGCTGACTCAGTCCCATGAGGTTGAGAGGCCCTTCATCAAGGACTTGAGATGTCAGGCCCAATACTGATGACAGATTGTCCATTGACGGGCTTGGCTGTGGGGTGGAGGAAGGAGGAGTGTAGTGGGGCTGTCTGGTCTGCAGCTGGGTGAGGGGTGGCGTCTGTGGCGTCCGATGAACCTGGGTCTGGACTGGGAAGTTCTGCTTCTGCTGTGGTAAGTCCTGGTAGTCGTAGCCTTGGTAGGTGAGGCATTGTTGAAAGCCATGGAAAGGCTGTGGCGTCGCCTGGGGTGGAGGAGCAGACCTGGACTGGGTAGGAGCAGCTTCAGCTGGGCCTTGAAGGTTGTGCAGAAGTGCTGTGATCTTCTGCTTCATCACCTGGTACTGGGCCTCGGGCAGGTCCCTCAGGGTCTGGCTCACGTAGGTGATGAAGGGCTTCCAGTCAGAGGATGGTATGTCGCTGTGGATCAGCTGAGAGAGAAGTTCTGTGCTGGTCTTCATTGTGTCCCTGATCTCCAATAGCACACTGTGGTCCTGGCCCTCCAGTCTGCCTTTCTGCCTGCATCCTCTGGAGCTGGGGGTGGGTTGGCCTCTGGTGCCTGCTGCTTCTTCCTCCATTTGTGACAGCAGGGCGTCATCCTCCACAGGATCCTCCAAGTCTGCCGGCATAGGGAGTGCAGCTGTCGGGGGGGGGGGTCTCTGCCATGGGGCCCTCTGAAGACACCTGCCTGGACAGGGTAGTTGGCTCCTGGCTGGAAGAGGACTGGCTGTCTGTGGGCTGTCTGAGGGAGAGGGGTCTCAGAGGGGCTGCTCCTCAGTGGCGGATCTCACCCTCCAGGAAACTGCACCTGGCCATGACGTACATCTCCCAGTCAGTGAGCTTGACAGCGGCCTGCCCAGATTTCTTGAGGTGTAGCTTGCCATACCAGGTGTGATGTGCTTCCACCATCCAAGGAGTACTTTTGCAGTGTACCCCAGGCTCTCTGCCTTGTCTCTCCAAGCTGCCTGCTTCTTCTTGGTGTCGCAATACAGTCTGTGGCCCTTTCTCCAGAGGTACTCGTTCTCCCTCAGCCATTCCAGCACCTCATCCTCATGCTCCTCGGAAACGGTGTACTGTTTCCTCTCTCCCTTCTCCTTCCCTTGCCTCTTCCTCCCTCTGGCAGGGGCTTCAGCAGGGCCTTCAGGGGGCTTGAGCAGCAGGGCCTTCAGGGGCTTGAGCAGCAGGGCCTTCAGCAGCAGGGCTTTGAGGGCCTTGGGGCTGGTCCACCACAGCAGCAGCAGCAGCAGCAGCTTCAGAGTCAGTGCCAAGGGGTGGGATGCTGGTTCTGGCCTTCTTGCCAGGGCTGGAACGAGTAGGCACGGGCTTCCTCTTCTTGCCTGACAGACCATGGTGTTCCTCCTAGATGTATGTGGCAGCACGTCTTTCCCCTGTATGCTGACTGCATGCATGCTGCATCCTTTTATATCCATGGAGCTGACGCAATTCATACTCCCCGCATGCACAGTGAACGCTTTGCATCCAATATATATCCGTGCGGCATCCCCTTTGTTTCTTATAGGCATCCGTGATGCATCCGCTTTATCCGCTATGCATCCGCCCCTTCTGCTATGCATCCGCTTCGAAATTCTCCCCCGGAACCCCTTCGAATGTGTCATCCGCTTCCATCCACTGTCATCCGCTAGGCTTCCTATGAACATCCTATGAACATCCCCCTACATACTACCCACATCCGTTCTTTTCCGTTTTTTTCCATTCTGTTTATGCACATTTTCGCCAATTTTTGGAGCAGATGATAACGGAAGGAGCCACCCCCCAAATTTTGCTCGTCCGCTGTGTCCTTTATGCATACGTTTTGTGTCCTTCGGCCAGTGGGACCAGGCCTTTACTGAGCAAGTATATGTTCCATATGATGCATGTACAGGCAGTCCACATTCAGCAACATTTGGTTCTGATGACCCGATCATTGAGTAAAGCAGTTGTAAAGTGAAAAATCACATCAACGTGACAAAGCCTAGAGCAGTGGTGGCCAACCTTTTTGGGCTGTACAGAAAATTACACACGTGCTCACGCGCATGCCAACACCCAGAAGTCTATTTGCACGGCCCCCTCACGCCCCCTGCGTATGCGTGCATGATCTCCTGCCTGCTACCCCGTTACCTGCACTGGGCATGCGTGTGCCTCCCAGCTGATTTTCACCCCGTTTTGAGGCCTTTTCAGCCTCCCAGAGACTCGAGGGAAGCCTCTGCAGCCTTTGGAGGCCAAAAAATGCCCCTGTTTAGTCACTTCCGGTATTTCCAGAAATACAGGAAGTGATCAAACGGGCCTGTTTTTCGGCCTCCAAAAGGCTGCAGAGGCTTCCTTGAGCTTCTGGGAGGCCGAAAAAGGCTTCAAACGGGCCAAAAATCAGCTGGGAGGCATGTGCATGCCCAGTGAGGTAAGTTTGGCTGGGGCTCACTGCCTGCACAAATGGCTCTGCGTGCCACCTGTGGCACATGTGCCATAGGTTCGCCATCACGGGCCTTGGCTTTTACTTCAGCTTTGCTTTGTTTTACAGCATTAGAAAGATACATCCCCAGAGACCTGGGAACCCAAATGGTGGGGAAGGTTTCCGGGAACTCAACTCACAAAATAGCTAGGTAAAAGGGCAAATGTTACAGTCCCCTTTCTCTACTCTCCTGCCCTTTGGAATGCACGTGACCATGTGATCATGAAAGCTCTGATCATTAACAAGAAGAATTGTAATTTGAATATACATTGATTGGAGAGAAAGGGATTAAAAGAGAGTAAGTAGGCAATGGGGAACATACATCAAAAGGAATGGGAAGCATTGGTTGCACTTAGAGTAGAGAAAAGCAAGCCTTTTGTAAGAAACTGATTAGGGTCTGGTCAGTTTCATATAGCAGCACAAGCTTGTTGGGAAGTTTATTAATCTAAATCATAGAATTGGTTAAATTAGTGCTTTAGGAGGGGAAAAGAAAACAGATCAAGCACAGGTCAATGTGCCTCTAAATTCAACAGTCGTCTTTTCCCACAGAATTGCTCTCAAATCTAAGTTCATCTATTTGTTCAAACTGTTGAAATTATCGGAAAAATGGCTTTCATCTTCAAATATGCATCCAATTTAAATTGCAGAAACTCATATGCAAATTCTTATTTCCACTCAAAAATTCTACAAATCACAATAAGAGATGAAAATATCAGAAAAATACTTGTAGAGCTGTATTATTAACCACATATTAATTAACCTTTTAAATGTACTATATAAAACATAAGAGATCTTGCATTAGAAATTCCATAATCAGATAATCAAACCTGGGACAAAGAGAGATCAGTACGAACCTTCCCTGTTTTAAATTACAAATCCCAATTTTTCATTCCCAACCACAGCTTTCATAATGTTTTAAAACAATGCAGCAATTGAATCTGGCCTTTGAAGCTGTAAATGGTCATTGCAGCTGTTTTCCAAAGAGACAACACATGGAGGAAAAAGTGTTTGTACAGTGTTTTTTTCCAGTAAATTTCTGGCTATCATTGAACCCTCAAATGAGTACAGATTCTGGAAAGGTGCATTACTTCATTATCTTCTGTTCTTTAGTAGACTCAGTCCTTCATCCCCACTGACTGTCCTGGGTCAAGCTATTATTACGCCAATGGAAATCTGATAGCTCAGCTCGTCCAGGACTATCAGATTACATTGCTGGCTTCAATGAAAATATAATCACAAACTTTTCAAGTCCAATTCTCAAAAAGGCATATTGGTAAGATTGGAGGAAGATCTTTGGACTCCCCATGTAGGCTTCACAATTTTCTGTTGTAACAGACAGCATCTCAAACGGAGATACAAAATATTTCTCATTGGGAACCATTTTTTGCTTTCATGGAGAGTAATCAACTGCTAAAAATCCAGCAATAAGAAAGGATCATTTTAAACGCTGAGGATTATCAAGCATGGCTGTGCATCGCTAAACCAATCCTTGGACTCTTCTCTTTCATTCTTGTGAGCAAATAATTTGGAGGCAGTTCTTCCTGAAATTGTGATAGGAAAACATCAGAAGAATACAAAAAAAATAAAATAAATTACAGGTAGTCTTCAACTTCTAATGTTTTATTTAATGACCTTCAATGTTACAATGATACTGAAAAAGTGACTTATGACCATTTTTCAAACGACCGTTGCAGCATCTCCATGGTCATGTGATCAAAATTCACATGTTTGACAACTGGCTCATATTTATGATGGTTGCAATGTCCTCGAGTCACATGATCCACTTTTGCGACCTTTTGACAAGCAAAGTCAATGGGGAAGCCAGATTCACTTAACTCTTATTAACTTAACAAGAAAGGTCATAAGACAGGGCAAAACTCACTTAACAACTGTCTTGCTTAGCAATGGAAATTTTGAGCTCAATTGTGGTCATAAGTCAAGGACTACCTGTACAAAAGACACATTGATAATCTACTCAGTAAATATGAAATAAACATGGATTCTTGAGAAATGGGGAAAAAGAACAACTGAGATGCAAAATGCATTTACCTCCAACCACTGGGGAGGATTCTGGATCAGTCTTCCTCTGCTAACTCAACCAGAGGAGCATGTCTGTTGACCTGTGAACCCTCCTGATAAAGGACTTTCTTTATTATCCCTGCCTTGGGAGCCCGGATGGTATGCTGCAGATGAAAAGATATATTACATCAGTCCTGAGTTCAACCGAAAACAATGTCATACAAACTAGATGCATACTTTAGTCCACAGTTGCAAAGGCACACATGATAGATATGTCAGAAGAGAGTTGGAGATCTTCTAGTCCAACCCCCTGCTCAAGCATTCATACCGGGGGTGTCAAACTCATGTCGTCACAGCATCATCACATGATGTATCATGATGTTTTTTTTCCCCTTCGCTAAACCAGGGATGGCCATGGCCAGTTTGTGACGCATCCGGCCCGTGGGCTGCGAGTTTAACAGCCCTGCCCTAAACCATTTCAGATAAATGGCTGCCCAGTCCTTTATTCTGTTCCACTGATTAATTTTTCTCACTGTTAAGAAGTTTCTCCTCAATTCCAGGTTGTTTCTCTCCTTGATTAGTTTCCATCCATTGTTTCTTATCTTTCCTTCTGGTACTTTGGAAAATAAGTTGACATCTTAATCCTGAATTTGAAATGACCTCTGCATCCAACTCAAGAACTTCCATGTCCTAAACTGTTGACTGCCTTCTCCAATAAAAATGTGAAGATTTCAAGAGAGGTTTCAATTTTAAATGAAAGCATGCTTTGTGAGGCTGCCATCATAATGCCCCCTGAAACATCATCTATTGCAGAGTTTCTCCACTTCAGCCACTTTAAGATGCGTGGACTTCAACTCCCAGAATCCCACATATCTTAAAGTTGGTGAGGTTAAGAAACACTCATCTGCAGGGATTCCTCGACCATTCAAAGTTAAAATGGACCCCCAAAAGTTACTTATAAACCAGTTTCAAACTTCCAATGCCGGGTGTTCCCTGCAGTCATGTATCATGCAATCACACGAGTCATTTATCACACAGCCATGTGACCATAATTTACAATGGTTTTGCCAGAAACCAGCATTTACTTCTGGTTCTGACAAAAACCAATCTGTAGGGAATAATGGGTTTGCTTAACACATTTCCTGCCTAAGCAGGGGAATTGGACTAGAAGACCTCCAAGGTCCCTTCCAACTCTTTATTCTATTTTAACCACTGCGGCATTCATTTAAGGACCGCCACATTTACTTAATGACCACTGCAAAAAGAAGTTGTAAAATGGGGTCTGGTCATATGGCCACCTATCTTATGTCCTTCATGACTTACCAGCATAATTGCCAGGCTCAAGTACGGTGGTAACTCTATAGAGATTATTGCTCCAATGCCAAAGAAGGACCTGACTTTGGAAATCTCACAGAGAATTCATGCCCTGCTTACTTTGGATTACAGCTGGCATAATTCCCTTCTACTGACTGTCCTGGCTTGATATAATGCAGTGTTTCCCAACACTGGCTATTTTATGATGCGTGAAGTTCAACTCCCAGAATATCTCACCCACCATTGCTGGCTGGAGTATTCTGGGAGATGAACTACACACATGATTTAAAATAGCCATTGTGGGAAACACTGGTATAATGGAACTTTACTCCAACCTACAGAGACAGAAATATATTTTGAAGGATCATCCTTTATGGATCTGTAATGGAATATTCCATTCCATTTAATGTTACATCTGGAAAACTCTTGCAATCAAGACATTACAGGTAGTGCTTGACTTATGACCACAATTGAGCCCAAAATTTCTGTTGTTAAGTGAGACATTTGTTAAATGGATTTTGCCCCATTTTCTTGACACAGTTCTTAAGTGAACCACTGCAGTTATTATTGACATGGTTATTAAGTGAATCTGACTTCCACACTGACTTTGCTTGTCAGAAGGTCACAAAAAGGGACCACAGGACCCTGCAACCATCATAAGTATGAGTCAGTTATCAATCTCCTGAATTTTGACCACGTGACCACAGGGACGTTGCAATAGTCGTAAGTCACTTTTTTTCAATGCCATTGTAACTTTGAACAGGAACTAAACAAACCATTAAGTCAAGGACTAACAAAAACAGTTTTTCTAAAGATACCTCCATTTTCATAGCTGTCATCACCACAAGGGAGTCTCCAACTTGAACTTTGTCTCCAGGTTTCACAAACACCTAAAAAATAAAAACAAACAAATGAGAATTGAGTAGCATGTCCTATTTCTCCGCGATGAGCATCATTAGGATTGTATTTCCTGTAGACTCATAGATAGCAAAAGAAAACAAAATGGTTCTCTGGGCAAAGTTGAAGAATGGAACCTGCTGCTCTTATTTCTGGAGCTATTTTTTTCCAGCAGGATATTTAAAGATAATGCCTGTTCAGTTGTCAACTCAAATATATATGTTCCTTCATTCAATTTGTATAGTCGCCCATGTCTCATTTGGGATTCTGAGCAGTTCACATCATTATAACAAACAGAAAGAAATCCAAAACTCAGTAAAACACTTTAAAATCAAATTAAAAACCAAAATTACAATTCAGAAAACAAAAAACAGGTTTAAATGAATATCAAGAGCATATCTTGGCCTAGGGAATTCTGGGAATTAAACTCTACACATCTGGAAACTACCCAGGTAGTGAAGTGAGAAATGGTAAGTAGCCTGAAAATAAGTTGTGATATCCTAGCCTTTCTGAATCATTCTCACGTCTTCCATAACCAATTTTTTAAAAAATGTACATTAACGAAAGTTTCATCAAGGTTCAGAATTACCTTGTCCACTGTCCCTGTCATAGGAGCTACAGCCCCACTGTGACCTCCTCCTGAACTTGTACTAGTTAAATATTTTGGCACCGGAAGATCAATCTGCTCATGACTTTCCTAAAGAAAACAAAATCAACCATTTTACAATCAAATTCTACATTTTACAACTACCGTGTTTCCCTGAAAATACGACCTACCTCAAAAGTAATTCCTGGCTTGATTTTTATACCTGTGCCCAATATAAGCCGTACCCCCCAAAATAAGCCCTAATTAAGACCCCCTCCACTCCAGAGTGCATGGGTAAAATTAAGATAGCGGTGGTGGAGCTGCCCTACTATTTACCTTTGGACAGTTGTAGCCAGGCTGTTCTGACCAAGGATTCCTGAGACCGTAATTAAGCATATGTAATTAAGCACGCACAATTAAGCACACGTACATGCAAATTAAGCACACGCAAGCAAAAAACTCTCTTTTTCTTTCAATGCTGGGAATTATGTTCATTCCCAGCCCGTAATGAGTCCCAAATAGTCTCTCGAGATAAGCACCCACCTTTATCTCCTTTGAATTGCTGCCAACAACTAAAGTGCCAAATTAACTGTAAAAAGCCAAACAGAATACAAAGTCCACACAGAGCTTCAAAGTTTAATCCGAATAGAGCAAACAAAGTTGCTTCATGCAAAGGATCCTGTCCCTTTGCTCCTCCTTGATGTCTTATGGAAGGGGACCAATCACCTCCAAGCCTTACTCCCGAATCACCCCTTTTGTCTTAACTGTTCTGTATGTTCAGAATATATTCAGAATGTTCTGTATGTTAAGAATAACTGTTCAGTTAATTCTTAACTGATGTAAGTCTGATACTGAACTGTTTTTTGACACTGGATTTTGATATTTGGATTATCCCTGGATTGAAAAAACTGACTGATTTACCTGTGAATGACTTTTGGAATGCTTGTTTTTGAACTTTGCTTAAACCCTTCTGGAAGTAAAAACCTACATTTACTGCACAGTGTATCTGTGTGCTGTATGTGTATTATTCAAACACTACTCTCAAATACGTCTCCCTGTATGCGCTCATTCTCCTCACGGGGAATTACCTCAACACATTCTTTTTATTCATTTAAATAAAGAAGCTGATATTTGTTAGGAATATGAAACACCTAACAGGTATCTGGGTTAGAAATATATAAACCAGGATAGACATTTTAATACTGTCTCTTTAAGGGAATGCAAGAGCATGCAATTGGGTGTGGTTTCTCAAACGGCCATAAGATGGAGCCAGAAACCTGGTTTGTCTTCATCTGAGTCTCAGAAGAGAAGAGAGTGTATCTTTATTTCCTTCTGTTGGAAAGTATTGCTATTGCTCCATTTTTCCTAATTGACTGATATTACTGGATTTAATGTAAGTCTGATACTTAACTGTTTTTGACACTGGACTTTGTTACTGGAATATCCCTGGATTGAAAAATTGACTGATTAACCTGTGAATGACTTTTGGACTGCTTATTTTGGACTTTACTTAAACCTTTCTGGAAGTAAAAACCTACATTAACTGTACAGTGTATCTATGTACTGTGTATTATTCCAACACTACTCTCTATACGTCTCCCTGTATGCGCTCATTCTCCTAACGGGGAATTACCTCAACAATATTATATGCAGGTAAATCCTTGACTTACAACCATTCAAAGTTGCAATGGCACTGAAAATACTTCCTCACGCTTATGACTGTTGCAGTATCCCAATGGTCCCATGATCAAAATTCGGACGCTTGTCAACTAGCATGCATTTATGATGGCTGCAGTATCCCAGGGTATTGTGATCCCCTTTGCTAACTTTCTGACCAGCAGAATCAATGGGGAAGCAAGATTCACTTAACAACCGTGTTATAAACTTAACAACTGAAGAGATTCACTTAACAAGGGTTACAAGAAAGGTCATAAAATGGGGCAAAACTCAATTAACAAATGTCTCACTTAATGACAGTAATGTTGTGGCCGTCCATTGCGGCCATAGATTGAGGACTACCTATAATTTAAAAACTCCTCAGGCAACATGGTAACTTCAGAATAACTTATTTCCAACCCTGCTTTGGCATATCGATCTGTAAGTTGTGGCAACAGTGAATGGAAGGAGAACGAGAGGTGAGCAGTTGGCAGTTTGGATGGTCTTATATTCAGTTTCCTAAAAGTTGCAGGAATTGTGGAAGTTATTTCAACAGTACAGCTAAAGATTAAATTTTTGGCTCGCTTACAAAAAGAGGTAGCTTGGAAATATTTAAACAAGTAAGTACCCTAAGCCTTCCAAGGCTGAATGCACTTATTTTACAGTTTAATTCAACCAAAAAAGACATTTATCAATCTAAATTGACATTTTACAGCTGAATTCTGACAAGGGAATCCCTGGAGTTGATAATGACCTATAAACCACTCTAATTTGACACGTATTTTGGAAATGATGCACAAAGATGTGGAAAAACTTTAATTTTTGCTATTTTTAAAAAAAAATATTTATTTATGATTTATTTATAATTCATATTTTTAAACCTCCCTTGTCTTTCAGAAATGGGCTCTGGGTACAGAAAGTCCTAGATTTATGACTATTGAGGCCAAAATTTCCATTGCTTCATGAGACAGTTGTTAAGCTAATTTTGCCCCATCTTTCTTGCCATGGTTGTTAAGTGAATCACTGTAGTTGTTAACTTAGTAACACAGTCGTTAAATGAATCTGGCTTGGCCATTGAGTTTGCTGGTCGGGAGGTCGCAAAAGGTGATCACATAACCCCCCTGGGACATGGCAACTATCTTAAATATGAATCAATTGCCAAACATCTGAATTTTGATCATATGACCCAGAGGTGGTTTTCAGCAGGTTCTGACCAGTTCTGGAGAACCGGTAGCAGAAATTTTGAGTAGTTCGGAGAACTGGTGGTAACCTTTCCCAAGGAGTAGGGAGGGAAGTATCCTTCTCCTGCCATGCCCACTAAACCATACCCACTAAGCCATGCCACACCCATCAAGCCACGCCCACAGAACTGGTAGTAAAAACTTTTGAATCCCACCACTGATATGATCAAGGCTGTCACCTCATAAAATATTTCTATGGTCTTTTTAGAGTTGCCAACAGAAAGAGAGGGGGGGGGGAAGGGGTTTGAAAGAGCAGTGCGGCAGCTTGGAAATCAAAAGTGCAATCCATACATAGTTTTTCAGAGATAGTAACTAGGTGACTGAAGCTTCTGCTGTGCAAAAATCTAACTGGAGAACATGATTGATAACTCTTGGTTATGGATGTGTCTCATTGAAGAATATGAATTATAATACACCCAGAGGGTGGGGGGAAGGGTCAAGGGTGACAATGAATGATGTGTCTCAGAATCAGCTACACCCAGGCAGTGCCGGACTTGTTTAACTCCCTTTGCAGTTTTGGAAATTTGGCTTGAGACTCATGATTTAATTGTAACTGCTGGAATCCTGACAGCGGGGATGCTGTAACAGTCTTATGTGTGAAAGGTGGTCATAAGTTATTTTTTTCAGTGATGTTGCAACTTTGAATTGTCACTAAACGAACTGCTGTAAGTCGAGGATTACTTACACATCCAATAGGTAAACGAAGATAGAAAAATTAACATTAAAATATTTGCCACTGAAGTTTAGAGTTGAGATTTTAGGTGGCTTTGGGAAGTATAACAAAGACTGTAGGAAAAGAGTAGGCAGACCTGGGGGGGGGGCGGAGTTAAGTGTGTCATCAGCTTAGAGTCATTGTGTTGCCAGAAGCCATCCAAGTCCAGGTCTCCCTTCAATTCCATTAACTATTATCTAGCACCAATTTAATGCTGACCATTAAGTTTACTAGATCCTTGCATATAGACAAAGCTTCTGGACTGCAAGTTAACACTTGGTCCTGATCTTTTTGACAAGGATCTGGATGATAACCAGAGCCAGAGATTCCCTACCTCTGATATTGACAGAAATAATAGATTAGAAATCAACACTGCTTTTTAAAGTTACTTTTCTGTGAATTTTGTTCCCTGTACAAATAACACAAAACACATTACCGACGAGAAGAGGTAAATGGCAGTGTCCAGAACTACTAATTTGAACTGGTATACAACTCCATTCACTGAACATCTTATATAGTCTATGTCGTCTTCCCTTGAGAGGCAACCAGAAACGTGGAAAAACTGATCTTCTATCTGAAATAAATTTACAAGGGGTTATGTACCATTCCTGAGGAAAATCACTCAGCCTGAGAGAGGAAAAATCATACTGCTTTTTAAGGAATGTTTTCAAGGAAATAAAACTAAAAAGAACAAAAACAAGAACAAAAATGTTTGTTCCTTAGAAACCAGAAGCTTCTCAAGTCTTGTTTTCTCTTCCCCCTTTTTCCCCCTAAAACAAGGAAATATCAAAAAATTTGTATCTCCTATATTGTAGGAGAATCCCACTTAATTTATTTTTAATGTACCTTAGCCACTCCAATCTAATCAATCAACATTCTATCTTAAAAACATACCCATCTATTTAAACTATGTCATAAATTTTCTAATGCACTTCAGAAGATTAGCCTTTCCAAAAATCTGTGCAAAATTACCTTTGAGAAACAGTGATGTATAAAAAAAGAACAAGCTAAGCTTTATAAATCAAAACAGAAGAAATGTTTCTCTCTTCATACAATTATTATTGGAAGTTAGCATATTTGGACTCAATATAAAGCTTCTTCGCTCAAAAAAAATGTGCAGTTGGAGAGGTTAAAAGGTTTCAGAAAAGGGCAGAACAGAATAAAAAAGTAAAATAAATTCTGGATACGTCATGTGGGAAAGACTCTGGAAAACCAAAAAAGAGTCTTTTTTTGCCTGCATTCTCATTTTTCTCTGCAAGCAAGTTGAATAATAGACCTAAATTAATCAATAATGACACTCAGTAAAACAGCACAAAATAGTAATACTATTTCAGTCACCCAACTGTTTTTCCCTCTTCTGTCCAGAAATGAGACGGTGTCCAATAAATATGTGCCATTATATTTTTTACACACTAGAATGAATGGGCTGAACAACACAAAGCCTGAATGTTAAAGTCTTGGTATTTAAGAGCCAAGCAGCAGTGAAGCTTATGCAATATAGATTGATGCAACAAGAATGAATCAGCATAGCTGACTGGGGTTGGATTCTATTCCTTTAAGAGGTGTTCATATAAAGGCAGCCATTAGAGGGCGTATCCTCTCACCTTGTGTCTGGTATTCATTGCAGAGTTCTCCATGTGTAAAATTGCTTGCTTGTAGGTATTTTGCCTACCATGTATATTTCTGTATATAATGATCTGCATATAATATAACCCACCACTGTTAAATGTCTAAGTCTCTGTGTGCTATGTTTTGCTCCTGAGTTATCTCATAATAGCAGTCACGCTGCAAATGCTCTGAAGTTGTTTAATACATTATTATGAAAAGGTTCACCTGCATGTCATAAGATCCATCATGATTATACTGTATGGCAATATTCACACCTATTATAAAAATAAAGGTTTAAATTAATTCAAGAGTTAGGGAACATTGTAAATCCAACACTAGGCATATTGTTAACCGACACATACACTTCAAAACAAAGGCTCATTCATCTCTCGTTTACCCACTGTCTCTATTTTGTTTGGTGGTTTTTGTATTCATTCATTTATTTATTCATTCATTCAGTCATTCATTCAGAAGACTTACATAGTCACTCAACTCATACTACAGTAATAAAAGTCTAAATACAAATCCCAATAACCCGTAATCAAGTTCAGTAATTTTAAGATGGGTGGACTTCAATTCCCAGAATTTCCCAGCCAGTTGCAAAATAGGCTACTCTATAATGAACCCAATCACACTATCTCTTTTTGCCTTTTTCAGCTGCGTAACTATGGAGTTCAGATATGTTCATTATCATTTCATAAACAATTTTCAGTTATTTATTTACTGTTCAGCCACTTACTTTTTTCATTATCCAGGAGTATTATATTTCTAACATAGGGGACATTTATTCTCCTGCCACTGCTGGATGCAAATGGAGAGAACTTATCTGGAATATTAAATACAGAAAAAGATATGTATTTAATATATATTTCTGCTGAATTAGATAATGCTAGCAATATTGAAACCTGCTTTCAATTGGATAATTACTCTGCATAACGCTGCACACATAAAAACTATATAGACATTTGAGCTTCTCAGTACAAATTTATATTTGGGTGCAATTGTTCAAGCTGGAATTTTCCATGCAACAAAATTGGGAACAATCTTTTATGCAAATTGCTCAAAGTCTCTGTCTATGACAATCCACACTGGATCAAAACATCTATTAATGAATCAGGCCAATGGTGGGATTCAATTTTTTTTATTACTGCTTCTGTGGGCGTAGCTTGGTGGGGGTGGCTGGGGAAGGATACTGTAAAATCTCCAGTCAGAGGTGGTATAATCGGTTCTCCAAACTACTCAAAATTTCCACTATTGGTTCTCCAGAACTGGTCAGAACCCTACTGAATACCACCTCTGAATCAGACCCAAATGCTTCCAAAACAGACTCTGAATTCCAGCAACCTAGATCAAATCATGCAATTTGATGGCATGCTTATCAGGTTATATGTTCGATTACATTTTGTAGCTATCCCAAGATAATCAAATGAAAAGTAGTTAAGCAGGATGCACAGAAACGCCCACAGTTTTTAAAGTACACGAGTGTTTTTCAACTGTGGCAGCTTTAAGATATGTGGATTTCAACTCCCATTATTCCCCAGCCTGAGTTGAAGTCCACGCACCTTAAAGTTGCCAAAATTGAGAAACATTGATATAGTAAGTAATATGTAAAGCAGCTTTTCCACTAATAAAACAGGAAAAAGCTGCAGCTTTCTCACCTTCTGTCTGGAGTCTAAAGGTATCAGTCAACAGTTTCTCTTTCAAAATGAGCCCAAGAGCTGCCTGGCACAAAGTCATTTTTGAAATTGACAGTTTGGGTGGGAAGAGCTCACTGTGGTGTTGAGGGATAAAATTAGTGTGAACATTCCCAGCCTCAAACTCTGGATGGGCTGAGAGATTCAGTAAGAAATCCACATTGGTGCTCAGTCCAACAATCTGTTAAGGGAGGAAGAAATTCACCAGAAACAGGCCAATCAAGCAACAGGTGCACTTTTCTAACTAACAAATCAATCAATAAATCAATAAATCTGCAGCAATTTATGCAAGAGCAAAGGATTAATTCATCAATTCAACTTGCATACCACTATATTGAGTGGCAAACAGCAGAGAAAAACAATAGCAAATGTCCAGATTGCAAGGATGGGGAAGGGGAGGAAAGAGACTAAATCAAAATCCTATAGGGCAGTGATGGCTAACCTTTTCAGCATTGAGTGCCCAAAGTGTACGTGTGCACGCATACTCAAAATACAATGTGCACACCCCCCTTGTGCATGGGCCCTTCCCCCACACATGTGCACACACATCCACACATGCGTGCATATTCCTTGCACAAGCGCCCACCTCTGCACATACACCCATCCCCCGTGAAGACACCCCACCCCCATGCATGCACATGTCCCCCTTGCATGAGCCCCACCCTCCACATGCGTCCCACCATGCATGCGCAGCAGAGACATGAAGACCAGCTGGCCACAGGAGATGTGCACACATGCACGGTGGAGCTGAGCTGGGGCAATGATTCGTGTGCCCAGAGAAGGCTCTATGTGCCTCCTCTGGCACATGTGCCATAGGTTCGCCATCACAGCTATAGGCCATGGCTTCCCCGGCCAATCTAATAACATTGTCTCAGGATGGTTTCCATCAACCCAACTGCTGGCTGTTGCAGTGGGGAAATTTTGTGTAACTACCCTGTTTCTCCAACAATACGGCCTCCACCAATAGGAAGGACCAGCATGATTTCTAGGCATGAGGTGAAATTTCTCACATCATTCATTAGAACTACACGAGGTAAAGAGAAATGGGGGGAAAGGGCAGGGGGGTGGGGAGAAATCTTGCCTTTAGGAGTGCCCTGCAGGTAGTCTAGGCTAGAAAACCCTGATCTACCAATAGAACATAAGCCGTTAGAAGCTCCGCAAAGGCAGAGTCCCCAGCCGCTTCGGGGCATGGCATGGCTGCCTGTGTCCCCTTGCCTCACGGGAACCTAATGCATAGGCATGCCACGCTCCAAAGCAGCTGAGGACTCTGCCTTCGGGGAGCTTTTGTCGGCCGATAGAAGCGGCCTCATGGTGAGGGGAGTGTGTGTGTGCGCTCGCCCCGAGGCCGCTTCTACCGGCCAATCGAAGTGGCTGGTGACTGCACTTGAGGAGCTTCCATCGCCTGAAAGACACTCTCCCTAATGGCGAGGGGACACGGGCAGCCATGCCATGCCCTGAAGTGGCTGGGGACTCTGTCTTTGGGGAGCTTTCGTCAGCCGATAGAAGCGGCCTCGCAGTGAGGTACATGCGTATGGGCCGCTCTAGGTGGGGGAGGAAATTAAGTCACCACCAAAAAGACGGCCTAGCCACTTTTTGGGGGGTCAAAAAAAAATAAGGCCCAGCCTTATTTTGTGAGAAACACGGTACGTCTGGAGAGTCACTTTGGTATGGTGGTTGAGGCCCCAGGTTAGAAACCAGGGGAGGAAAACAAGAAAAAAAAAATCTCCTTGCAGCAAACAGTCTGTTTCAGTTTCAGCACACCCTGATCAGCACAAGCAGCTGATTGTCCCCCTGCTGACTATCAGCTGTTTCAGGCTGTAGGGATTCCCATAGCCTATAGCCGCCTCCGCATGCCCTGTTTTTGGCCTCCACATGTCCCATTTTCCACCCATTCCGGGCGGCGGGGATCAGAATGGGTGGAAAATGGGGCACGCGGAGGCCGAAAACAGGGCACATAGAGGCCAAAAATGTGATGCGGAGGCCAAAAATGGGGTGCATGGAAGCGACAATAGGTGATGGCGATCCCTGCAGCCTGAAACAGCTGATCATTGGGAGGCCTATCCAATTGACAATCAGTGACTTGTGATAATCAGGCTGTGCTGAAACTGAAACAGGCTGTTTGCTGTAAGGAGGCAAATTGCTGGGAGGCAGAGGCCAAAGGGTGTGGGCCAGTAGGTGGGCAGGGCTTCAGCCAACATTCGCTGTATAAGACGCACAGACATTTCCACCCACTTTTGGTAATGGAAAAACTTTGTCTCATATTCCGAAAAATACGGTATCTTGTCTGATGATTCTGGGAATCTGAATCTCTACGGGCCTGATCGTATCAGAGAGGGGAAATCTGGAAAATGTTTTATCAGATATGCCATTTTAAACACTTAAAAAAGTTTTACACTTACATTATATTGTTGGAGGCAGTATCTTAATTTCCTTAAAGCAGATGGGCGATCTTCTGCCCAAACAACTAATTTAGCAATCATCGGATCATAATGTATAGAAACTTCATCCCCTAAAATAGAAACATGAAAAAAAGATTTGCCAGAATAAATTTTTGTGTATATTTCACATTTTTGAACCACCCATCTCCCTCAGAAGGAACCACTGGATTTCCCATGTTGTCACAATTTAAGACATTTACAGCTACATTTTTTCTGGCAAGCTATTCACAATTCAATATGAATGTCCTGCAGCTTGAAAGAACAACTCTAGAAACTATTCTAGATTAACAATATCAACTGTAAGGTTGACACTAGAAAGAATCAATCTAGGTTAGCAATGAAGTACTTTCACCCTACAGAAACACAATAAGTTGAATTGTAATAGTACATTTAGTGACAGTGGCAGTGAAAAAAAATGCTTCAGACACCTACGACCATTGGAGAATCACATGAACAAAATTCAGACCCTTAACAACTGATTCATATTTATGATGGTTGCAATATCCCAGGAGTCATGTGATCGCTTTTTGCAACCTTCTGACATGCAAAGTCAATGGGGAAGCCAGATTCACTTAACAACCATATTACTAACATAAAAACTGCAATGATTCACTTAAAAATTCTGGCAAAAAAGGTAAACAAATGAGGAAAAATTCACTTAACAACAGAAAATTTGGGCTCAATTGTGGTTGTGATTCGAGAACTACTTGGTCTGGGATTCTACTCAAAAATTACAAAATATTTTAAAATCAAACCCATGTAGAAGATGCTGTTGGGACTGATGGGAAGCAGAGCCATAAAACTTAACCTCAACATCTGAAGAAAAGAGAACCTGATTTGGCCGAAGGGGACAACAAACCATGGTCAACTCATTGCAGGACAATTCAATAATTTAATAATTTAATTATTAAATTTAATAATTTAATAATTTAATATTTTTTTAAATACAGTAGAGCCTTGGGTCGCGACTGTAATCCATTCCAGGATTTTGGCTGCAACCCAATTTGGTCGTGACCGAAAGCATGACTGTCAGAGCATGTGCAGACAGACAAACAAAATGGCGGCGAAGGGGAAATCAGCACAGAATGGGAATCTTTCCACACCAATTTTGTTTGCCACCCAATTTTTGAATCGTGACCCCGTTCAAAAACCAGGTGGGTTTTTTGTTCGCCACCTGATTTGGTCGCGAACAGGAGCGTTCGCAACCCAAATGTTCCACTGTATGTTTTAATTTTTGTCATTCACATTTCATTTGTGAAACTTCCTTTGGCATCCTTTCTTTAATGATTCTGTTCCACTATTTCTTGGTATTACAGTAATTCTTGTCCTGTGGCCAGTTTGCCGTGGCCAGTTGTTATAGACCCTTGATTTGGTAGTAGTAGCAGGAAACCAACGATATCGGTCATCCGACATGTTTCAACAAAGGCAACCTGTCAACTCATAAAATATTTCTATGGTCTTTTTAAAGTTGCCAACAGAAAGGGAAGGGGGACCAGTGCAGCAGCTTGCAAAATCGAAACTGCATTCCATAAATGTTTTCGTAGATAGTTTCCAGGTGACCGAAGTTTCTGCTGCACAAAATTTTAACTGGAGAGTATGATTGATGACTCTTGGCTATGGATGTGTCCCATTGGAGAATATGAATTATGATATACCCGGGGGGTGGAGGAAAACCAGGGTTAAGGGTGACAATGAATTATGTGCCTCAGAGTCGGCTACATCCAGGCAGCACCAGCATGTCTTCTCCTAATAATTCTTCTTTAAGCTTTGAAAATCTGGCTAGAAACTCATGATTTAAATGAGGGTAACTACCGGAGCCCTGGCACAACCATCAACAGGACTTTTAAAACCAGATGACGTTTCTGCCCATCCCAGTGAGACTGTTTCATTTTACCTTGTCTTACCCCAGTTTCTATCCTGGTGCAGCTATCAGCAGGTGGTGTGGACAAATGCAATAAAGGCCCAGCTCCTGGCATGAAATTGTTGTTGGGATCTTCAGCGTAGATCCTAGCTTCAAATGCGTGTCCGTTGAGGACGATCTCTTCCTGAGTCAGAGGGATCTTCTCTCCTGCAGCCACCTGTAAAGCACAGCATTGTCCATTTTCTCTGCACAATAATTTATTTATTTTTGTTTATTAAATTTATATGCCATCTACCACATTGTCAAGCGACTCTGGATGGCATACAACACTATTAAAACCAGAGGTGGTTTTCAGCAAGTTCTGTCCAGTTCTGAACAACCGGTAGTGGAAATTTTGAGTAGTTCAGAGAACCAGCAAATGCCATCTCTGACTGGCCCTGCCCCCATCTCTTCTCTGCCTCCCATTGAGTCCCAGTTGATCAGCTGGGTCTTCTTTGGTTGCCCTGCACAGGAGAACAGAGCTGGAAAACAGGTTAGTAGGATGGGGAGGGAATGGGAATTTTGCAGTATCCTTCCCGCCACATCCACCAAACCATGCCTACCAAGCCACACCACATCCACCAAGCCATGCCCAAAGAACCAGTAGTAAAAATGTTTGAATCCCTCCACTGATTAAAATTCAATTAAAACATGAAAAATAACAATACTCAATATGGTAAATAAAGAAGGGAGCATCCCTGAAAGCTTAGCTAATATAAGCTCAAGGAATTGCAACCTGCAAAATTTGCAGTAAATGTTCATGGATATTCTCAGTTATGCAGGTCATGGTTGTCCCAAAAGGTGCATTTTTTCAAGAGGCAACTGAACTCTCTGGTTTTTCTTTGAAGACGTTTTACTTCTCGCCCAAAAAGTTGCAGAGCTGAAGAAGCTTTTTGGATGAGAACATATTTAAAGAAAAACCAGAAAGTCCAGTTGCCTCTTGGGGGTGGGGGGGGAGAGCACCTTTGGGACAAAATTTGGAGTAAATTATTAGTGAATTGGAATATAAAATAACTTCAAGAAAAAAAAAATCTGATCACAGGCCATAGAAATGAAAAGGGTTCTGGAAAGAAGCTAATTGATAGAAAGCAACCTGCACTAAATTGCTTCCTCTAAATCTGTCATTTAAAGACAGCATTTCTGATAGAACTCAGAGTTGAAAGAACGATTATCAGGGATAATCAAGTCACAAATTTGTTTGATGCTTAGACAGAGTTCCAAAAAGTTAAAGACAACTCTGTATGAACACCCCACAGTTAAACAGCAATTGCACTTAGAGTTATATACAGTTTCACAATGCTTTACAGCCCTCTCTAAGCGGTTTTCAGAATCAGCATATTTGCTTTCAACAATCTTGGATTCTCCTTTTACCAATATCGGAAGGATGGAAGGCTGAGTCAATCTTGAAACAGTCAGCATTGAACTCCAGACTGTGGGCAAAGTTAGCCTGAAATACTGCATTCTTAACCACTATGCCACCAGGGCAGTGAGAACTGCTTTATCAATGGAAATACTGTATATATCCCAAGAAAATAGACTTTTGATCAACAGGGGTAATGCAAAGATTTTGGAAGCAGATTAGAATTACCTCAAGTTATCTGCCCAAAAATATTTGTAAAGCATAAATATTAAATATTACAGAAGAAACAAGCGTACAAAGACAAGCAACTCAGAACAAAGAGAAGTATAGAAAGGGACAATTCAGGCACTTCTCCCATTCATCAATTGTTCAGGTACACCAATTTAGTATTTATTCAGCTTGATGTAGAAATGCTCTTTCAGTTGTGTATCTTTCATACATTGTCAAGCCTGCTTCAGCCTCTAATAAATTTTAATTTTAGTAGGAAGAAAAACTACTACCCAGTAGTTTCTGCCCAGTATTCATGTCAGATCAAATATTGTGGGTCTAAGATACCAAGAGGCTCAGCTTAACGTAGGTTTGATAGTATACTTCAAATAAACCCCCAGCATTGCATAAACTACCCAGCTAAGACAAAATAAAGTCATGTGGTTTTTCTAAAAAGAGAGCAATCACTGAACATTTTTGCATGATAATCTGAAAAAAACCCGCTCTTAGAAATACATTTCTGAATTCCTTATCTGCACAGACTTTTGTGGATATTCTCTTAACCATTAAAGGTTTCCCAAACCTCTTGTGCTCTCCCAAATTTTGCTTCTCCAGCTGAAAATCTCTGCCTCTCAAGGTCTATGAGTAAAATTCTGTGCCAATAATATTGCAGATCAGCTAATCTTTCAATCCTTGATCTTCACAATGCAGAACCTCACGCACCCCATACCTCACACACAGTGCATCTGTTTGTAAATAAGTGGAGGAGGATGGATATGCATAGTGCCTCTTTTTGCCCAAGCCAAACAAAAAACAACAACAATGCCACATCTCCTTATTTCTTTGATAGAAAAATATAATTAATGGCTGCAAGTGAAAGAACAATCTTGCTTCTTGAGAATCCAACAGATATTCCTGCTCTCTATAATTTCTTACCTTCAGTTGCCATTCTACCAAATCTGTCCCCGTGACCATCTCGGTAACTGGATGCTCCACCTGCAGCCTAGTATTCATTTCCATGAAATAGAAATTATGTGCACTGTCCATGATAAACTCCACAGTTCCTAAAATATTTACCGAAGGTATAATATATAAAAGTCAGACTATATTAAAACTGCAAATGAATACAATCCTAGTATAGCTTCATTGTTCCCAAGATTCACTTACTAAAGTGAGCATTATAAGTCAAACTAATGGTTAACATATATATATTTACATTATTTACATATAACTGGGAAATCCTTCAGAAAGTAAAATTGCTCAGGTATTTATATGCAGCTGCTTTAAAAGAAGCCTTAAAAGCTATTTGGTTCAGTTGGGGGTGTATTGTATCAGATTTTGATCTGATTTCTCTAAAATGCAAATGAGGTAGGAAAAACCTATAGCATAACTCCCAGAATTCCCAGAAAACATGAGATGTCCTCTAAGCCAGGGGTTGCAACCTTTTGGACCTCAGGGACCACCAAACTCATTATTTTAAATCCCACGGACCACTAACTGGTTCTGTGGGCATGGCCTAATTTGTGGGTGTGGCTTGGTGGTCATGTGACTGGCTGGGCATGGCTTGTGATGTAAACATGATAACCATATAAATATTGAATTTTATATTAAAAAAAGAGTAATTTTTACCCAAAATCAGGCAAATCAGGCAGGCAGATTGAATTACTCACAGAATCATTAAGTGATCTATCTATCTGCCATTGGCTAGCTCAGTCCCTCAAATTTGCTTGCCATGAGTCTGCACTGAATAATAGAAACTTCAGTCCTAAGAGAGGTTCAGCTGTGTTTAAAAGCAGAGCCAAAGATCTAAAGACTAGCTAGAAAGCAAGAAATCCAACCATTTCCTGCTTCCAACTAATCTAAATCTCCTGGCACAGCAGAACAGATGATGGTCGGAAAAAGAAAAAATAACAATTGAGCAGGCAAGTTTGCTGGGTAAGGAGTGAATGGGAGGGGAGGGTTCCCACGGGCCATGTGGGCGGCACAACCTTGTGTTTCTGCGCAGTCTGGAGTGCTTTGGGGGGGTGCTCTGGGGGTGACATTTCTCTGTGGCCCACCAAAATTTTCTCACGGCCCACCAGTTAGCAACCGCTGCTCTAAGCTGAGTTAAACTTAAGAGGTTACAGCAGCCAAGTATCTTATTTTATAGCAGGCCACTGATTTTAGTGAGAGGTGTCAAAAAAAAATCAAGATGGCAGTCATGACAGTGCAGTTGAAACTTGCCTGGTTTTATGTACATTTATGTCAGGGGTGGGATGCTTCCCGTTCTGCCTGGCTCTACAGATATAGTTTTGCGTAGTCACCGAACCTGTAGTAACAGCGGTTGAATCCCACCCCTGATTTATGTGCATTGATTAGTCTTGTGGCTGCCATTTTGAATTTTTTTTTTTTACCACTTTAATTCTTTTTGGGGAAGCTGCTCTTGTATTAGAGTCTAAAACAGAGTTTCCCTACCTTGGCAACTTTAAGACACGTGGACTTCAATTCTCAGAATTCCCCAGCCAGCATGGTCGACTGGGGAATTCTGGGAGTTGAAGACCACACATCTTAAAACCACCAAGCTTTTAGACTTCTTTCCAGCTTCTATCCACTCAGAATCACATGACTAGGAGGTGGAAGTGGCGCAGGAAGAAGAATGCATTCCTCCATCCTTCTGAGTTGTCAATCAATTGCTTCATCTGCTGGAGACTCACTGGGAAATTTTTCCTAAAATGTTTTTCTTTGCAGCATCAATCCAGAACTGGCTCACTTTCGAACTTGAGATTGCTCACCACCCCCATATTATAAATTTGATCCAATCCTGTTCAGTTGTCAGGGGAGTTAACCAGCTGATGGACTATAAAGAGTCCCAATATTTTTTTTACATAATTTCTTTCCAAGCATCAGTTGGAAAGCTGCATAAAAGGATAAATATTTTTCCCTATGAACCTGTGTTCAGCATTAAAAGGAAGTGGAGTTTGCAATACCTGCTCCAACGTAGTTTACAGCTTTCGCTGCCCTAACAGCAGCCTCTCCAAGCTTTCTTCTCACTTCGGGCTTAATTCCTGGCTAACAAGGATAACAATAATATTAGGTTAGGGCACACAATTCACCAAAGACACACTTGTTTTTGTTTTATTGACTACACATTCACATTGGACAACTGGTATTAAACTTTTGCCTTACAGGTAATCCTCAACTTATGACCATAATGGAGCCTTCTGATCAGGGCTGTAAGTTGTGATGGTAGTAAAACAAGTCAGTTTTACCCTCTTGTTTTTACAGTGCTTGTTATGTGAATGCTGCAGTGACGAAGGAAATGCTGTGGATGTTATGCAAACCAATGATTCACCATGGATGGGGCAATTTTGCCAAAAACTCAATGCCAAGATGCTAATATAATTCTGGGTTGTATAAACGGAAGCATAGGATCAAGATCTTGCGACGTATTAGTACCGCTTGACAAAAACCATAATAAGGCCACACCTGGAATACTGCAATCAATTTTGGTCACCATTAAAAAAAAAAAAGATGTTGGAAAAAGTTCGGAGAAGAGCAACCAAGACGATCAAAGGTCTGGAGACTAAAGCATATGAAGAACAGCTGCAGGACTTGGGTTTGACTAGTCTAAAGAAGAAGGACTAGGGGAACATAATAGCAGTGTTCCAGTATTTGAAGGGCTGCCACAAAGAAGAGAGAGTCAGATTATTCTCCAAAGCACCAGAAGACAAGAGAAGAAACAATGGATGGAAACTAAGGAAGGAGAGAAGCAAACTGGAATTATGGAGGAACTTCTTAACAGTGAGGATAATCAGCCAGTGGAACAGAAGTTGCCTTCAGGAGTTGTGGGTGCTCCATCATTTGAGGTTTTTAAGAAGAGATAGGACAGCCACTTGCCTCAAATTGTATAGGGTCTCCTGGTTGAGCAGTGGGATGGATGAGAAGCTCTCCAAAATCCTATCTAGGGGTGGGATTCAAATGTTCAACAACCAGTTCTGTGGGCGTGGCTTAGTTGGTGGGTGTGGCTTGGTGGTCATGTGACTGGCTGGGCGTGGCCAACTCAACATCACTCACATCGAGGCATGCATCTCCTCACCTGGCCTCTCGTGACTGTGGGGATGCTGCAACAGTCGTAAGTGTGAAAAAGGGTCATAAGTCACTTTTTTCAGTGCCATTGTAACTTTGAATGGTCCCTCCACACAAGCAAAGTACCAGAAAAGGTGGGGGGAAAAACCCCCAGAGAAGTTCCTGAGACAGGAAGTTTAGTCCTGCCAAAAATGTAATAAGGGTTAATGGAGAGGCAGTTTCTGGAAGCAACACCAGAATGTTTCCTTCCTGCCTTCCTGACAGGATTAGGCCAATAATTTCTTCTAACAACAGGTTCTCCAAACTGCCTAGAACGTTAAAAACCGGTTCTAGTAAATAGGTGAGAACTGGTAGAATCCCACCCCTGGTTCTATCCCATTCCATTCCCTATTCCACTCCACTCTACTCTACTCTATTCTATTGGCAGCTTTGTATAAAGCAGGGTCATCTAGCAATGAGATGGCTAGAAAATAGATTTAATTAATAAATAAATGTAGCACATGACTGTAGGATGCGACAAACAGTCATAAACGCAGCCTGGTTACTAAGTGCCCAAAGCTCAGTCATGTGACTGTTGAGGGGAATGGGAAGAGCTGTCGGAAATTCAAATCATAAGTAGCCCCAAGGTTGGACCATTGTAACTGAAGAGCTGCTGAACAAACCATTGTAAGTCGAGGACTACCTGTATTTGTTAATATCCATTTAAACCCCATTATAGTCCCAACGAGTGCCTAAGTAGCTAAGACACTGAACTTGTCGATCAGAAACTTTGGCAGTTAAAATCCCTAGCGCCACTTAACAGAGTGAGTTCCTGTTACTTGTCCCAGCTTCTGCCAACCTAGCAGTTCAAAAGGATGTAAAAATGCAAGTAGAAAAATCGGGGCCACTTTGGTGGGAAGGGAACAGTGTTCCATGCGCCTTCGGGTATTTAGTCATGCCGCCCACATGACCACGGAGATGTCTTCAGACAGCGCTGGCTCTTTGGCTTTGTAACAGAGATGAACACCACCCCCCAGCGACGGAAACTACTAGCATGTATGTGCAAGGGGAACCTTTACCATTATAGTTCCAATTAACTCAACTTCATCAAACGTAGCATTTTGGAAAAGAAAAATATTAAAATTCTTTTAACTGAAATACTGCATACATGTAGTCCTTGACTTAAGATCACAATTGAGCCCCAAATTTTTATTGTTCGGTGAGACATTTGTTAAGTAAGTTATGCTCCCATTTTACAACCTTTCTTGCCACAGCTGTTAAGTGAATCACTGCAGTCGTTAAGATAGAAACGTGGTTGTTAAGTGAATCTGGCCTCCCCATTGATTTTGCTTGTCAGGAGGTTGCAAAGGGGATCATGTGACTCTGGGACACTGCAACCGTCATAAACATGAGTCAGTTGCCAAGCATCTAAATTTTGATCACGTGGTCATGGGGAGGCTGCAAAAGTTGTAACTGTGAAAAATGGTCATAAATCACATTTTTCAGTACCGTTGTAAATTTGAACGGTCACTAAATAAATTGTTGTAAGTCGAGGACTATCTCTGGTGACAGAAAACTTAACATATACTGTACACAACATTCAAAATACAAATGAGTTACAAATAACAGGCATCACAGTCCTGTTAGCTGTGAGACATCATAAGCATTTAAATGCAGGTTAGGAACATATGAGACAGAATTCAGATTTTTCAGATTAACAGAGTTGGAAGGGACCTTCCAGGTCATCTAGTCCAACCCCCCTCCCAAACAGGAAACTTGACACCATTTCTGACAGATGGCAGTCCAGTCTCTTCTTGAAAGCTTACAGGGATGAAGCTCCCACAACTTCTCAAGGCAAGCTATTCCATTGGCTGAAAACAAAACCACTAAGAACTTTCTAGAAAAAATAATTCCTTCCATGCTCGGAAGGAAGGAAGGAATGGTAAAATCATACATTTGTAAGGAAACTGCACTCTGTTCAATATGATACATAGAAAATTGCACATTAATAGGCTTTGAGAATTTCCAGACTTTGAAAAAAATATTTTCTGCAGAAATAGTAGACAGAGACTGTGTTAACAGCAAGCATTAAAAACAAACATTATGCTAACATAGCAAATCACAGCTATTTGAATTATCTTTCAAAAGTGGTCTACTTACCCCTGGAGCTTCCTCAATAATTTTTTGATGTCTTCTCTGTACACTGCAATCTCTTTCAAACAGGTAGACTGCGTTGCCATGTTGGTCTCCAAACACTTGAACTTCTACATGCCTGTTTCACATTAAAATTTGTAAGTGGAGCCATAATATTGTCTATCAATGCTTATTTTTAATCCCAATTTTTTTATTTTTAAAATGACTAATAAAATGCATCAGATACTTTGGGGATGCTTTTAATTTTTTAGATCTAGAAAGGTTTATTCATTTCTCCTATCTGTATTTCATAAAGCATTAAATATATTATGGGAGGAGGGGAGGAATCCATTCCTCAAATGTGGCAGGATCAGGATTTTCCAGTTTGCTTTTTGGATGAAAGGATGTAGAACAATTTTTTCCCCAATATTCTTCGTAAGTTTTACCTCAGAGATTTCTATATCAGCCTTTTGAGGAAGGCCAGGTCAGAAAAAAAGGCACAAGAAACTAGAACTCTATTTTATGAATATTGCTGTAAAAATTGAATCCTGAAAGTCCAAAGACATTTCTTTTTTCTTTGCTTTTATATGAAAGAGAACCAAGGCAGGAAATCTCGTGTTTCTTTCTCATGCTTTCCTGTTTTCCAGGGTAAATGTCAATGCTTTGTGGGAATGATCTTAGCAGACAAGGCAATGAGGCATCATCAAGAGGCCAATTAGATAAAAGGCAGCTAAGCCCACAGCAAGAATGTAGGGAGGCAAGATCTCAGATGAAACCATTCTTAGTTTGGGGTTGCATATTGTTCCCAGGGAGAGATATTTTCAAACTTGCAAGATTCTATTAATGTAACCTTCAATAAAATAGAATTGGCTCGTTGAGTCATGCAGAGAAGAGCAACAAAGATGATTAGGGGGGCATGGAATAAAACATATGACCAGTTGCAGGAATTGAGTATGTCTAGTCTAATGAAAATGAGGATTGGGGTTGACATGATAGCAATGTCCTAATATCTAAAGAATTGCCACAAAGAAGATGGGGTCAACCTATTCTCCAAAGCACCTGAAGGGAGGACAAGAAGCAATGGATAGAAACTCAACAAGGAGAGAAGCAACCTAGAAATAAGAAGAAATTTCCTGGCAACAATTAATCAGTGAAATTACTTGCCTCTAGAAGTTGTGGGTACTCCAACACTGAAGGTTTTTAAGGAGAGATTGTCTGAAATGATATTGGGTTTCTTGCTTGAGCAGTGGGTTGGATTAGAAGACCTCCAATGTCCCTTCAAATCCATTTTTCTGTTTTCTGCCTGGTCTACCTTGTATGGCTGACATAGCTTATACTGCTTGTATTGCTGCATATTTTCTTCAAGATCATCTTGTGCTCCTCTACAATGTATTTCCTGCCTAGCAGGAACTACTAAAAGAGCTGCCCAACAGACTGTTGTGTTACCTTGGATTGTCAACAAACTTCTCTATCAGCATGGCATCATCGTTAAAGGACTTCTTTGCTTCCCTTCGAGCTGATTCCAATTGCTCCTGAAATTCTTTTTCAGTAAATGCTATTCTCATTCCCTAGGGCAAATAAGGGATAAAACTAATATTAGCAAAACAACCAAATAAATTACTTCAAAAATTATCAGTAAGAAATATTTTCTGTTACATTAATGACAATAGAGGCACTTCATTTGCACAAACACTACCTTAAATTTCTGATTTCAATGTATATCACACAAAATACATGCATAGGTTATATATATATTCCTGTAGCCATAAAGAAGATTGACCTGATGCCTGTATTTTTATAAAGATTCTTTTAAGGGTTATGCAGCATTATCATTTAAGATGTGACTGCAAAATCAATTCATCTTTGGCTTTCTGAATTTATGAAAGATAGATGGCAACATAAATAAAAACAAAAACCCAGTGACACACTGTGATGCAACTTTGCAGTCTACAACTTCATTCCCCCAAGCTTCATACTCCACTGTTGCACACGGGTATGTTCTTTCACAACTGTCTACACTTATTCACACGTGCCAACAGGAACCCTAAATCAGTTTTGGATTCGCATCACGTTAACCAAATAAATTAAATATTGTGATTCTTATCCAAGTCCAGCTTGTTCAACAAAAGTATTTCACCATGCTTATTGCAGGGCTCTCTCAGCTTGGCTACTTTAAGGCTTATGAACTACAATTCCCAGAATTGCTCAGCCAGCATGGCTGGCTGAAGAATTCTCAGAATTAAAAGTCCACAAGGCTTAAAGTTGCCAAGTTGGGAGAGTCCTGGATTCCCGCAAGGAGTGAATCTAGCTAAGGTATGAATGTACTGTGAGTACACAACTTAACTCCTGTACCAACACAGAGGAAAAAGAATTATAGTTTAAGTAGAAATGATTTGATTGCTTATTGTACCCTATGACTATTATTAAGTGTTGTACCTTATGATTTTTAACTCTTGACGAGTGCATCTTTTCTTTTATGTACACTGAGAGCATATGCACCAAAGACAAATTCCTTGTGTGCCCAATCACACTTGGCCAATAAAGAATTCTATTCTACTGTATTCTATTCTGATGCAACAAATGGTAAACTAATGGATGAAACATCATGGAACAGATGCTACCTTGCCTCCACCTCCACGGACAGCTTTGATCATAACTGGGTAGCCGATCTTTCTGGCTTGTTCTTCCAAAAACCTGTCCGATTGTTCTTCCCCATGGTAACCTTCCACCACAGGAACTCCAGCCGCAGACATGATGGCCTTAGAAGTACTTCAAGGGAACACAACTTCATGTTCAGTGTCAACAATAGAAGGAACTCTGCAAGATAGTTTTTTTTCACTCCCACAACCCACTTTCAACTGATCCAATTTCAATTTACTGCATAAATCAAAGAGGGCAGCCCAACTCAGATTCAAGGAACAATCTAGTAGTTCCAACAAAACAATCTTTTCATAATAAATTTAGCCATAAAATAACGTAGAATACCTCTTAATGCCCATATCTCTGATAGCAGATGAAGGAGGACCTATGAAAATTATCCCTTCTTGGTTACAGAGTTCAGCAAACTCTGTGTTTTCGGATAGGAAACCATAGCCTGGATGGATAGCCTAAAATAGGAAATATCAAAGGCATATTTGTGACAGGTTTTAAGGCTTTGTGATGTTTTTTGCTGAGCTGCTCTAGGGGTCTCCAGAAGCTGAATCTGGCTTCCAAAAGACAGAAAGGCCCACAATGCTGTTTTCTGTTCCCCAAACTCTCAAAAGCAGATTGAAGCTACCTATAATTTTTAACATTGCCACTGACCTCAGAATACTACCAGCAATTGGTCATTTCTTCAGCTGACCAACAGGAGAATACAACAGTTACTCAGTGCCCGCTTCTCCTGCCTAACAATTACCACTGTGTGTGACCAGCAAAATGATCTGATCAATTGTTATGAGAGTGATGTGCAAAATCATCCAGAGATTATTCCTCTGTTGCACTTAAAAGACCTATGAAACAGTAGCATAGTGACATGTTGTTAGGATGGCTGAACCTCTATAAGTAGCAGGCACAGAGGTTAACCACACAAAGAACTGGGGCATTAGCAGAATATTAATATAGCTTTTAGGAAAATGAGACCATTTTTTTCAAAAAAGCATTAAATTAACTAAATTAATTGCTGGATCAATTTAAATTGCTTCAAGAAATTCAATCAGAATACCAAAGCCTGCTTTAAGCCCCTGTCACACTGCACCAATGGATGCAAAGAGGATGTAAAACGGACAAAAAAGCTTGCCATCCGTTGGTTAACGCGATGTACTCACTGCCTCCGTTTTGCTTCCTCTCTATCCGTCCAGCATCCGTTTATTGACGTTTCATCCGCTCAGAAAGTTTTGAGCTGCCCAAAACTTTTGAGCGGAAAATGTATCCAATGCATCCGTTCTGCATCCTCTAGGCATACGGGGGACATCCGTTCTGCATCCATTACGCATCTGCTATATCCGCTAGGCATCCACTGTGCATCCGCACAACTCAAATCCGTTCCAGCGGTAAACGGATGCAGGGAGGAAGCAGAACGGACGCGCAGCATTAGTAGCACGGATGGAGAAAGGGTGAAAGCGGATGAAGCTCATCCGCTCTGCATCCGCTCTGCATCCTCTACGCATCCTCTATACATCCGCTCTGCATCCGCTTTCCATCCGCTCTGCGTCCTCCCCACGTCCGTTCCTTTCCGTGTTATCCGCTCTGCTTATGCAAATTTTTGCCCCTTTTGAGAGCGGATAACAACGGATGGAACATTTTGCTTGTCCGTTGTGTCCTTTTTGCATCCGTTGGGCAGTGTGACATGGCCTTAAAATCAGTTACACACAGAATCCATGCTATGTTGCACTAACCCAGTTTTAAGTAAAACATAGCTGTTACAAAGGAGAATTTGTACCTGTGCTGCGGAGTTTCTGGCCACTTGCATTATTTTTTCCATGGATAGGTAACTCTGCTGAGATGGTGCTGGGCCAATGCAATAGGCTTCATCAGCCTACAAGAAAAAGCCATCATTTTATTACTGTGTTACATTTTAGGCTAACTTTTCTACAAGAATTTGATGCATCAATGAAGAACAAACTCAAGCAGTGGAAGGGTTTGAATTGGATTAGCTAACGGGTCTCCAACCTTGGCAACTTTAAGACTTGTGGACTTCAGCTCCCAGAATTCCTTAGATAACAAAGCTGGCTGAGAAACTCTGGAAGTTGAAGTCCACAAGTCTTAAAGTTGCTAAGGTTGGAGATCCCTGAGCTAGAAGGTAGCTTAGCAAAAAAAAATCAAAATGAAAGCTGCAACCATGGTATCAAAGCCCTTATAATTGGTGAGGTAGCACTAGTTAAAAAGAGAGTCAGGGCTTCAATCCTTCAAAGCTGCCATCTTGACTTTTTTGACCACTGCTAGGCATAAGATTGCCTATTAAAGTTTGAGCACTTGATTACAAACATATTGTTTTACTACCTCTATACCCATGCTTTGCTATGAAACTATGTAATCGGGCTTAGTTTTGGGGAGGAAAATAAGGGGTGTGGGAATTCTGCCTCTGCCAACCAGCATCCATTGGTATTCATCTGGTTAGCGTCCTGTCAGTGTGAGTGGAGGGCTGTTTGGAAACTGAAACAGTATTTGCTGTGTAAGCAAGGAGACAGAAAGGAGCCTGGGCGTGGCTTAGCTCAACTGTTCTGTACTAAAGCTGCTTGGTGCTGTGGAACTAAAACTGAAACTAAAACTCCTCTCCTTTGCTTGTGTTTTGCATTTGGAACAGATTTATTTGCAGGTGATGAGGGGGAGTAGAACTCCTTAGCATCAGAGCATGTTAAAAATAATATACGAAATACTAATGCTCCCATGGTCATTTTGAAAAACTCTTTCTTAGTGAGCACCTAGAAGCCAAATTTCAAGTTTGTAGGCTTTATGGTTCTGGAGATTTTGTGATGATGCATGAATGGTATTTCACTTTTATATATATATAGATTTAGAGCTGAAATGTAATTAAGCCCTATGCATTGATCACAGCTAGATGTCAGTCATCAAGGGTCTGTTTTTGGCCACAAGGGCCCTCCTGGACTCCATTTTTGGCCACTATGGCCTCCTGCAGCCTTCTGCCAGCGGAAACAGAGCCCTTCTGAGAGCCCATTTTCGCTGGTAGAGGCACTACGGGCCGATCCTTCACTGTTTCCAGGGCGGATCCCATGGGCCAGATCTAAACACCCTGAGGGCTGGATCCATCCTGGGCATTGAATTTGACACCCCTGATCTAAACCAAGCCACCCACAGTATCGCCAAGTATGGTTAACTTGACGTATTATTCACTTACAAAATTATTTGGTGCCTCAGTGGTGCAGTGGTTAGAGTGCAGTACTGCAGGCTACTTCTGCCGACTGCCTGCAATTTGGCAGTTTGAACCTCACCAGGCTCAAGGTTGACTCAGCTTTCCATCCTTCCAAGGTGGGTAAAACGAGGACCCAAATTATTGGGGGCAAATAAACAGACTCTGTAAACCGCTTAGAGAGGGCTGTAAAGCACTATGAAGCGTTATATAAGTGCCAATGCTCCTATTAAGAGTATCAGCAGATTAATTTTACCATGGCTACGTGCATTGAATTCCGGTCAACCTCACTGTAAACTGCCACCGACTTCACCCCCATCTTCCGTGCAGTCCGCATCACCCTGCAAGCAATCTCTCCTCTGTTTGCCACAAGAACTTTCTCGATATTCCTTTGACCTGTTTTTTTCAAATCAGAAGGCATGTCATGAGAAATTAGGTCTGTAATAATTATGCCAATAGTCTATCACTACTAACTCATCCACATTATCAGAACGCCAAGATAATGTTATTGTTTTTATCTGACTTCCAAAGTAGTTTCTAGTTTCTAAACAACGTAAAATGTAAAAGAGGCAGTAATTATATATTCGCAATAAGATGTATTTGTAAATATATCACCAATATTGATAACAAACAAGGAACCATAGACTGTCAATAGCAGAATTGTTAGTTTTTAATCATTTTCTTTTTTCCTTTTTTTTTTCCTGTGTGTTGTGTGTTTGTTTGATATTTTAGTTCTATAATCAATAAAGTTTGTTCTAGTTATATTATAAGATGTTAGCATTAAAAAATCTAGAAAAAAATTCCATAAACAAAATAAGTCAAATAATTTACCTGTTACAGAAGAATATTCTCTGGTGCTCAAGGCCCAACGCCATTTTCTGTGAAAGGAAAAAAATGAACTTATGACCATCACCATGAGCCACGGTGGCGCAGTAGTCAGAGTGCAGTACTGCGGACTGCTTCTGCTGATTCCCGGCTGCCTGCAATTTGGCAGTTCGAATCTCATCAGGCTCCAGGTTGACTCAGCCTTCCATCCTATCGAGGTGGGTAAAATGAGGACCCAGATCGTTGGGAGCAAATATGCTAGCTCTGTAAACCGCCTAGAGAGGGTTGTAAAGTACTGTAAAGCAGTATATAAGTCTAAGGGCCATTGCTATTGCAGCATCCCCAAGGTCACGTGATTGTAACTCACACACTTGGCAACCTGCATGGATTTAAAACAATTGCCCCGTTGCCCATTTGTGACCTTCCCAGCTGGCTTCTGACACACGAAATCAATAGGGGAAGCCAGATTCACTTAAGGATCCCATGATTCACTTAGCAACTGGCAAAAAAAAAGATCAGAAAAGTGGGCATGACTTGCTTACCAACCACTTTTGCTATCTCAACTGTGGTTGTAAGTCGAGGACTAAGCTGTATTCTTAAATTAGCCCACTGAAATCCTGAAAAGTACTGAATGAAATTTACAAACATTTTCCAGTCACAAGATATTCCAGAAACACCTAAAGATGCTAACACTTAAGATGGGGCAGTAAGGCTTCACCCTTTGCCAGCAGCTCCAACCATCAATTCTGGTTGCTGTAATATGCTTATTATCCATTGCTAGTTTTACCATGGTTTTTCTCAATAAACACATTTTTGAAGCTCAAATAACAACTTGGACCATTTAGTAGAGAACACACTATATTAAACAAATGACTTTGGCTGAACTTGTGACAGCTAAGCAGGATGATAAGCTCGTTCACACTTGAATTCCCATCTGTCAGAATTGGTGTAGGGTCTCCTGCTTGGGCAGGGGGTTGGACTAGATGACCTACAAGTTCCCTTCCAACTCTGATGATCTGTTATCTATCTGAATTAGGAGACCACCACCAGATTTGACAGCAGTTATTTTTTTAGGCAGGAAAAAAAATATCCCAAAAGCCAGCTCTGCTAAATAGATTCCATTCTGTTGACAAGGAAACAACCTGGATCCAATCATATACAGGTGGTCCTTGACTTACAACAGTTCATTTGGTGACCATTCAAAGCTACAACGGCTCTGAAAAAAGGAACTTATGAACATTTTTCACACAACCATTGCACCATCCCTGTGGTCTCATGATCAAAATTCAGAGGCTTAGCAACTGGTTCATATTTATGACAGCTGCAGGGTCCCGGTGTCATGCGATCTGCTTTTGCGACAGGGAATCCAGATTCACTTAACAAAAGAGTTACTAACTTAACAAAAATGCAATGATTCACAACAACTGTGGCAAGTAAAGTCGTAAAATGGGGCAAACTCAGGTAACAAATTTTCCCTTAGCGACAAATTTGGGGCTCAATTGCGGTTGCAAGACGAGGACTATCTGTCGTGACATTCAAGTCTGCTTCAAGGGAGAGTTCAGTTTGTAGTTCAGTATGTTGTGTGAACACAATTCTCCAGGCACGACACAGCCACTCCCAAAGAACCACCAAGCTTTTAAAGAACCATTTATTTGGAACTTTATAAGGTCTCCTGCTTGAGCAGGGGGGTTGGACTAGAAGACCTCCAAGGTCCCTTCCAACTCTTCTTATTCTGCACTATGGCGGAAGCCAGTCTGTGCCATATGACAGGGACAAACGGCTGACATTCACCCATCACCACTAGCCCTCCAGTTGCTTCACGTTGTCAGCGGGGTCTTGTGGAAGCCTAGACACGCGTCGGGCCCAGTCCATACGCGCAGGTTGATTTACAAAGCGCGACCTCAAAAAATATACCTCCAACCCCAGGAAGGGGGAAAGGGGGGGAGGGAGACAGCAGGGATCCCCCTTTCATTCGGGCCCAACCTCGGAGCTCCAGGGCCTGAGGGCAAAAGCGGGGCTCTCTTCCCACAGCCTCCCGCGGCAATCCCGAGCGGAGTCCGGGAGGCTCCCCGCGCCTTTTTCTCGGACCGCGCCGTGCGCACTCACCGGCCCTGCAGCGCCCGCCAGAGCTGGCGTCGCCCCTCGCTGCCCAGCGCCAAAGCCGAGGCCGCCATCCCTGCGCCAGAGCTGCACAGAGGCGGGGGACTTGGGCCGGGCTAGCGGCGGCGTTTGGGCCTATCAGCGAGGCCGGAAAGGAGGCCGGGCTCGGGCGGAGGAAGCGGCGGAGCTGCCCGGGCGGAGGACAACTTCGCCAAGGAGAAGGGCAGGGCCCGCTCCCGGGCCTTTCCCAATTGCCTCTGCCGCCCTGCCCTGGTTTGCCCCGCCTCGTGTTTTTGCCCTCGTGTCTTGGTTCCCAGGAAAGTTTTATCTCGCTAGCCAGGTTTCTTGGTTTGTGCAGGGCTTTGGCAAAGTCCGGGAAGGAGTTGAGGGCGCTTCTAAAGCACACCCACAAAGAGGAGGGAGTCAAGCAATTCTCCGAAGCGCCTGAGGGCAGGATGAGAAACAATGGATGGAAACTAATCCAGGAAAGAAGCAACCTCGAACAAAGGAGGAATTTCCTCACGGTGAGAGCAATTAATCAGCGGAACTGCTTGGCTCTAGAAGTTGTGAACGCTCCAACACTGGAAGTTTTTAAGAAGAGGCTGGACAACCATTTGTCTGAAATGATACAGGGTTTCCTGCCTAAGCAGGGGGTTGGGCTAGGAGACCTCCAAGGTCTGGTTTGGCCTATTCTGGTCTATTCTAATTTTAATTCTATTCCTAATCCCATATTCCTTAACCCCTATTCTATTCTGTTCTGTTCTACTCTACTCTATTTCTTATCCCCTTTTCCTTATCCCCCATCCCCATCTATTCTATTCTAGTCTAGTCTAGTCTACTCCTTATCCCCCATCCCATCCCATCCTATCCCTATTCTATTCTATTCCTTATCCCCTATTCCTTATCCCCTATCCTATCCTATTCCTTATCCCCCATCCCCTATCCCTATT
>BLBF01000040.1:5972543-6032312 GCA_015471245.1 Laticauda colubrina | reverse complement strand
TATTCCTATTCTATTCCTTATCCCCTGTTCCTTTTCCTCTATTCCTTTTCCTCTATTCCTTATCCTCTATTCCTTATCCCCTATCCTATCCTATTCCTTATCCCCATCCCTATTCCTATTCTATTCCTTATCCCCTGTTCCTTTTCCTCTATTCCTTATCCTCTATTCCTTATCCTCTATTCCTTATCCCCTATCCTATCCTATTCCTTATCCCTTATCCATGTCCTGTTCTGTTCTGTTCTCAACACACACACCCAACCAAGCTTCGCTCTTCATGCACCAGTGTCAGCAGGAGTCGATGCATTGGGTGAACCCAATTTGTTTCTTAACAGTATTTTATTAGTTTATAAACGAATGGCAGTGGCAAAATATGTGTGGGTGGGTGGGTGGGGAATGCTGCTCCCAAGGACAGGGCCTCCACTTTCAGAGTCAGGATAGATGGCATTTTTTTATTAATGGGACCCATAGCACAGAAATGTCTCTAACGTGAGGATTCTGAATTCTCTATATTTGGCCTCTTGGATGAGTACAATGTAGGAAGATCCCGTACATGGAGCTTTTTTTGTTTTCTTCAGATAAAAGCATTGGGAATGAAAACTCATAATTTTTAGGAACAAGAAATCTGGGCTGTGAATTTAAAGCTATTTTGTAAACTTTTTTTTCTTTTGGAAAAAAAGAAACATCTTTTGGAGTTTGAGATTTATTTTTAACTAAGTAAAATTATAGGATTCTGGCCATTGCTTTCTCTTAGGAAAGTATCTGATCTACCACCTTCACCAAGCCTCAGTAGGTGGCAGTAGTTGTCTGACTTTGAAAAATAACCATGATTGGATCTGGTTTGTAGTGGATAAAAGACTTGGACCACAGATTAGCCTTCCAGAAAGTTTTGAAACATAATTTTTTCCTTTGCAAATATGTATAGCACTTTCATCTTAGAATCCACATTTTTTGTGAGTGTTTCGGTGACATTATTTGATAGGAAGAAAATTCAATCCAGCATCTTTTTTTGTGGTTTGTATAGGATTGGTAAAGGAATAAGGCTTTGGTGTTGTAGGAAAAAAAATGAAATGCTGGAAACAGTCTGGAGTTTTAAACAGTAAAACAGATTAATTAAATTTCTATACCAGCCATCTCACCTAAATGAGTTGGGACAATTTAGAACTTCCTAATAAAACCATATAAAAGCATGAATAAAAACATAAATTAAGATCAGGTTAAAACTTCCAAGTAAAAAAGGTAAAAATAAAAAATGCAAAAGCTAGGAAATTAACAAGGCAGTGGCAGTGTTCTTAGTTATAAAAAAAGTTTGTAATTGCAATGTATTTCTAGTTTCTCCACAGTTTAGATAGATCACCTAAAAAACAAACATCTCACAACTTTAGAAAGATAAAATTTGCCTAAAGATTTTCTGCAGAAATGTTGACTTGGAAAAATAGTCCTTTTTTTACAGAAGTTTAAAATATATCTCAAGAAGAAAGGAGTAGCAGATCACTTCTATTCTCTGCCAAGAAAATTAAAGGAAAGACTGAACTCCAGGAAGGTTATGCTTTTTATTGAATAACTAAGGGAAAATTGATTAAATACCAGTGAATGCAGAGTTGGTTGAATTAACACACTACGATATGTCATAACATGGTTTGGTTTTAGCACAACTTGTAAAGAAAATCAGCCTGAGTGTTTTATAAACCATTCTTTATTGCGAAGCCAGTTAATGGCTGCTCAATAAGCCATGATGAAGTCCTCGCTTAGTATGAAGGGTGTATCCACCCATTATTGTAACCTTGAAGTTGGCAGCAGATGTGAAATAATGACCTACATTCAAAAAATAGAGAAGGGCAGACAGCCGATTCCCTAACTAAGGAGTAATGTAAAATAATTGATTTCAGTCATAGACCCATAGAATCATAGAACTGGAAGAGAACCTGGAGGGCTCCCCTCACACCATCCCAAATAAATGGCTCTCCAATCTCTATTTTAAAGCTTCCTGTGTTGGAGCACCCACAACCTCTGGACCAGTGGTGGGATTCAAATAATTTAACAACCGGTTCTCTGCCCGAATGATTTCTTCCAACAACCAGTTCACCAAACTTCTGAGAAAGTAAACAACTGGTTCCCCCAAACTGGTGCAAACTGGCTGAATCCAACCACTGCTCTGGAGGGAAGTCATTCCACTGTTTAATTGTTCTTACTGTCAGGAAATTCCTCCTTACTTCCAAATTTCCCTCTGCCAAGCTTCTACCCATTGCTTCTTGTCCTGCCCTCAGTGTGTTATTGTACCGCTATTAAAGTTCAGGGCATAATGTTTGTTGAAGTTTTAGTCTAAACACCCCTAACAATGTGTCTACTGAAGACAGATCTGTCTGATGTGTCATACACAGTATTACTATTAATTGAATGCATGGATTACACGTGCAAATATATGCGGATGAATTTTTAAAAACCCAATAACACCCAAGCAATGTATATAGATAATAGACATCTATGCATCTGCATTGAGCTGATTAATTTCTAGTTAAGTGCTAAAAGTGTCAGAAATTTAAAAATCACTTAAAGATGCCCAACTGCTATTTGCCTATCTGATTGCCACAGCAAAGCAAGCAGAATTTTCCATTCTTCTTCATCCTTTGTTGCTACTACTTCCATTCATAAATAAACTTTGGGATTCAGATACGGTTATATCCAGAGTGAGCTTTCCTTCTATAAAGCACACAAGAGAACAGGATGATAATAATTAATCCCGACAGACTTAAGCCAATTGTCGCTGGGATCAACTTCTTGTTTCTATCCAACGTGCACTCCTCTTCTGCAGTTTGAAAAAAAAAAAAAAAAGATTATTAGACTTCAATAAAGAAGCATCATATGATTCCACAGTGATTTTTATCTTCCGCGTTGATTTTCATCTTAGTCAAATAAAGCTGTAGAAAATTATCCCAGATTTTGTGAGCACCACATGTAAAAGTTATTTTCGTACCAGTTAAAATCATTTGAACTATGGCAAATCCTGAGAAAGGCAGTTTGGTCTAGTGGTCGAGGCACCAGACTAGAAAGCCAGTAGACTATGAGTCTAGATTCCTAGACCAATACTCGAATATAGCTCATCTGTCTGGAATCTGCACTGTATATCAGACAATAATACAATTGAGCAAGGCCAGAAGTATTTCACGAGAAGAGTACTACACTCCTCTGCTCACAACAGAATATCCTGCATCACCAGGCTTGAAATTTTATGCCCCCTACGGTTGGATTTAAGCGTAGTACACAAAATTATCTGCTACAATGTCCTACCAGTCATTGACTACTTCAGCTTCAACCACAACAATACAAGAGTACACAATGGATACAAACTCAATGTAAATTGCTCCAAACTTGATTGCAGAAAGTACAACTTCAGCAACAGAGTGGTCAATGCCTGGAATGCACTACCTGACTCTGTTGTTACTTCCTCTAACCCCAACTCCTTTAACCTCAAACTATCCACTATTGGCCTCACCCCATTCCTAAGAGGTGTGTAAGGGGCATGAATAAGTGCACCATCGTGCCTACCATCCCTGTCCTATTGTCCCCATTTATTTGTACCTATTTCCTGTATTCTTACTCGTGTTTATACTTATACCTATTATCTTGTAAGTGGTTGACAAATCAAATAAATAGATAAATAAAATAGCCCCACCTTAGAGATGAAAGCTGGCTGGGTGACTTTGGGCCAGTCACACACTGTCAGCTCAACCCACCCTGGCCCTCCTTGTTATTGTGATGAAAATAGGAGGAAGAAAGGGTGTTCCATATGCTCACTTTTCAAATATTCATATAAACAACAAAGGTAAAAGTAATGAATAAAAGTAATAAATAATAAAGCTATGAATCTTGACAATCCCAGTAAGATTGAAAGTGGTCATGTTTAGAAGTGGAGACCCTTCAAAATGAGAGGTGGAGACAGAGGTGGTTCTGACCAGTTCTGGAGAACCGGTAGTGGACATTTTGAGTGGTTTGGAGAACCGACAAATACCACCTCTGACTGGCCCTGCTCCCATCTATTCTCTGCCTCCAGAGTCCCAGCTGATTGGCTGGCATTTCTTTGGTTGCCTTGCACAGGAGAATGGAACTGGAAAGCAGGTTAGTGGGGTGCGGAGGGAATGGCATTACCCTCCCCAGGAGTGGGGAGGGAATGGAGATTTTGCAGTATCCTTCCCCTTCCACGCCCACCATGCTATGCTACGCCCACCAAGCCTCACCCATAGAACCAGTAGTAAAACAAATTGTACCCCACCGCTGGCTGTATGCAACAAAATTTCATTTTAATGTATGCCGATCCGTGTACATTCAAAGTGACAATAAAGTTATTCTAAGTTCTAAGTCTGCGTGTTGCTTCCTAGCAGTCTGCACATCTGAAAATTATAAAAGCATTTGTTCTTTTTGGGGCTACTAGGAAATTTATTAAATGAGTCCTATGCACATATTTATATGCATTCAAAGTTGGTTTGGATTAAATGCAACATGGCTGAGAGAGGAATCAATGAAATCTTTATCGCTTCACATCTATCCCAAGATCCAAAGCTCATGGTGTGAAAATGCCCCTTTGTGCCTTCAGCAGAAAACATTTAATCATAGGAACCCCAGGATTGCATGTATACTAACCTTTTCCAAATTGGTTATTTATGATGTCAAAGGCTTGGAGCTGGGAATTGGCGGCCTGCAGTTGAAAGTTGTTGGACAAGGCCACAGTTTGCTTACTGAAACATTTGAAGGAATTTCCCACAGCTGTAGAAAAGAGCTGGTCATTTTTAATCCCGTTGTAAATAAAACCTGAAATTTGCAGAGAAAGACACATCACCGTTGATCTTTACAGCTAATTTTATCTCAGGTACATCTCTGTGTCTGTGCAATACCAAGCCCCAAAACTAATGCACAACACTGAGCTGTGCTTTAAGATCAGGGGTCTCCAACCTTGGCAACTTTAAGACATGTGGACTTCAACTCCCAGAATTCCTCAGGAACTCTGGGAGTTGAAGTCCACAAGTCTTAAAAGTGCCTGCGTTAGATGTCCTGGTTGGAGTCATACAATAGACTATTTGAGGCAGTAGCGGATTAAGGCTTACTGGTGCCCTAAGTACTGACAAATCTTGGTGCCCCCCCTCTACTTTGTACATACTGTACAAACGAAGCCATATTCTCAATTTTTTGGTGCCCATTTTGGGCCTGGTGCCCTAAGCACGTGCTTAGTCTGCTTAATGGTTAATACACCACTGAGTTCAGAGTCTTTAAACTTAGCAACTTGAAGACTTGTGGACTTCAACATTCAGAATTACCCAGACAGCATGGGGGATTCTGGGAGTTGAAGTCCACAAGTCTTAAATTTGCCAAGTTTTGAGACCCCCCTGAACTAGGCTAATGTTTCTCAACCTTGGACACTTTAAGATACGTGGACTTCAACTCCCAGAATTCCCCAGCCAGGTTGAAGTCCACACATCTTAAAGTGGCCACAATGCAAAAGAGATGCCGAGACTCTGGAAAGTGTGCAGAGAACAGCAACGAAGATGATGAATGGTCTGGAGCAGAGGTGGTCTTCAGCAGGTTCTGACCAGTTCTGGAGAACCGGTAGCGGAAATTTTAAGTAGTTCAGAAAACCAACAAATACCACTTCTAACTGGCCCTACCCCCTTCTATTTGCTGCCTCCCATTGGTTGAGTCTTTTTGGTTGCCCTGCAGTGGAGAACAGAGCTGGGAAGCAGGTTAGTAGGGTGAGGAGGGAATGGAAATTTTGCAAGAACCTTCCCCCAGGAGGGGGGGGAGGGAATGGGGATTTTACAGTATCCTTCCCCTGCCAAGCCCATCATGCTGCACCACGCCCACCACGCCACGCTCACAAAACTGGTAGTAAAAAAAAATTTGAATCCCACCACTGATCTGGAGGTAAAATATCATGGACAATTGAGGTAATCAGGTATGTCTAACTCTAACCTATCAAAGAGGAGGCTTAAGGGTGGGCATAACAGCTGTCTTCCAGTGCTTGAGGGACTTTCACAGAGAAGAAGGGATTGACTTATTCTCCAAAGTATCTTGAGGTCGGGAGAAGAATTCGTGGGTAGCAGCTTGATAAAGAGAGATCCAACCTAGAGGTAAGGGGGGAATTTTCTGGCAATGAGAAAAATTAATCAGCGGGATAGGTTGCATGCTGGATTTATGGATGTTCCATCGCTGGGAGTTTTTAAAAATAGATTGGAAGATCATTTGGGATCGGGTAGGCTTCAAAAATTTCACCATCAGTTCTCTTCCCTGCTGCTGGTTGAGAGTGGCCTAGTCAGCCTCCTCCACCACAGCAGGGGGGGGGGCGTTTTCACCCTCCCCAGGCTCTGGAGGCTTTCCTCGAGCCTCTGGGAGGATGAAAATGGCCTCCCCCAGATTCCCGAGACTTTCCAGATTGGCCATTCCCGATCATCTGTGAGGGCCCTGTACTTACCTCCCATCCAATATGGGCCATGAGGAGACTTCTGGCAAGGGAGGGGTGGGAGGGGAGGGGCCCAGCAGGGGTAGGATTTGGCTGTTTGCTGAACCAGCCATAACATTAACTACAAGTTCTCCTGAACCCAAGCGAACCCATAGCAGTCCGGCCCTGTTGAGGTAATTCCCCGTTAGGAGAATGAGCGCATAGAGGGAGACGTATAGAGAGTAGCGTTGGAATAATACACACTCAGTACACAGATACACTGTACAGTTAATGAAGGTTTTTACTTCCAGAAAGGTTTAAGCCAAATCCAAAATAAGCAGTCCAAAAGTCATTCACAGGTTAATCAGTCAGTTTTTCAATCCAGGGATATTCCAGTAACAAAGTCCAGTGTCAAAAACAGTTAAGTATCAGGCTTACATTAAATCCAGTAATATCAGTCAATTAGGAAAAATGGAGCAATAGCAATACTTTCCAACAGAAGGAAATAAAGATACACTCTCTTCTCTTCTAGACTCAGACAAAGACAAACCAGGTTTCTGGCTCCATCTTATGGCCGTTTGAGAAACCACACCCAATTGCATGCTCTTTCATTCCCTTAAAGAGACATTATTAAAATGTTTATCCTGGTTTATATATTTCTAACCCAAATACCTGTTAGGAGACTCATATTCCTAACATTCTCCCCTTTTGGGTAAGATAATATATACAACCTTACATTCTAAGTCCATAATCTTCACAGCATGCCTTATGCTTTATAGAGCCTTGGGCCTTTGTAAAATGATCTGCTGTATTGTTTTCTGACATACAGTATTCTAGCTTAATCATCTTACTTTGCGCACATTGTCTCACATTTAAATATCTTAAATCAGTGTGTTTAGTTCTTGTTTTAACAGCAATATTTGAAGCCATCTGTATTGCTGATTGGTTGTCTTCATAAACAACAATAGAATCTGGTACATTAATTCCCATATCAATTAATAATTGCTTATACAAAACTAAATCTGTACATAATAAAGACAAACATGAGAATTCAGCCTCCATTGTTGACAAACTTAGATGTTTCTGTCAAATAGATCTCCATCCAATCAATGCTTTTCCCAATAATACGGCAGTACCTGATGTAGATTTTCGTGTATTTATGTCTGTAGCAAAACTTGCATCAGCATACGCAATTAAAGTCAGTTCATCTTTTGTCTCCAAATACAATGCATAATGCATTGTCTGTTTCAGATATCTTAACACACGTTTAGCAGCTTTCCAGTGCCTTTCAGTGGGCTCAGCGTTAAATCTCGCTAATTGATTAACACTGTATGCAATATCTGGCCTTGATCAATTACTGAAATAAGATAAACTACCAATCAAGGACTGATAAATATTCTTATCAAAAACAAGACTTTAGCCATCACTATGGCTAAACTCCTGGCTCATTGGTGTTTTAGCTGGCTTACAAAGTTCCATTTTGTAACTTTTTAGTAATTGGTTAATTTTATCTGCCTGTGAGATCTTGTATCCTCCCCTAGTTCTATCTATCTTTAAACCAAGATAATGTTTGATTTCTCCTAACTGTTTTATCTTAAATTTATTTTCCAGCAGTGAAATTATCTCAGTAGCTTCTTGTTCAGTTTTGGTGATTAATGCTATATCATCAGTAAATAATAGCAATAATGAAATCATACCATTACTTTCTCTTTTAAACAAATATGAATCAGCCATGCCAGCTACAAAATCTATCTTCGTTAATTCTTTAACAATACATTGGTTCCACTCATATCCTGATTGCTTTAAACCATAAAGACTCTTTTTTCAATTTCCAGCAATCATTATCAGTATTATCATTTTTGAGACCTAAAGGTTTCTTTAAATATATAGCGTGTTGCAATGGTGCATGCAGATAAGCTGTCTCTAAATCCAAACGATTTACAATATATTTCTCCATTTGCTGCCCACACTTATGCTGCCCTTAATGTAGTAGCCTTCAGACTAGGTGCAAACACCTCATCATAGTCATTTGCTGTCTGATTGAACCCTTGTGCCACTAATCTGGCTTTATGGGTAACAGTCCCATCCACACCTGTCTTCAGTTTATATATCCATTTACATCCTATGGCATGTTTACCTAGTGGTAACTTAACATTTTCGTACACATCCAGTTTTTTTAATGATTCCAGTTCCTTATCCATTGCTTTCTGCCAAGCAGCCTGATTCTTAGCAAGATACAGTTTTAATTCATTATAATTACTTGGAACTGTATTCACTTGGCATACAACACTAGCCTGATACCTATCAGGTGGTTGTGTTATTCGGGTTGAATGTCTTGTTAATACAGGGCTTGCTGGTGGACTTTCCTGTGCCATCTGCACCTGTTCTATTTCTTCCTGTGCTTGTTCTACTACTTCCTCCTGTTCTTCCTCTTCCTCTTTAATGGCTATTTGGGGTGTACTGATTTTATCTTTAGGGACTATTTGGGTGTCAATAATAATATCATTGCTGGATTCCTGTTCCAGTTTATCCCACCCATCGTGCTCAAGAAATTTTGCACTAGCACTACAATAAACATGAGCTGTGCCTTGATCCAAAATCTAAATGATCTGTGGTTGGCCTCATAACCCACAAAAAATAACTTCTTAGCTCTATGTTGCCCTTTCAGTCTTACTTGTGAAAGTATATGCACCCATGCTGGAGCTCCAAATGTGTGTAAATAACTTAAATTTGGCTTTCTGCCATGCCAACGAGTGAATGGCAATTCTCCAGTTGTTGTATTTACTACATTGTTTAAAACATGGTTACTACACATTATGGCCTCACCCCACAGTGTTTCAGGTAAACCTGAATAAGATAACATAGTGCTAGTCATGGCTTGTAATGTTTGCCCTCTTCGTTCTATAAACGAGTTATGTTGTGGTCTGTAAGGTGCAGAACGTTTATGCTCCATACCAGCCAATTTCAACATAGTTTGGAATCTTTTGTTAACAAATTCAGTCCCATTATCAGTTATTAAAGTAATTGCTTTACTTTTCATTTTTCTCTCAGCAAACCTTAGCCAATTAAAGAAATGTTGGAATGTTTCTGTTTTGTTTTTCATAAGATAGCAGAAACCGTATCTTGAGTAATGGTCCATAATACTCAAAATATAACAGGCACCTCTTAAACTTGGTTTCTTAGGACCAATTATGTCAGCAAACAAAACCTCTAAAGGTTCTTTGGTCTTAAACCCATTTAGTCTGTTTGCAGGAGTAACTTCATTCTTTTCTTGACTACAAGCATTACAGTGTAAATACTTGCTACAAGATTTCAATTTTACTCCCTCTGACAATTGAACAGTTTGTTTGAGCATTTTGAAATTTATGTGCCCTACACGTCTATGCAGTAAATGTATACATTCATCATGTGGCTTAACATTGTTATAAACTGAGTTAGCCATCTTCAGCTGATTATCATGTATTACATATAAATCATTCTAAATAGCAGTAACACTTTTACCCTCTTTCTCTATTATACAGTTATCTCCCCTAAAGGTTACTACATAACCAAGATTAACTAAAGCCCTTACTGATAGCAAATTAAATTTCAGTTTAGGTACATATAAAATGGTTAAATGTTCGTTTATACAAGAACAATATACAGTACCTTCACCTGATGCTTTTATCTTCCATCCATTTGCCAATGAAACATGTTGTTTACTCATGGATATCTTTACAAACCTTTTTCTATCTTTAGTAATGCACTGTGATGCTCCACTATCAACAACCCACAAATTATTGTTTACAGTTGAATTGCTAGACATAGCTAAACTAACATTCTTCTTGGCCTTCCGGTGTTTATCAGTATTCTGTTGTTTTCCCTTTTTACAGAATTTAGCTATATGTCCCCTAGCCCCACAAGAAAAACATTTCCTAACAGTATAGGCAGTTGAAGATAAATTCTCTTCTTGTGGTTGTTTCTTCCTCAGTTGGTCCCTATCAAGCCGTCTTCTTGCTTCTTCTAGCAATCTTCCAGTTATGTCAGTCAATGTCAGTTTATCTCTGAGCAGGACTTCCAGGGAAGATACATAGTCATCATAACTTTCATCCAATGAAGAAAGAATGATGTAAACTTGATGCAGCTCTTAAAATATTAGTTCTTTTTCATGTAGCTCCTGGAAAGTTCTTTTCATGAAGTTTAAATGAGCTAGCATATCTCCACCTTTTAGAAGACATGCTCTAAACAGTTCACATGTAAGATGTATGAGTGCACCTACACCGTCACGAACATAAATCTTCTTCAAATTCTCCCAACACCTAGCAGCAGACTCTTCTCCATGAATATGGACTAGCTGCTGGTCACTCAGTGTTAGTCCAATTATACAAAGAGCTTGTTCATTGTTCTGTTTAAAGTCAGCAATCTTCTTGGCATCATCCTCATTTTCTGGATCTTAAGCATTTACATCTGGTGGATTTTGAACTACATTCCATAAACCTTCTTTATGCAGAAGTAGGCTACACTTCATAGACCAGGAAACATAGTTTGTTCCATCCAACCGGGTTATCAGTGATAGACTTGTTGAAGTGTCTTGTGCCATCTTTACCAGGATAGTAAACCATAATTAAACAGTAAACAGCTGTCTGTATACAGTACTGCGCATTCACACTAACTCTCAGTTATCTGAGCCTGGTATGGCCTGGGCCCATAACCAGTGTTGAGGTAATTCCCCATTAGGAGAATGAGCGCATAGAGGGAGACATATAGAGAGTAGCGTTGGAATAACACACACTCAGTACACAGATACACTGTACAGTTAATGAAGGTTTTTACTTCCAGAAAGGTTTAAGCCAAATCCAAAATAAGCAGTCCAAAAGTCATACACAGGTTAATCAGTCAGTTTTTCAATCCAGGGATATTCCAGTAACAAAGTCCAGTGTCAAAAACAGTTAAGTATCAGGCTTACATTAAATCCAGTAATATCAGTCAATTAGGAAAAATGGAGCAATAGCAATACTTTCCAACAGAAGGAAATAAAGATACACTCTCTTCTCTTCTGAGACTCAGACAAAGACAAACCAGGTTTCTGGCTCCATCTTATGGCCGTTTGAGAAGCCACACCCAATTGCATGCTCTTAAAGAGACATTATTAAAATGTTTATCCTGGTTTATATATTTCTAACCCAAATACCTGTTAGGAGACTCATATTCCTAACAGGCCCTGTCTGGGATGATATATATTTGAGCAAGGGTTTAGGACCAGAGGTGGTATTCAGCAGGTTCTGACCAGTTCTGGCGAAACAGTAGTGGAAATTTTGAGTAGTTTGGAGAACCGGCAAATCCCACCACTGACTGCCCCACCCCCATCTATTCTCCGCCTTCCGGATCCCAGCTGATTGGCTGGATCTTCTTTGGTTGCCTTGCACAGGAGAACGGAGCTGGAAAGCAGGTTAGTGGGGTGGGGAGGGAATGGGGATTTTGCCGTATCCTTCCCCTGCCACTCCCACCAAGCCATGCCCACCAAACCACACCCATATAACTGATAGTAAAAAAAATTGAATTCCATCACTGGTTTGGACTTGAAGACCCCCAAGTTCCCTTACAACTCTAAGATTCTATTTTATATTAGTAATCCAGCATTTAGTTGTGACAGTATCTCAGGGAGAGATGGATTCCAACTTAAGCGATCACCTGAATGTAGAAGACACCCTGCTACCTACCTTGCGAGAGAATGGTCAAAGAAGCTTCAATCATGCTGATATAATAGATTTTTTCCTTCTGCAATGGGAAAAGAAATAAAGGGTGAGGGTTTTTTTTAATGCCAATGACTTAGAATTAGCTTGGATTCATGCATCCCATTATGCCTTTATATTTTTCCAAATATATCTGATGACAAAGGCTGATCTTTTTTTTTAAAAAAATAAAGTTTTATTTGGGTTTTACACACAAAATACAAATAACATATCTCTTTTGAAAAAAACATCGTCCTGGGTTGAACTTCTTTATACAGACACAAAACTCAATTTCATGCTCCTTTTTGTGTTCTATTCCATATCTTTATACTATTCTACATTTTCTATATAGTTTTTCCCCTCTTTTAATTTTCTCAATTTTATTTTGATTAACTCATCTCAATTCAAATCATTATATTTATACTTTTGTCTGTTCTGTTTCAATTTCATATTATCTTTTCTCATTAAACAGATTTTCTCCTGTAGTTACTAATTGGAGTATGACACCTTTATATCTTTTAATTATATCCATTCAATTCTTATTTAAACTTCAATATATACCTTAAAGTTATGACCTTCAATGTAACACATAATACATAACTACCAATAGAATTCTGCTTGGTACATTCTTATAATACACACTATATTCTTTTTTAAAAAAAGAATTATAAATATATGTAATTATAAACCCTCATTCCATTCCAATTCAGTTCTATCATTAATAATCATTAAAATCTTAACATCTTTAACACTTCTTTTCAATTAAATATCATACTTCCTTAAAGACACATATAATCTCCATAATTAATCTTTCCCTTATTTCTCTTCACATATTTTTTGTAAATCATTAAATATTCATTTGTTACATTTCTTTATTGACAAGCATTCCACTGAATTACGATAGCTATTTTATCAAATATTTTAATCATTGTTTCATATTTTCTAAAAATTATTACTGCTTCTAATATAACAATACTATCTTATGTACCTTTGCAGAATCCCTTTTTCCATTAAATTTTCACCTATTAACTCTAAATAGGCCCTGTTTCTCTATATTTTGTTTCTGTCCTTTATAACTTCTTTTCCTGTCTTTCTTCCCTCTCATCTTCTCCCTCCCCTTTTTACCTCCCTGTCTCTCTAGTTCTAATTCTGTCTTCTGCATTTCCCTCTTCTGTTGCTTTCTGATTTTATACTTATTTTTCACTCTATTTTTTTTTGGGGGGGAGTTATTTTTCCCAATCTTAAACTTTCCATTCTCTTTTCCCCCTTCTCCTTTTCCCCCCCCACCTAAGATTACTTGTTCATTAAAGATGGCTTCTTTGTCGCAATCTTCTTGTTCTGCAGGCATTTCTTGTTGTTTCTCGTAATTCCAAATCTCCATTTCGAAAAACTGAAATACGAAACCAAAAGAACCTCTCCCTTCTTGTGCATCTTTTTCGTACCTTTTAAGTTCCATTTTCAGTTCTTCTAAAAGTGAAGCCATTTTAAACAGTTTTAAGCAACCACCCGATTGATTTTAGTCATTCAAATACAATAACCAAAAATTCAGAAATCATCAAGTAGTCCAAACAGTCCCAAGTTATATCTTCTTATTTCTTTTTCCACTTTCTCTTCCTGGGGTTTTTGTTGCGGTATTTCAATTAGAATGTATCTTTTGGAAGTCTTGTTGAGATTTTGCTGTAAGTTCTTTTTTAATTCCAGGCAGTGTCCTCCCTTCTAGATCCTACCCTTTTATTCTTTTTCTCTCCTTTCCTGTTTTCAAAAGCTGTTAATTATCCAGAAATCTTTATTGTCCTTTGACTTTTTATTTTCAGCATTAAATGCCTATTAATATCAAACTGGATTTTTTTCCAATTTCTTGCTTAAGTCTCTTAGCTGTCAGTGTAGGAAAAGGAGAAAACTAAATCTTTTCCCGTTTCTCTCTCCTTCACAGCTTAAAAATCTTCTTAAGGAACAATGTTATCGTTTTTTTAATAGTTTCAATTCCAGGGTACTTTATTTGTGGCTTTTGCTGTTTGACCCAGTCAACCAAAACTTTCTTTTCTTATCTTCCTCCTGCACATTCTTTTCCAGTAGAGTTCTTCTTTGTAGTGGCCATTTCTGACCACCGCTACAACCGCCTTTGGGAAAGGGAGTAATGGCCAGCTGGGGAGGAGAAATGCAACTCTCCTCAGCCCTGCAGGCCCTCTCCCCCCCTCTTCAACACCTCTATGGGGTGTCTCAGCCCCGAAACCATCCAGCTCGGGGTGCTCCAATGGCAAGCATGGATTGAAGCCTCACAGAGACGAGGCTTCAGTCTGTCATCAAAGAAGCTCAAACCGGAAGTCCCAGAATACAAGCTCCAATTCAAATCCCAACAAAGATTATAAAACCCAGGCACTCTCAGCTAATCAACCCTTCTTGATCTTTTCTTTTCACCTTGAAGCATGCAATCATCCTTTTCACTTTGAAGCTCCAAGCCATGTGGTCCTGTCCACCATTAAACCATCTTTCCAAACAGCCTCCATGTTTCCAATGTCTTTTTCCCCACTTGGAACTGAACCTAGAAGCCATATTCACTTAACAACCATGTTACTTAACGTAACAGCTGCAGTGATTCACTTTTACAACAATGGCAAGAAAGGTCATTAAGTGGGGCAAAAACAGCTTTCTCGCTTAGCAACAGGCATTTTGGGCTCAGTTGTGGTCCTGAATCAAGTACTACCTGTGCATAAAGTATGGTTTATAGTCCATAGTGACTGGATTTCACACATCATGCTGAGTCTCATAAAGACACAGCATAAGGGACATGATTCTCCTCTACGACATCATAAAGCAAACATCGCCATTGTGTGTTTGTGTTCTGACATGTGAAGCAAGTATATAAATTACGGCATTTCTGCACATTCAAGCTGGCTCATACTTCACTAGTGATCTCCATACCCTCCTGGGTTGCACACCTGTAACAAATAAAGCCCAAAGCAAACTGCCAATATATTATGGCTTATCACGATGGGTGAATCTGAGCCTTCTTCTTGATGGTGACTGCATTCATACAACATCCTTCACAAGATTGGGGAAAAAGTCTTTTCAAATGCTTTTTTGCTAAGCATGATTAAGATCAATCTTTTTTCTCTCTACCTTCTTTGTCTAAAAACAATCTGTTTGGTAAGTTTAATGATTCCAAGTTTCTCACAGCTCAGAACAAAGGTTAATTCAGCAGTTTGATAATAGGTATTTATTCATTTAGGAAAATTTATATAGCCGCCTACTTTCTCATGGCGACTCTAGGCAGCTTACAAAAAATGAAACACAAAACAGAAAAAATAAAAATAATAACAAATAGTGATAAAATAACACACACACACACACACACACCGCTGTTGTGTAAATGTCATTGGGAAGAGTATTTATGGTATGTGTTAGGAATGTAAGTCACCTAACAGTTGGGTTGGAAATATATAAACCAGGATAGACATTTTAATACTGTCTCTTTAGTGGAATGCTAAAATTGTAATTGGGTGTGGTTCCTCAAATGGCCATAAAATGAAGCCAGAAACCTGGTTTCCGAGATGTTGCCATTTCTGCATTTCCCTATTGACTGTTACTGATCATCATTATTCTTGGATTTGATGTAAGTCTTTTACTGAACTGTTTTTGATACTGGACTTTGTTATTGGATTTTCCCTGGACTGAAAACTGACTGCTATAACCGTGTATGACTTGGACTGTTTGTTGGACTTTGCTTAACCATTTATTGGAAGTAAAACCTACATTTTACTATACAGTGTAGCTGTGTGCTGTGTGTGTGCTATTCAACATTACTCTCACTACGTCTCCCTGTGTGCACTCATTCTCCTAACGGGGAATTACCTCAACAGTATGGCCAGGTCTTTCTCTTTTCAAACCTTGTCTATATTTTTTCTCTTTTAAATGCTGATAATAAAGGAAAATTATAAAGCACCTAAATACTAGGAATCCAGTAACTCAGATTCTGTTTGGTAAATGTACTTCTTGAGGAAATGGGAGAGAAACTTCTACTCATATTTCAAGGAGCAGATCTGAACTACTTCTTGAATTATGAAAGGATCAGATTATGCAATGCAATATCTTTAGAGGCACCGGCCTTGGAGGGCAGTGAGAAGGATAAGCCAATTCAAAATTTACATCATTGTTTCACGAAAGCCATTGATGTGCCTCTCAAGTATGCAGCCCTTTCTAAAATCTTACTTGAGTGAAATAATACTTCAGTTGTAGAGATGGAACACAAACACTGGAAACCAAGCCTTTATTTGAAAGGCAGGGGGTTGGAGAAATAAAGAGGGGCTTACTCCATTATTCTGCACAGAGATTTATGTCTGAGCGGAAGGAGTTGGTGTAGTGGCTTAGATGTGAAGCTTTTACCTCATAATCAGTGAGGCTGTGAGTTCAATCCTAGGTAGAGGCAGATATTTCTCTCTCTGAGCACAATGAGAATGTATCTAGTAAATATAACTCTGCATTGGTGACAGGAAAGGCATCCAGCCAGGAAACACTCAAATTCCATTCAGTTGCCCAGACTCCACCCCACAAGGGGTGATGGGGTCATTAAAAAAAAAAGATGATGATGATTTATGTCCAAGTGGAAGACAAAGAGAGTCTTTTCATTTTCCTCAGATCTGTTGTGAAATCTGGAACAGTCCAATACCGGTAGTCCTTCAATCACTCATTTAGTGACCATTCAAAGATATAGTGGCACTGAAAACGTGTCTTAGACAGGTAATCCTCCGCTTACAACAGTTCACTTACTAACCATTCAAAGTTACAGTGGCACTGAAAAAAGTGACATGACCATTTTTGACCGTTTTAACAGTTCCAGCATTCCCCGCTTGGGAACTGACTCACCTTCATGGCCGTTGCTGTGTCCCAAGATCATGTGATCACTTTCTGCGACCTTCGGATCAGCAAAGTCAATGGGGAAGCCACATTCACTTAATAACCAGGTTACTAATCTGCCAACTGCAGTTATTAACAACTGAGGCAAGAAAAGTCACAAAATGGGGCAAAATTCATTTGACAAATGTCTCACTTACCAACAGAAATTTTGGGCTTAATTGTGGTCGTAGGTTGAGGACTACCTGTAATTGGTCCTCACACTTACAACTGTTGAGTATCCCCGTGGTTGCATGATCAAAATTCAGATGTTCAGCAACCAGCATGTACAAATGGCTCCTGTGTCCAGAGGGGAAGCTTAATAATGGCAAGAGTTAACTTAACAACCTCAGAGATTCACTTAATGACCAGGAGGGAAAAGATTGTAAAATCGGGTGTGACTCACTTAACAACTGCCTCACTTAGTGACAGAAAGTTTGGTCCCAATTGTGGTCATAATTCAATAATTATTTATAGCCTTTTGTTACACCATACCTCTGAATCAGGTAATGTGTATGTGTGTTGCATACACAGCATTTTGTGCCTTAGAAACTGACCAAATTTCAGTAAAGCAAAAATAATTATTTACTAATTGATCACTCTTGTTTTCTCTTTGTTTCAAGGCTGATTGGATCTTAACTCATGCAAAGTGTGGGTCAACAGGCAGTGCTAAATTATAGCAAGCTAAATAATCCAGAACTACTTGGATTGACATAGATAATTCAATCTGTGCATCTTATTATCAAAAAAAGTAAAAGATGCTAAACACAATTGCTATTTAACAGATTAACAGATTAACAGAGTTGGAAGGGACCCCATAGGTCATCTAGTCCAATCCTCCCACCAAGCAGGAGACCCTACATCATTTCTGACAGGTGACAGTCCAGTCTGTTCTTGAAAGCCTCCAGTGATGAAGCTCCCACAACTTCTGAAAGCAACTTCTGTTCTGTTGATTGATTGTTCTCACCGTCAAAAAGTTTCCTTGTTTCCATGTTGAATCTCTCCTTGTTCAGAGGTGGTATTCAGCAAGTTCTGACTAGTTCTGGAGAACCAGTAGTGGAAATTTTGAGGGAACTGGCAAATACCACCTCTGATTGGAGATTTTACAGTATCCTTTCCCTGCCACATCCACCAAGGCACGCTGACAGAACTGGTAGTAAAAAAAAAATGAATACCATCCCCTTGTTTACTTTCTATCCATTATTCCTTCTCTGGCCTTCAGGTGCTTTGGAAAACAGCTTGACCCCCTTCCTCTCTGTGGCAGCCCTCAAATATTAGAAGACTGCTATCCTGTTTCCCCTGGTCCTTCTCTTCACTAGACTAGCCAAGCCCAGTTCCCGTAACAGTTCATCCTATGTTTTAGTCTCCAGTCCCCTAATCATCCTGCTTGCTCTTCTCTGCATTTTTTTCTAGAGTCTCAACATCTTTTTTCTAACGTGGTAACCAAAACTGGATGCGGTACTCTAGGTGTGATCTTACTAAGGCTTTATAGAGTGGTATTAGTACCTCACTTGATCTCGATTGTATCCCTCTGTTAATGCAATTTAGGATTGCATTGGATTTTTTGTGGCTGCACATTGTTGGCTCATATTTAGCTGGTTGTCCACTAAGATTCCAAGATTCCTCTCCCAGTTAATACTATGAAGCCTGGTTTCACCCAGTCTATATGCCATTGAAGTCCCTCGTGGCTCATGTGTCCACCATCTTGATTATTTTTATCTTCTCCTCTGCAGATTCTTCAGATTGGATGCATTTCAACAAACCATGCAGGGGCGGGTTTCTACCGGTTCTGTCCGCCTCTGTAGAACTGGTAGCTCTGAAGAGCAGCAGACATAGAACCGGTTCTATGTCTGCTGATGTTTTTGCCCACCCACCACCCGTGCTCTTACTTGATCTTTATTTCCTGATTTTTCAACTTCAGCTGCCGAACGAGGCACAGCTGCAGTTAAAAAAGCAGGAAAAAAGGGCTGTTTCAAAGGCTGCTTCAGCGTGCTAATGATGATTAACAGGTGGGAGGCTCACAGCGGGCAGGGAAGCTCGTAAATCCCAAACCGGGAGATAACCCTGTTGTATCCCACCCCTGAAACCATGAACTATGGCTTACAACCGTAATGCTCTCAGAAGTAGAGAAATGCATTATGCATTATGCATTCATCATAATCCATGAGAAATTAAAATAGTTTTATGGAACTGCCACATTAAAAATTGAAAGGAAATCACATGATGGAAAATTAAAAAGAGAAAGAGTTGAAGTCACAGTATCACAACTTGTAAATTACATGCAGTGGGGATGTATTACATTATTTTATTTGGTGTTAATTTACACTTTTTGCCTCCCCATTCCCCAATGATACAACATATTTTTCTATCCCAAAAGTTTATAAGTTACTTTTCTCTTAAAGAGATATATTATGCATCCCTTTGTATGTATTGTGTTTTCCAGATCATATTCTTCCCAGCTCCATGTGAAATGCAGAACTGATTCAGTGGATAAAAAGCATGGCTTGGTTAAGGGAAGAAAACCACAGCTTAGAAACTTGTTTAATGTTGGCTTGTTAATTCTAAGAAGTAGAAGCTTTGTGGCATAGTCTTAATTTGTTTTTATACTGTGCCTAAACTTGTAATCAATTCACAAATGTCCAAAGCAAAACTTAAGGAAGCTAGCTATGAACAATTTTCCATTTGAGAAGGCTGAATTTGCTGTGGTTTGGACTTGTTTTTAGTTAAATATGATATTTGCATTTATTTTAGTCTCTTCACTGGAGTTATTGGCATATGCAGAATGATACATGTGTGTCGATAACCATGATCTGAATACTTCTCTTGAAAGAACATTTGAGGGAGAATCTTATACAAATAAAACTAAAGCCAAGCATTTCACAACATTAAGGTAAGAAGTACAAAGTCAATATGACTATAAACCTTGTGGTTAGTGTAGCTAGTTCATTGTCTGTGTGTGTGTTGAATTTTTTTCCTGCTAGATACACCATTTTGTGTCTTTCGGAAACTTGACCTAACTTCAGCAAAACAAAGATAATTATTTACATATATAGATGTATATCAATTGAATTAATCTTGAATTTGTTAACCATGGATTCTGGCATGCTCATTGAGTCCAAAAGCCCTAAAGTCTCCAATATACAGGTAGTTCTCAACTTATGACCAGAGTTTGAGCCCAAAATTTATGTTGTTAAGTGAAACATTTGTTAAGTGAACTTTGCTCTATTTCCGTGATGGCAAATCTATGGCACACATGTTGGAAGTGGCATGCAGAGCCATTTCTGCCAGCACATGAGCTATCGTCTGGAAGAGATGCACTGCGCATGAGCCTCCCGACAGCCAGCTGATTGCCAGGTATCTACCGTGCATACACGAGGATCAGGACACGCATGTAAGATGCATGTATGTGAGGTTGTGTGAGCATGCGTAGGGGTGTGTGGGGGGGGTCATGTGCGCGTTGCATTATGGGTGCAGGCAACGACAAAAAGGTTAGCCATCACTGCCCTATTTCATGACCTTTTTTGCATTGTTGTTAAGTGAATCAAGGCAGTTGTTAAGTGAGTAACATAGTTGTTAAATGAAGCTGGCTTCCCCCTTGATTTTGCTTGTCAGAAGGACACAAAACGGGATTGTGTGATCCCAGGACATTGCAATTGTCACAAATATGAGGCAATTGTTAAGTGGCCAAATTTTGATCTCAGGAATGCTGCAATGGCCGTAAGAGTGAAAAATGGTCAAAAGTCACTTTTTCAGTGCCACTGTAATTTTAGCGGACACTAAATGAACTCTTCTCATTCAAGGACTTACCTGCACCATTTTTGAAGAAAATCTTACCTTAGTAAAAATAAAATGTACGAAGCCCCCTTCAAACGAGATGTTGAGCATGGATTGACCATATCCACAATATCCAGCGGTGCGTGTGGCATTGGGATCAATATTAAAATATTCTAGATCACCCTGTGAAATAGGCAAGATGTCAATGCATTAATTTCAACTGAGACTGACAAATTATTACTGCTTACAAATTTAGAGCAAGAGAGAATAATTAGCTACACCTCTTTGGTCACCATATTACAAACAGGATATTGAGGTTTTGGGAAAATCACAAAGAAGAGGGGAGGAGTCAAATTATTTTCCAAAGCACCAGAAGGAAAGATAAGAAACAATGGATGGAAACTAATCAAGGAGAGAAGCAACCTGGAACTCAGGAGAAACTTCCTAATAGTGAGGACAATCAACCAGTGGAACAGCTTCCCTTAAGAAGTTGTGGGCACTTCATCACTGGTTTTTTTTTTAAAAAAAGAGCCTGGACAGTCACTTGTCTGAAAAGTATTTTGTGAAGTATTTCACGAGAAGAGTACTACACTCCTTGCTCACAACAGAATACCCTGCACCACCAGGATTGAAATGTTGGGCTTGGACAACCTAGAATACAACTTCAGCAACAGAGTGGTCAATGTCTGGAATACTCTACCTGACTCTGTGGTTTCTTCCCCAAACCCCAAAAACTTGAATCTTAGACTGTCTACTATTGCCCTCACCCCTTTCCTAAGAGGTCTGTAGGGGGCGTGCATAAGCGCACCAACGTGCCTACCGTCCTTGTCCTATTGTTTCTTTTTTATTTTTCTTATATGTATCCATGTATTCATAACTATGTTTTTACTTATACCTATTATCTTGTAAGCAATTGACAAACCAAATAAAATAAATAAATAAATAAATAAAACTATGCCACCTAAATTTAGACTTAAGCGTAGTACACAAAATTATCTGCTACAATGTCCTACTAGTCCTACTTCAACTACAACAATACAGGAGCACACAACAGACACAAACTCAACACCCCGAACTTGATTGCAGAAAGTACGACTTCAGCAACAGAGTGGTCAATACCTGTAATGCACTACCTGACTCTTTAATTACATCCTCTAACCCTTACTCCTTTAACCTCAAACTGTAATTGGGTGTGGTTCCGCAAATGGCCATAAGATGAAGCCAGAAACCTGGGTTGTTTAGTCTCAGAAGAGAGCCTCAGTGAAGTGAGCGAGTCTCTGTTTTCTTCTGCTGGAAAGAGTTGTCGTTCCTCCATTTTTCCCTAATGTCTGTTACTGATCATTGATGTAAGTGTGTCACTGAACTGTTTTTGATACTGGACTTTGATATTGGAATTGTCCTTGAAATGAACACTGACTGCTTTACCTGTGAATGACTTGGACTGTGTTTGGACTGTGCTTAAACGTTTATTGAAAGTAAAAACCTACATTAACTGTACAGTGTATCTGTGTGCTATATGAGTATTATTGAAACACTTCTCTCACTACGTCTCCCTGTATGCACTCATTCTCCTAATGGGGAATTACCTCAACACCTCCATGCCTCCTGTGCATGTGTGTGCAACCCATGTGACTCGTGCAACCCACACTTCTGCACATGTGCCAGATACCCGACAATCAGTGGTGGGCAGGTGGTGCACACGCATACACTGTGGACCTTTTCAGGGCAAGTACTCACATGCCAGCTCTGTGTGGCACTTCTGGCACATGTGCCATAGGTTCTCCACCACAGGTATAGGATCTCCTGCTTAAGCAGGGGGTTGGACTAGAAGACCTCCCAGGTCCCTTCCAGCTCTGATTCTGACTTCTCTCATCTTTAAAAACCTTAATTTTTAGGGTCACTTGTCTGGGGAAGACTGGATTAAACCCTTTCTGACAATACAAGGAACAAAAAAAAGAAAGGGGTTGGGAGAGCTACTCAGCTGCTTACCGTTTTAGTGTTTGTAACGATCATCGTCAAGCCAATTAAGGCTTTAATGCAATCTGCGGTTCCGTTGGAAACACTGTAAGTGCCCGTAACAGCGGGTGACGGTTGAGGTGCCAATGTTGGTCCAGTTTGATTTGTTGGCATAGGGGAAGAAGTTGTATTCTTGTGTGCTGTAAAACTGGTTGTCACAATGGTTGTGTGTTTCCTCAGCTTCGTGGTGTGCTGCTCAGTAGCCCTGGAGATGGTCTCATCTCCATTTTCCTTAGTTGTGCTCTGAACAGGAATCTCCCTTTTCCGACTAACTGATAGTGGCAAGGTTGAGGTTGTTTCCTCAGACGCCGTTCTTGTTTTGTGGGTTTTGGTCCAATCAGTTTGTGGCTTAGATGGCAAAAGTGTTGTCCTTGCAGCTGCTATGGGTTTCCACACAGCCTGTAATTTTGTCAGTCCGGTAGATTTTGCCTTTAACATCTCAGCTGTGGGCGCTGAAGGAATTCCTCGTCCTATGCCATGGCCTGATGATTGATTGGCCAAAGCTTGTGAATGACTGTATGGACGAATTGTGGCTTGGGAATTGGAAAGAGGGGAGAGATGTGGAAGTGGTACTCTTTGCAGAAATGAGGTGGGTCGTAGGGTTGTCCTACCTGGGGCCTCTTCATCCGGCACGTGACCAGTGCAAGAAAAAACTGTTGTGCACAAAAAAGAGAGTTAGTCTTGTTTTCCACCAGCTTTCATTAAACTATGCATGTCCCTGAGCTTCTTCATGTACCTCAAGAAAAAAACGAATTCTCCTTAGCTGAAGTTCTTGGTGTACTTTCTAAATTTGCTTGCTACTATGGAACTGTGATTATGGAAAGATTATAATCTTTATTAATACTGCTTTACAAAGCCTTAGTAAGACCACACTTGGAATACTGCATCATGTTTTGATCATTACATTATAAAAAAGATGTTGAGACTTTGGAAAGAGTGTAGAGAAGAGCAACAAAGATGATTAGGAGCCTGGAGGCTAAAACTTATGAAGAACAATTACAGTAATTGAGTATTCCTGGTCTAGTGAAAAGAAGGACTAGGAGGGGCATCCATAGCAGTGTTCCAATATTTGAGGGGCTGCCACAAAGAGGAGGGAATCAACCTATCCTCCAAAGGACCTGAAGGCAGGACAAGAAACAACGGATGGAAACTCATCAAGGAGAGAAGCAACCTAGAACTAAGGAGAAATTTCCTAACAGTGAGAACAATTAACCAGTGGAACTGCTTGGCTCCAGAAGTTGTGAATGCTCCAACCATGGAAGATTTTAAGAAGAGATTGGATAACCATTTGTCTGCAATGGTATAAGGGTCTCTTGCTTGAGCAAAGGGGTTGGGCTAGAAGACCTCTAAGGTCCCTCCCAACTCTGTTATTCTGTTTGAGTTTTGTTAGAGTTTATGCTGCTGGAAAGAGGAGGAGGGGGGAGGGGGAGAAGAAGAAGAAGAAGAAGAAGAAGAAGAAGAAGAAGAAGAAGAAGAGGAAGGGGGGGGGGAGGAGGAGGAGGAGGAGGAGGAGGAGGGGGAATTGCTTTACTTTTAACATTCTGAAATCCTTTCAGAATTGCTCATATAATTTTGTGAACCAATTGTGCACTAACTCTATTTCTATTGTTTCCGTTGCAAGACAGAGTCACACAAGAGTCTTCAGTTTCCTGTTCCTCACTCTCTCCCATCACAGGGTGTTTCCACACTGCCAAATTGAAAGTGTTTGCCTGCCCTTTTTTGCATTGAAAGAAAACAGCCCTCCCATGAAATGTGCTGTGTGCCTATTGCCATTGGTTATCCCGCTGCAATTTATTTCTATACAAGTAGTTCTCAACTTGCAACACTTTGTTTACTGCCCGTTCGAAAAAGTTTACCTTTCGGTTCGGAAAAAGTGAGTTATGTCCATTTCCCACACTTAAGGACATTGCAGCATCCGCATGGTCACCTGACTTACATTTGGATGTTTGACAAACGGGTTCATATTTAGGACGTTTACAATGTCCTGGGATCACATGATCCCCTTTTGTGACCTTTTGATAAGCAAAGTCAGTGGGAAAACCAGATTCACGTAATGACGGTGTTACTAACTTAACAACTTCAATGATTCACTTAACAAATGTGGCCAGAAAAGTAGTAAAATGGGGCAAAATGCACTTAACAATTTTTTCACAACATAAAGGTTGGGCTCAGTTGTGGTCATAAATTGAGGAGTACCTGTATTTACTCACTTCAGGTCCCTGTTTTCTCTCTAAGGTCCTGGCTAACCAAGATTAGTGGAAGAACCATGTGCTGAGGGGACCCCTCAGATAATATCAAAATAAAAAATAATATCAAAATAAAAAATATCAAAATAAACATAATATCAACATAAAAAATGTCGTGTTGTTATCGCTAAAGGCCACTTCTGTTTGTTTTGCTCTTGGGCTGGGAATGAGAGAGCAAGTGCCCAGAGTGAGGAAGATGAGAGTTACCAGAACTTAACTTGGCCACGGTTTGGTCAAGAGGGGGGCACAACCAGGGACTCTTTGCCATGGTGGATTTGATAAATCTGGGATCTAAAATGAGCTCTCTCTTTTATGTCACTTTGGACCCCAAGGTTGCTTAAGAATTGGAACATTCATTACAAAAGTCCAAAGAGGAGAAACTGGGTATGATATTCTCAGTCCTAACCAGAGGTGGTCTTCAGCAGGTTCTGACCAGTTCTGGAGAACCAGTAGTGGAAATTTTGAGTAGTTCAGAGAAGCGTTATACCACCTCTGACGAGCCTTGCCCCTATCTATTCTCTGCCTCCTGAGTCTCAGCTGATCGGAGTCCCAGCTGATTGGCTGGGTCTTCTTTGGTTGCCCTGCACAGGAGAACGGAGCTGGAAAGCAGGTTAGTCGGGTGGGGAGGGAATGGGGATTTTGCAGTAACCTTCCCCCAGGAGTGGGGTGGGAATGGAGATTTTACAGTATGCCACCACCACCAAGCCACACCCACCAAACCACGTCCACAGAACCAGTAGTAAAAAAAAATTGAATCCCACCACTGGTCCCAACATAGTTGGTTAAATACAGGTAGTCCTTGGCTTACGACCACAATGGAGCCCAAAATTACTACTGTTAAATGAGACAGTTGTTAAATGAGTTTTGTTCCATTTTACTACTTTTTTTGCTGCAGTTGTAAAGTGAATCACTGCAGTTGTTGAATTACTAAAATTGACTTTGCTTGTCAGAAGGTCGCAAAAGGGGATCATATGATCCCACGACAGTGCATAAATATGAGTCAGTTGCCAAGCATCTGAATTTTGATTACACGATCGTGTCTGGTTGTAAGTGTGAAAAACAATCCTACATCACTTTTTCCAGTGATATAATTTAGAACAGTCACTAAATGAATGATGGAAAGTTCTGTTCTTTTGCAAGGACAAAAGGTTGGATAAAAGTTATTTCACAACAGATCTTTTTCCCTCCACCAGTCATTTACCTTAATTTCTGACATCTACTTTCTGGATAATCAGAACTGAACCTTCACTTGCATACAAACATAATTCTATCACATGCAAATATAGTGTAACATGTAGCCAAGCCTGTATCTACTCACCTCCGGCCGTGATTAGAAGAAATTCAATTAATGGCTTCCACCGATTCATGATGCCACCACTTTAAACTGAATTATTATGGTAGAAGAGGGGTTGGATTAATGCCACGTTTTGGTCCTTAAGATGCCACAATGGCCTGGGTAGTGTTTCTTCCTGGCTAGCAGGTTCACTCAGCCACTTCTCTGGAGAACAAAAAAATCCACTGTTCCCTGATGAAGAGTTTTGAGCAAAGAGGAAGTGGTGCTCACGAAGAGCATTGAAATTTCTGGGTTATATAGGCAGTTGGTAAGTCACATGTGAGAAGGCAAGGGTGGAGGCAAAGCATCTTTGAAACATGTGAGCGTGCTTTCTAAAAGGTTGGAGGAACTGAAATTAAAAGCAAGATTGCAGAGGCTATGGCTGGTTAATTTCATTTTCTTTGAACCCTCTTGTTAAAATTCTGCAACAGGCATTTCAGTCTGAGCAGAAGAATGTATCCCAGAGACAAATGGATCCATCCTGATTATCTATTCTAGGACAATGTTTTTCAATCTTGATCACTTTTTTAGATATGTAAACTTCAACTCCCAAAATTCCCCGGCCAACATAGCTGGCTGGGGCTGGGAGTTGAAGTCCACATACCTTAAAAGTGATTAAGATTGAGCGACACTAATCCCAGAAACATCTTGTTGATTCTCAGAAGCAAAAGGAAAACATAAAAAGCCTTGTGATTTTTCCCATCCTACCCCAAATCCTTTCAGATTATGGGAACCTTCTTTCAGTTGAAACCAAGGAAGGATTTCTGCAGAATTTTAATCAATAAAAGTACTAGTAAGTATTCCTTGCCTCTAATCATGGAGAGGTTATCAAGCAGAAAAAAAATGACATGGCAGCATTAGTTTATCTTTTAACTAGTTACCAGAAAGAATATTTTTTCCATTAATTGCTTGTCATTAATTGCTTAGGAAATCTTGTAGAAAAAATAAGATTTATTAATTGCATGCTTCACAGCCATATTGAAAGTAATATATAATAGTGTTCTAAAAGGCCCTGAAACAGGTTTCACTTTATCTTGTGATCTTTTTAAAAAAATCTCCCAATATTATTCCTTATAGGCTTGATAAATGTTCAGCACCGAATCACGTAACTAATTTTTTTCCTCTTCCAGAGTTCATGGAAACTTTCCACAACACTTTGTGAAATACAATTTGTGATCAGAGGAAGCGAAGAGATAACATTTCTAAAATGGAGATAAGAGAGTTGTCACACACTACCCCTTGTGAACTGCAATGTCTGTTGTGCAAATGAGTATGGCAATCATGCCAACCTTCCTTAAGGCCCTGTCACATTGGCCGACGGATGCAAAACGTTTGTAAAAAGGACACAGCGGATGAGAAAAATGTTCCATCCGTTGTTATCCGCTCTCAAAAGTGCCCAAAATTTGCATAACCAGAGCGGACAACACGGAAAGGAACAGACAGGGGGAGGACGCAGGGCGGATGGAAAGCGGATGCTCCATGGAAGTCTAGCGGATGGAAGCGGATGAGAGCAGACGGCACATCCGCAAGGCTTCCGGGGGAGTGCAGCAAAGAAGACGCGGAACGGATACAGCGGATGCAGAGTGGACGCCGAGCGGATGAAGCGGATGCATAGCGGAAGCCTAGCGGATGAAGTGGATGCCTAGCGGAAGCCTAGCAGATGCCTAGCGGACGCCTAGTGTTCACTGCGCATGCGGGGAGGATGCATTGCATCAACCCCGCAGATATAAAGGGAGGCAGCTCCCAAGCAGGTCACCATTCAGAGGAAAGACCTGCTTCCAGACACATCGACTGCCTGCCTGCCTTGCCAGCCTGCCTGCCTTGCCTGCCTGTATGCCTGCCAGGCTTGCTGCCTGCCAGGCTGGCTGCCTGTCTGCCTGCCAGCCTGCCTGCCAGCCTTGCTGTCTGCCTGCCTGCCAGCCTTGCTGCCAGCCTGCCTGCCAGCTTTGCTGCCAGCCTGCCTGCCAGCCTGCCTTCCAGCCTGCATGCCAGCCTCCCTGCCAGCCTTGCTGCCAGCCTGCCTTCCAGCCTCCCTGCCAGCCTTGCTGCCTGCCAGTCTACCTGCCAGCCTGCCTGCCAGCCTTGGTGCCTGCCTTCCTGCAAGCCTTCCTGTCAGCCTTCCTGCCTGCCTTCCTGCCAGCCTTCCTGCCAGCCAGTCTGCCTGCCTGCCTGCCTGCCTGCCTTGCTGCCAGCCAGCAACCCCACAACCATGGGGAAGAAGAGGAAGCCTCAGCCATCTGCTGCCAGCCCAGGCAAGAGGGACAGGGCCATCCTCCCACCCCCTGGCCCTCACTCTGCTTCTGTTGGGGCTTCTGTAGCACGGGCTCGCTCTTCTGGGGCTGGGGCTTCTGCTGCTTCTGCTTCTGGAGGAGCTGATGCTGCTGCTTATGGCAGTGGTGGTTCTGCTCATGCTTACTCTGCTGATGCTGCTCCTGGCGGTGGTGCTTCTGCTGATGCTGCTTCTGGAGGAGCTGCTGATGCTGCTTATGGCGGTGGTGCTTCTGCTGGTGCTTACTCTGCTGAAGCTGCTCCTTGTCCTGCTGGTCCTGCTGGTCCTGCTTGTCCTGCTGGTCCTGCTCATCCTGCTCGTGCTCCTGGTCTTGCTCGTCCTGCTGGTCCTGCTCGTGCTCCTGGTCTTGTTCGTCCTGCTCGTCCTGCTCATCCTGCTGGTGCTCCTGGTCCTGCTGGTGCTCCTGGTCCTGCTGGTGCTCCTGGTCCTACTGGTGCTGCTGGTGCTGCTGGCACTGCTGGTGCTTACTCTGCTGCTGATGATACTGGTCCTGCTGGTGCTGGGGCTGCTGCTGTTGATGATGATCCTGCTGGGGCTGCTGCTGCTGGTGGTGTGGAGGAGCAGCCCCTACAACCTGGAAGCCCCTCTGATGAGGGCCCATGTGGTCCTGCCAAAGGGAGGAAGAGGCATATGTGAGAACGGGAGAGGAGGCAATACTCCATCGAGGAGGAACATGAGGATGAGGTGCTGGAGTGGCTGAGAGAGAATGACTATCTATGGCGGAAGGGACACAGGCTCTACAGGGACACCAAAAGGAAGCAGGCTTCTTGAAGAGAGAAGGCGGAGAGCCTGGGCTACACTTCGGAGGTGCTCCTCGGCTGGTGGAAACATATGCACACCTGGTACGGGAAGCTGCACCTCAAGAAATCTGGCCAGGCCATGGTCAAGCTGATGGACAGAGAGACCTATGTCATGGCCAAGTGCAGCTTCCTGGAGGGTGAGATCTGCCACCGAGGAGCAGCTCCTCTCACAACCCTCTCTCTCTGGCAGCCTGCTGAGAGCCAGTCCTCTTCCGGCCGAGAGTCAGCTCCTGTCTCCAGGCAGGTGTCTGTGGAGCGTGCCACGACAGAGAACCCATGGTCAGCTGTTCTAACCGTCGCAGAGCACGTGGAGGACTCCGTGGCGCAGTGGGAGAAAGGAGACGGCACTTCCACCACAGTCTTACCCGCATCCACCCCCAGCTCCCCCTCCACAGAAAGGCAGAGAGCCAGACAGGATGGGCAGAGCCACACTATCCTGCTGGAGATAAGAGACACCATCAGGAGCAGCATAGATATCCTCTCTCAGCTGGTCCACACCGACTCCTCATCCTCCAACCGCAAGCCTTTCCTCACCTATGTGAACCAGACCCTCAGGGACATGGCAGAACCCCAGTACCAGGTGGTGAAGGACAGGATCACCGATCTGCTTCACAACCCTCCAGATCCAGATGAACCTGCTCCCACCCAGTCCAGATCTGCTCCTCCACCCCAGGTGATGTCCCTCCCATTCCAAGGCTTTCCACAGGCCCTCACCTACCAGGGCTACGGCTACCAGGAGGTCCAGCAGCACAGGCAGCAGCCCTTCCCAGTCCAGGCACAGACTCATCGGACGCCACCGTTGCCACCGGTTCCACTGATGCCACCAATGCCACCCACGCCACTGATACCACCGATGCCACTCACGCCACTGATGCCACCGACGCTACCACCCATGTTACCGATGCCACCCACGCCAGTCCTCACACAGCTGCAGACCAGACAGCCCCACTACACTGCTCCTTCCTCCACCCCACAGCCAAGCCCGGCCTCAGTACATCTGTCGTCGGTACTGGGGCTGACACCCCATGGCATGGAGGAAGGAGCTCTCAACATCACGGGGCTGAGCCAGCTGTCTGAGAGCTTCCTCAACACACCATCCCCTGTTGTCCTCTCAGGGCCAGGCACCCCAGTGGCACTTCAGACCAGCACTCCAGCAGCAGCCACCTCCACAGCACCTGGACCCTTCACACCTGAGACTGGGCACACCTCTGAGTGACAGAGAAGAGTGCCAGAGACTGGGTGGCTACCTGTAGACTTTATTTGGACACTTGACTTGGGTCATTTTTCTTTTACAGCTTGTTATCAATAAAGATTATCTTTGCTTCACACACTTGCCTCATTTATTTTTGTAAATAAAGTATTGGTGGAAACTTTTAGAAATGGTTTAGCCTTTGCATGCTTGTGAGATGGGTGAAGATAGCAGTGGGGTGGGCAGGGACACATCTGGGATGGGTAATATCTGTGGGATGGGCAGGGATACCTTTGGGATGGGTTGAGATATCTATGGGATGGGTTAAGATAGCTGTGGGATGGGCAGGGATACTTTTGGGATGGGTTAAGATAGCTGTGGGCTGGGTTGAGATAGCTGTGGGGATAGATAAACCTCCAGTGCAAGCATAGTGAGACTGTATGGTCCAACCTCCCAGGTGCCACACCTATGGCCCTTCATTATCAATATTAATGTAATCATTCATCAACACATGTCAACATAAACACAACTCTTTATTAAATGCCCTGTTCATTGTAGGCCCACCCAACATACATGGCCCAATCTCATCAGTGTGATGAGATAGGTTGAAGGAAGCAGCCTTTAATCATCTATCATCCTGTCTTGCCACTCCACTGCTCCAGCTGGGGAGTTGCACCAGTGTTTCAGGAGGTTGCGCTGCTTCTTCGCTTCATGTGAGGCTCTATTGGGGCCTTGCACATCCTCAGTGTCGATCAGGTTTTGCCCTTGCCTCCATTCCCCAGGCTCCATGTCCCCATTGCCTTGTTGGAGGTCCACGAGCCTGTTCTGCAAGACTGGGTAGCGGGTGCGCATGAGATTGTGCAGGATGCAGCAAGCTTCCACGATCCTCCTCACGGTCTCTGGGCGATGCTGCATGGTGGTGAGAAGTACCTGGAACCTGTTGGCCAGGATGCCAAAGGCATTCTCCACCACCCGCCTTACCCTGGACAGCCTGTAGTTGAAGATCCTCTCTTCACGGGTAAGGCACCTGGAAGTGTATGGCTTCATGAGGTAGGTTCTGAGGGAGAAGACGTCATCCCCCACGATGAAGTAGGGCACATCTTGCGTGTCGTTGGGCAGGGGGTCTGGATCTGGGAAGCCCATGATGAGGTTGCGTTCCAGCCCCTCCTTGAGGTGACTGGCGTTGTATACCTGGGCATCTGAAGATGACCCATTGCCTGAAGCATCGATGTACATGAACTTGTAGTCAGCATCGACCATGGCAAAGAGGACGATGCTGAAGAAGCCCTTGTAGTTGAAATAAGTGGACCCCGCCTTGGCTGGAGCTTTGCAGGCCACGTGCTTGCCATCTATGGCTCCAACTGTGTGGGGGAAGTTCCACTTCTGATACCACTGCTCTGCAACTTTCTTCCATCCTTCTTCAGTGGAGGGGCACTGGAGGAGCTCCTCCTTGTATTCTTCGATAATGCCCTGTACCACTTCTCTGACAACAATGCTGATGGTGGCATCCTCCAGCCGTACTGCATGCTCCTGTAGGTGGTCCCTGAGGCCAGGTGGCGCAGCGTCAGTGCCACCTTGAGCCCAGGGTCCAGGTTGGACTGGAAGTTGGTGTTTGCCTTGGTCAACCTGGGTCTCAGCCGCTCCACAACTTCGTCAAACATGGCTGGAGGCATCCTCATGAAGTTCTGGAATACACGAGCATCTTTGTTCCTCAGCTCCACCATCAGCTTGTTGTACAGTCCATACTCTGCTCTTCTCCTGATCCATCTTCGGACTCAGACGCTTCTTGGCCACCTCCTTTTCTTCCCGTAGAACAGGTGAAAGAGCCTGTAGATGGCTTTGCACTGTTGCAGAACGATGGTGGCTACCAAAAGGACTGTGTTACGATCCATGGTGGATCTCACTGGATGCTGTGGAAGAGCCAGAGCCAGATGAAGGCTGCAGAGGTCTGCACCGCAGGGCTGCTGGACTGAAAGTGAGATCCAGGTGAGTTGTTTACCCCTTTTTATAGGCAATATAGGTTTTTCCCTATGTGTCCTTTTGCATACTCTAGGCATCCTCTAGACATCCTTAATATCCGAGATAGGTCCCCTCTGCGAACGTTTTTTCAGTTTTTATGCTTTCTTTGTGAGCTGCATCCGCTTTCATCCTTTCTCCGTCCATGCTACTAATGCTGTGCGTCCGTTCCGCATCCGTTCCACTTCCTCCCTGTGTCCGTTTACTGCTGGAGCGGATGTGAGTTGCACGGATGCGCAGCGGATGCCTAGCGGATGTAGCGGACGTGTAACGGATGACGACGGATGCAAAATGGATGTTCCCCGTATGCCTAGCAGATGCAGAACGGACGCGTTGGATACATTTTCCACTCAGAAAGTTTTGAGCAGCTCAAAACTTTTTGAGCGGATGAAATGTCAGTCGACGGATGCTGGACGGATAGAGAGGAAGAAAAATGGACGCAGTGAGTACAAAACGGAAGCATCGCATTAACCAACGGATGGCAAGTGTTTTTTTCTGTTTTACATCCTCTTTCCATCCGTTGGTGCAGTGTGACAGGGGCTTTAGTGAAATAATATATACATTAAATCTTTCCTAAAACCTTATTTTGCCTCCTTGTGGTCAAAAATAGCATTGCATATAGTTGTAGCACTTAAACAGTAAATCTATTTGGTTGATTTGTTTGAAGGCTTCTTCCAAAGCTTTTGATCTCGTCATTTCCTTGCTTCATTCACTGAATTGTAAAGGCCATCCATGGTCATTGCCTCCCATTTTTAATATTCATACATTTCCTAGCAATGCTTCTTTTTATTTATTTCTTATGAGAAAAATCTGTTACGGATAGAAAATAAGAAATAATCTTTTGACTGGGCTCTTTTGTTGTACTGCTTGTTAATGTTCACACTTTTGTAGCATGTTAACTATGGTCATTCCAGCATAATAAAAAAGCTTTGAAAAGGCAACTGGATTTTCTTTGAAAAGGAAACTGGTTTTTCTTGCTAGAAGACATTTAGCTTCTCATCCAAGAAATTTATTTAGATCTGAGTGAATCATGGAGAATGGAAGGGTTTATATTCCTTGCAGTCATGTGGTTGTTAGCCCTAGGGATAGAAATCCTTCCATTCTCCACCATTCACTCAGAACTGAAGAAGCTCCTTGGACAAGAAGGTGTCTTTTAGCAATACAAGAAAACATTTTAAAAGAAAGTACCTTTGGCACAGCCATCACCTGGATGACTGAGAATCTCCATAGACATAATAAATAAGCCATAATAAATATATTCAGAGTTTTACTGGCTGGGCAAACAAAGGCCTAACATGAATTTATACTATCAGGAATTGGAGTTACCTTACTCAGGAAAATAATGATCGGTAATATAATTCTGATTTAGTCACCTGCTTTGGGTTCTGATAATTATTCTTTATAATTTATAAAATATTCTTCAATAATTATTTTTTAAATGGATGGATGTAATGGTAATGCTGAAGACCATTGTTGTTGCAAACAGATTAGTGGCAATTTCAATCTCTCCTTCGTATTAAGAAAAGTTTAGAATTCTGAGCTGACCTGCTTGCTTTTTTAACTCTTGCGTGCTGAATAAGAAGAGGGAGAATCTTTACATCGCTGCAAAGCTGTGAAAATCTCACTTTCAGTTCCTACCCCATTATCAGGTGCCAGTCAAGATCAAGGTCTTGCAGTCTTGTCATTGTAAAAGCCGGGCCATTCTGTCAAGTTTTGATAAAACCTTGGGGTTGTTGTTGATTATTGGCAACTGAGTTTTGTGGAACCTGACCGCCTTCGGGGTATCTCTGCCGTCATTATTAAGGAGCTCCTGACATCTTGTAAGAGATTTGGATTTCACCTTGCTTGCATGTATGTTTATATATTATGCTTTTAAATCTATTTACTAGAGCCAATAATTAATCTTAAAATCCCTTTATTTATTGGAAACTTTATTATGTCTGGATCCAAATGAATCAATTGCCTGGGCATCTGATCACTGCCGACACTTGGCAAAACAATGGATCATGGCATACTTCTGACTAGTTTTGCATGCTAAACTGAGATGTTTTCATGATGACAGCAGTGTTTGCATATTTTCTGTTGGACAGATTCCTTCCAATCAATGTTTAGCTCTCAGAAAGGAGATTTTTTTTTTTTTCAAAATGGCCAAAAGGTCCTTCCCAATAATCTTGTTGCATTTAACAAAGGGAAGAAAAAAAAAGAAACACCGAATTTGATTGATTGACACAAGATCTCCTTTGAGTCTTTATGTTTCGGTTTTATCTTCCGGGATGGATTGATCTCAGCTTCACGTCACATTTGAAAGTAAAGAAAAAGATCGCAATAGGTTTTGTAACATGGTATTTATATTTCTTAGAAAGTCAAAACAAGGACTGGTTTTACACAGTTCGTAATGGTCTATTTACAGAAAGTTCAGCTTCATACAAACACACATTTTGGAGTACATTCATACATTCAGTCCTGATAACAAGAAACAAGAAAGCAGGATTTCCCTGCTTCTCTTCCAGCAACGATGAACCACAAATAACATTATCCTCAACGTGGAAAACAAATTTAAAAATTACAGTTCCCGGGCCAAGTCATCAAGGACATCTTTAAGGAAGAGATAACCAAGTCAAGAGAGCAGCCATCAAGAGGATGCAACCAAAGCCTCGTCTCTTTTCAATGTGACAGGTATAAAAAAGAGGTGGGGCTTTGATTAGGTGGCCATGGCCGCCATCTTGATTTTTCTTCTTCTTTTAACTCCTTTCCCGCCCCTACAAATAACATTTGCAGGGGATTTAGCAGCAGAATTTAGCAGCTCTGGGGCTAACACAGTACAGAAGAGGATTTTAAATACAGGTACCGTAGTCCTCAGCTTATGACTACAATTGAGACCAGAGGTTCTGTTGGTTGATAAGCGAATCGTGCCTGGTTTCCCCCTCCCCCCATGGTTGTTAAATGAGTCGCTGCACTGTTAAGGGAATCACGCGGCTATTAAATTAATCTGGATTCCCCTATTAACTTTACTTGTTGCCAACAGCGATCATGTGATTCCAGGATGCTGCAACTGTTTATAAATTTATGCCGTTTTCCAAGCACCAGAATTTTGATCATGTGACAGTAGGGATGTTGCAAAAATCACGTGAGCCCCCCTCCTGGTCAGAAGTCACATTTTCCAGCACTGTTCTGACTTTGAACAATTGGAAAACGAATGGTGGTAAGTCAAGGATTACCTGTAGCATGCTATCTTTCTGAACCCAGAGGTTTTTCAAAGCTTTTCAGTGTATTTAAGGAAAGAATGGGACAGCTAGGGAATTTATTTTATGAAAATATAGCTAGAAGGTGCCACAGTAAGTTCTAAGGGAATCTATCCATTGTACTGTACTAAATGCTGGGTTCAACTGTATTTCATCACCAATTTTTGCAAATTTCCAACCTCCTAATCGCACCACTAAAATTGGGCAGTATAAGGTGTGTGCTTTTTTTAAAAAAACAAACAAACCAATATGACAAGCGTCTCTGGATCAAGGAAACTCAAAAGGGCCCTGGAGTATGTGTGAGTGTGTAATAACAGGCATCTTCTTGACAAATGCAAACACACAGAAAACCTCTTGCTCAATTGGGATGCAAGAATCTTTTTTTCTCTCTTTCTTCCATCTACATGCCTCAAGATTGTTGTCAGTGTGACTCCTGGTCAATTAATGTGGTACTTAGCAAAGCAGATCAGAAATTAAAAGATACCCCAATGGGATTCCCATTGTTTAAACCAATGTCTGTCAACCTTAGCATCTTTAAGATGGGTAGACTTCAACTCCCAGAATTCCCCTGCTGGCTGAGGAATTCTTGGAATTGAAGTCCAACTGTCTTAAAAGTTGCTGAGGTGGACAAATGCTGCTTTAAAGTTACAATCTCTCATTACTGGTCTTATCATACATGCATGCATGATTTAAAGCAGGGGCCTCCAACTGTGGCAACTTTTAAGACTTGAGGACTTCAACTCCCAGAATTCATAGCTGGCTAGGGAATTCTGGGAGTTGAAGTCTGCAAATCTTAAGGTTGCCAAGGTTGGACAGCCCTGATTTAAAGAACCAGTTTATGCCACACAGGCTACACTGTTGTCTCATACGCTTTGGCTCAGTTTGCTGGATGAAAGTACCAGGAGATCTGGAAGCCCATCCGAATCTTAAAACTCCTGAAACGGGTGTCCCAACATTGACAACTTTTAAGACTTGTAGCCTGTTCTTATCCCCAGGACCCATTTTTAGCATGACAAAGTTCCTGCTTTCCTTCCCTAAGAAAGTCTGGTATCCCATGAGCCCTTGCACCAGGAAAACATTAACAAGGCTTCCCCTGTGCCACCAGTCCAGGAGTGGGCAACTATGGCCCCTTTACGAGCAGTGAACTTCAACTCCCAGAATCCATGCGGCAGCATGGCTGGCTGGGGAATTCTGGGAGTTGAAAATCCACAGGTTTTAAAGTTAACAAGTTGGACATCCCTGCCCTCAATCAAGGCTCCAAAGTGGCCACTTATGACCCCTCCACAAAAGGTTGATGGGATGATCCAGATAGTTGCCGCTGTTGCTATTATTATTATTATTATTATTATTATTATTATTATTATTATTAATAGTGCTATTAATTAAAGCTTTGTTATTTTCATATAATAAATGTTTGGCGGTTGATAAAGCATGGCTGGCAGTGGAATTCTGGGAGTTAGTCCAATACCTTAAAGCCGCCAAGATTGAGAAACATTGGAATAGGGTCTCTTGCTTGAGACTAAAAGACCTATGTTGTTCTGTATTGTTGGGGATGACAGCCTCTGAAGCTTTTAAATGGAAACAGGCTGATTTTATTTTATACTTATGGCAAACTCATGATATTGATCAGAGGGCTGCAATGCTTCCCCCCCCCCCCCCCGAAATATGACATGGCAAGAAACTTTCAAGCGACAACACATTCTCCTTGGCAACCATTCTCCTTTGAAAGGGAAGAGGGAGGGAGGGATGGGGAAGAGAGACATTATATGGGGGGTTATTAAATATTTGGGGTGGGGTGGGGTAGAAACTCTGTATTCTAATCCAGGGCCCAGCATAGGACAATGCCCAAACGCATTCCATACAAGTGTAAAACACTGAATTGCAGCATTCGACAGAACTGGATGCAAAGCTTCCGGAGGGGAACAAAGCTGGCTTGTTGGTGTTACATCCCAGAATTGCCTTCACAAAAGCCTCGTCCCCTTTGCTATGCATTTGCTTCCCGTTAGCATCCAAAACACCCTGTTAGAGACAAAGGATTACACATAACCCACAGCAAGTTAACACCTTTCACTGTCGTGCAAAGGTGTGACGTTGGCTCAGGTTCAGGAATTGCACTTTCTTCATCGTCACTCAGCTTTGACTTTTTTTGTGGTGGTGGTGGGGGCTTCCCTGGTTTTGATTGTCTTGAGATAACAGCACATGTGGGTAGATAAATGAGTGCCCCAGCAGCTGATCCAAACTGGCGAACGAATATCTTTCATTCTGCCCAAGAGAAGATCACTTTGAGGATCTGAGTTTCAAGAATCCAGCACACCGCCCCGAAGCTGAGAGGGGTATATCAACCCAATCTGTTGTTGTCTGTCTAATTTAGGCTAATTTTCGATGCTCAAAAAATGCAGTGCAAATAAAGCATACGATGAGTGTGTTTTGTCAAATACTAAGGTAACTTGGACACCTCTGAAGTTTAACTGGTTTTGAAATTGACTAGCTTCTTCTTTTTTTTTTATGTGTTTCACGTTGACAAAATATTGAATTGTGAAATCTGGAGCTTGGGATGGATGGGGGTGGAAAGGCAATTTGGTCCAGCATCTGCAAGTAAACAAAGAAGATTGAGCCCTGAGGAGATGTTTCTTGGTCTACTCAGCTTCCAGCTTTCTGTCCAGCTGTTAAGCTTCTGTTCATCTCTTCCACCTTCATTTCTGAGTTTGTGGATGCAGAGCTGTAGGTATCGCTGTAGACATCTGAAATGAGAATGCACCAACAGGATCAGTAATACCGATGTAACTTTTAGAGATAAACGTCTGTGGAGATTCTCAGTCATCCAGGTCATGGTTGTTCCAAAGGTGTTTTTTCAGGAGGCAACTGGACTTTCTTGTTTTTTCTTTGAAGATGTTTCATTTCTCATCCAAGAAGCTTCTTCAACTCTGACTGGATGATGGGGAATGGAAGGATTTATACTCCTTGCTGGTCATTTGCATCCTTTTCAGAGTGCCATTGAGGCCACTTGGAGGTTTATCTGTGTCCTCGGGGTCACCTGAGTAACTGCTCCTGCTTCCTGTAGTCAGAGTTGAAGAAGCTTCTTGGATGAGAAGCGAAACATCTTCAAAGAAAAAACAAGGAAGCCCAGTTGCCTGCTGAAAAAGTACCTTTGGGATTACCATGACCTGGATGACTCTACACAGACTTTTAGCGATAGAATTTGGGATGAACACACTTTGAATGGTGTGAGAATAGGAATGGATTTCCAGAGGAAAAAAATTGCAGGCTACAGGAATCAAGAGCACCACTCAAGTGGGACAACTTTTAGAGATGCTTTTGTGGAAGCTGTCCCCAGTGTCAATTTTCTGCCGGAGATTCCTTCTGGGAAATAAATCACCAATACAACTTTGAAACGCTTCCTCAACTCAAAGAAACTCACAATACAGGTAATCCTTGACTTACAACCACAATTGAGCTCAAAATTTATGTTGCAAAGTGGGACAGTTGATAAGGGAGTTTTGCCCCATTTTACTACCTTTTTTTGCCATGTTTGTTAAGTAAATCACTGCAGCTGTTTAAGTTAGTAACATGGTCATTCCATGAAATTTAGTTTCCCCATTGACTTTGCTTGTCAGAAGGTCGCAAAAGGGGATCACTTAATCCCAGGACACTGCAACCGTCATAAATATGAGTCAGTTGCCAAGCTCCTTAACTTTGATCATGTGACCATGGGGATTGCTGCTACAGTAGTTAAGTGTGAAAAACAGCCCTAGGTCACTTTTTTCCTGTGCCATTCGTTTCACTAAATGAATGGTTGTAAGTCAAGTATAAAGTTGCATTTTTTCATTAATCTTCCATCTCATTGCCCCTTCCTTCCCTCCCATTCTGGTAAATGTACTGCACCCTCATTTATTTGGCCCTTACATGTTTTTCATGGTTAGTGATGGGTTCTCCACTCCTCTACTCATAGCAGAATACCTTATGCCACCAGACTTGAAATTCTACACCTAGACAACCTAGAACAACGCAGCCTTCGGTTCAATTTAAGTATGGTAAATAAAATTATCTACTGCAATGTCCTACCTGTCAATGAATACTTCAGCTTCAACCATAACAATACAAGAGCAAACAATAGATACAAACTCAAGGTAAACCGCCCCAAACTTAATTGCACGAAATACGACTTCAGCAACAGAGTGGTCAATGTCTGGAATACTCTACCTGACTCTGTGGTTTCTTCCCCAAAAACTTTAACCTTAGTCTGTCTACTATTGACCTCACCCCTTTACTAAGAGGTCTGTAGGGGGCGTGTATAAGCGCTGCAACGTGCCTACCATCCCTGTCCTATTGTTTCTTTTTATTTGTATCCATTTCATGTATTCATAACCATGCTTATACTTAAACCTGTTATCTAATACTTGCTTGACAAATAAAATAAATAAATAAATAAATAAATAATATATTTCTCTACAAAGTATGGCTGAAAGACAATTTTAGGTCTATTAACTTCGAAGACAGAATCTGAAAACAAAAGATTATTCATCAATGAAGATAATCAGGCAGGTAAGATTTTGGATTTGGCTTTAAAAAGCAATTTTGTTGAGGGGGTGGGAGCCTGGATGAGGAGGGATGAAGAAAGCCCTGGGGCTTATTGATGTTTTTATTTATTTTATTTATTTATTTATTTTGATTTGTCAATCGCTTACAAGATAATAGGTATATGTATATATATATATAGTTATGAATACATGAAATAGATACATAAAAGAAAAATAAAAGAAACAATAGAACAGGGACGGTAGGCATGTTGGTGCGCTTATGCACACCATGCATGTTACTAGTTTGTTAATTGCAGGCACATATGTGCATCCCATCACGTTTGGGATATTAATGCGTACATTATTATGATAAGAATGAGCTTGTCAATCGGAAAGGTCATCAGTTCAGCAGTTTGAATCCCTAGCACCCTAATAGAGTAAGCTCCCATTACTTGTCCCAGCTTCTGCCAATTTAGCAGTTCGAAAGGATGTAAAAATGCAAGTAGAAAAATAGGGACCACTTTGATGGGAAGGTAGGAGCGTTCCGTGCACCTTTGGCGTTTAGTCATGCCGGCCACATGACCACAGAGACGTCTTCGGACAGCGCTGGCTCTTCGGCTTAGAAACGGAGATGAGCAGTGGCCCCAGAGCCGGAAAAGACTACCACATGTGCAAGGGGAACCTTTATCTTTACCTTTGTGCATCCTATCACGTTTGGGGTATTAATAATTATTATGATAAGAATATTACAGCTCATCAATGCTCTGTCTTCCCAAAGAAATGACATGCTGATCATAAAAAATTAATGATAATTTTTTTTACTGCTTAGGAATGCATAATTAAATTAGAAACATAAAACTTTTCAAACTTTGTGTATGACTTACCTGAATTGCTGATTCTACAACTGCTGTTGGCTTCACTTTCTGCTGGTTGTAACAGGCTGGAAGGTATCCAATCTGTTTTTTCCGAAACTAGCTTCTTCACTAACCTGAGTTTGGGGACAGAAAGAATTAATTTCCTTTTTTTTTTCACATTTCAGCCACTGCTGGTACTGTATAGCATAAACTCTTTCTGAGTTAATATAAGATTGCAAAGTCAGTCCACAAAAAAATACTTCTTGTAGAAAGCAATTAGAGGTTGGGAAATTAATTATAAATTCATCTATTATCATTAAAGTTTTTTTTTCCTTCCAGACAATCACTCCTTCCTTCCTTCTCCTTCAATTTCTGTTTTTTTCAAGATTCAGCCAAGAACCTAGAGGAAAGCATTTTTTCCCCTTTTAATTATGATTTAAAAATTGCATGAGCAGATCAGTGTGGGATTCTAATTTTTTTACTACCGGTTCTGTTGGTGTGGCTTAACGGGTATGGCAGGGGAAGGATAGTATAAAATCTCCAGTCAGAGATTTGCCAGTTCTCTGAACTACTCAAAAGTTCCACTACCAGTTCTCTAGAACTGGTCAGAACCTGCTCAATACCACCTCTGGAACAGATACGACATAATTTACTTACCATTGTCCATTCTCTCCTTCCTGAATAAACTGCACTAGATCTCCCTCTTCCAAGGTGAGGGAGTCTGGGAAACAGGAATCAAAATTCCTTTCTACCCGGTATAGATTCGATCCCTAAAAATGAATAAAACCAAGCCACAGAGAGTTATTCCATAAAGTAGCCACTGGTATTTTACTGATACAGTGCAAATGTTCATTAATATAAGCCATGCTAGGAAAATAGAAATGAGGTATAAAAATATTATAAATATAAATGATCTACAATATTTGGTACAGCAATGACTATATTTTAATCTCTGTAATGGTATGTGGGAATGACCTTGGGAGACAGGAGAAAAATACACGGACTAGAAAACAGTGTCAAGCCACATAATAAAATATTTATATACTGTTGTTGCCTTCTAGTCTCATCTACTTTTTGAGACTCTCATCTACCTTTTGAGACTCAAACCAAGTGCTTGCTGGGAAGCCAGATTCCATTTCCTTTAGCATTTGGAGAAAGCAGAAGCACATAGTCACCCAAGGACAAACCCACATCCCACATAGAGCATTGCTGGTGAGATTTAAATTGCTTGTATTTATTCATTGTTATAGTCAGCAATAACTTAATACTGCCTATCTTGTATTTGGTTCTCATTGTATGGACCCCTATTTTCCCCAGTTTCACCATATCCTGTTCTTTCAATAAAGCATTCAGATCTAGGCACACAGTCTGTTTTATTGGAAGATAGGTGGGTTTAGCTGCATGTCGAGCTGCACACAGACTAACGTGTAGTGGAGTCAGAACAGTCAGACAACAGGCATATAGTTAATGCTGGTATTACTAGTATGTTCTTGTCTGGACTCTCAAGGCTGACATCTCTGACATCCTTAATGTTCTGTATTTAAGGCCTCTGAGGCTGAAACTCATTTCATTTTAAAAGCAAGTTTACTGCACATATTCTTCTCGGTCAGGAGTCTCCAAATTCACCAATTTTAAAAATTGTGGACTTCAACTCTCAGTTGGCTGAGGAATTCTGGGAGTTGAAGTCCATAAGTCTTAAAGTTGCCAAACTTGGAAACTCCTGTTTTAGACTACCACATTTTTTTTCAGAGGGTATTTCATAGAACATTGCAGGACTCAACTCACATAGACTGGCCTGAGAAAGAGTGATTAGTTCAAAGTCACCCAGACAGGAATCATGGTTAAGCACAGGTCTGAGCCTGGACCTTCCTGGCATCAGTTTAACACTAAAGTTTCTGCTGGAAAACAGCAAAAGTCACAAATTGTGGTCATCGGAGCATGGGGCCTGCAAGTGGTTATAAGTGCAAAAACCAGTTGCCAAGTACCGGAAATGCAATTGTGTGACAGGAGGGAAAGTGTGGCAATTGTTAAGTACTAGGACAGGTCACAAGTAGCTTTTTTGAAGTCTACCGTAATTTTGAACAGTTGTTAAGCAAGAAATGGTGATAATGTTATCCGTTCCAACATGCACAACTCTTGGGAACTCTATTGGCCAGGTCTTTCCACATTTTCCGATCTTGCACTATTTCTTCGAATTGTTCTATGCTCTGGCTAGTGTCAGCTTTCATGATTGTCCAAACACTGTATTTTTTGACAGCTTGGTTTCCTTTTACCGCTACCTCTTCCAAACATAATTGCTTCCACTGGAGAAAGCAAGAACTATCTCTATTAATAAACATCCCTGAAGCACACAACCCCTTAACTATCTTGGAAACAGCCCTGTAGCCCTGAATTATGCAAAACTGACACGTCTAGATCTTGCACGAAGGTCAGAAGGATGTTTCCTACATTGGAAGGGTGGCTGTCTTCCTCCAGGTCTGAAGAGTTTGAGAGGTCCTCAGTGCTGGATGGGATGGCTTCGAAGTCCTCGAATGTATCTAGCGAGGGCATCTGTTTGCTAGGCCAACCTTCATTAAAAAAAAAAAAAAAACAGAACACAAACGTTGGCATTATTTCCTGTTGTGTTTTAGATGTCAAATCAAATCTGATTTGATTTAGAGAAGATAAAAGGAGTTTTGTAAAAATAATAATAATTGTAGCCCCAAATTCATCTCCCCAAATCAGTATTACATGCCTTCGGTTGCTCAGAGCTTCCTGGGTTGCTGGAATTTCTATGTGCTGCTCAGCCTTAGTCCAGCTACATTCCTGTTTTTATTTCTTTAGTTCTTGATGAACAAGATAAGCCCACTTTCTCTGTCCTCTGACACTAGTGGCATTTAACAAAATACATTTATTTATTAAGGTAATTCAATTCTTTACTGAAATAAGGGCCAGCCCAACAATATTAGATAGCTGACAGTTGACAATATTAGACAGTCAGCTTCTAAAACATGTCATGTATAATATTTAGGGATTTTGGGAAGAAAAGATGATTTAAAAATAGAATCGTGTCCTGTCTTATATTGGCTCAGTCAGGCAGTTAAACATATCTGGAGAGCAACACTTTATTGAAGATTGCTCCATCAGAATCAAAACAGGTATTTCTTTTGAAAGTCATAATCATGATAAAACGTAAAGGAGTCCCTGTGGGTTTTACTCCATTAGTCATAGCCGACTTTAGGGGATGGTTCTCATCTCCATTTCTTTAAGCCAGTGAGCCAGTACTGTTCAAAGACATTTCCACAATCATGTGGCCAGCATGTCATCATGCCATAGTGTAAAGTGTATGGTGAAATACGGAACACTGTGACCTTCCCACCGAAGTGGTTACCTGTTTATCTACTTGCATTTACATGCTTTTGAACTGCTAGGTTGGCAGGAGCTGAGGCAGGTGATGGGAGCTCATGCCAATCACGCAGAGGTAGGACTCAAACCACTGGAGTATTAGACCTTCAATCTTTTAATCATCACAACATGATGAGAATATCAGCAACGCATGAGACATGTTCTGAAAGGGACAACCTCTGCTTGACCTTTTTTGGGGTTGACCACTTGTTAACGTTTGGATGGGAGACTTCCAGAGAGTCCCAAAGACTGTTGGCATCCCTGGGAAGTTGGGGAAAAAAAACATCCCAAAAGAAGACAATAGCAAACACTTTCAGCAGCATTGCCAAGAAAGCATGAATCCATGAAGTCACCATGAATCAACTAGACTCATAAAGCAACACAGATAAAGTCAACAGTCTGAAGAGTTTGTGATTTGCAAAGTGGGGGAAAAAAGAAAACAGAGAATGGATAAATAGAATAAAACTGAAGTTGGTGGTAGAAAAAAACGTTTGGTGGTCAATAAGAAATAAAAATGATTTTCATGCTTTCATCAATCAAGTTTTGGTACAAACCTCAGTCAAGTGTTGAGAACATATTTAGAAATCTAGGGCTTCTTCTTGTGCAAAAGAGTTCCGGTCCATTTCATAACCCAAATAAATTTTCTCCGTACCGTATCTTTTTTCTCCAAAGATGTCCTCAAGTGCCTGCGCACCTGATCTCAAAAAGAATGCTTCTGATTTCTTTTTACCTGTCTGTGAAGCTGATCTGGGGACTATCCTTGCAGAGGAAACGGTGTTGGAGTTAGCTTGAGCCAAGAGGGTGCTTTCAAAGGCATCTGGGATAAGAAGCAGAGTATTCTATAATTTCAAAAATGCTGGTTGGCATCCATCTTAAAGATGAGATGGTGAGCATGCAAACTTTCCTCGACTAATTTCAAAGACTGTGTTAAGGAAAACAGGCGCCCTCAGGGCCACTTACTCTGGGTCAGTGGAGACTGTAGACAGAACATCAAAAAAATCAAGATGGCAGCCTCACCTCCTTAACTGAAGCCTCACCTGTAGGTGCCTTTGCTATATACATTGACAAATTGGAAAGCAAGACCAGCTGTGCTTGGCAGCATTAAGAGGGGAGTGGACTGCGATATTTTTAGAGAAGGTTCTGCCAATTGCTTCTAAATCTCCACAGAACATTTTAAAAAGCTGTTCCCAAACTGTGGCAATCCATGCTGTTGCTAACCTGATTCAAAATGAGTTTCTTTAGAGCTTAACATGGAAGAACACTGTTACTAAGAGCCGTGGTGGCGCAGTGGTTAGAGTGCAGTACTGCAGGCTAGTTCTGCTGACTGCCGGCTGCCAGCACTTTGGCAGTTTGATTCTGACTGGGTTCAAGGCTGACTCAGCCTTCCTGTCAGTATCGGCTGGCTAACATTTCCATCCTTCCGAGGTCGGTAAAGTGGGGATCCAGATTATTGGGGGCAAATATGCTGATTCTGTAAACTACTTAGAGAGGGCTAGAAAACACTGTGAAGAGGTATACAAGTAGTTCTCGACTTACAAAAGTTCATTGAGTGATCATTCAAAGTTACAACTGCATTGAAAAAAAGTGACGTATGACCATTTTTCACCCGTATGACCGTTGCAGCCTCCCCAGGGTCATGTGATTTACAATTGGATGCCCGACAACTAACTCAGATTGATGATGGCTGCAATGTCTCGGGGTCATGCGATGATCTCCTTTTGCAACCTTCTGATGAGCAAAGCCTATGGGGAAACCAGATTCACTTAACAACCATGTTACTAATTTAAGAACTACAGTGATTCACTTAACAAATGTAGCAAAGAAATGCCATAAAAAGGGGGCAAAACTCACTTAACAAATTTCTCACTTAGCAACATAAATTTTAGGCTCAACTGTGGTTGTAAGTTGAGGAGTATCTGTATAACTGCTACGGCTATTGCTGCTAAATTAAGAACCACAGCGATTCACTTAACAATTGGGGCAAAAAAAGTCGTAAAAGGAGGCAAAAGGTGCTTAACAGCTTAGCAATAATTGAGCTCAATTGTGGTTGTAAGTCAGGGACTACCTGTAAATCTATCTTGCTTGAGGACGAGGAACGAGATAAAGGTATTAATTATCATTGACGCACAGGAGAGCCATCCTATTGTTGAGAATAGTCGCACGGTTAAATCAAACTATGGAAAAGCCAGAAGCTACAAAAAAATCTAGAGGGACAGACTTGAGAAAGGCACCTCACATTTCCATGGAGAACTTGAGACATCACCAACTGAACTTTCCTACCACTAGATGGAGTAGCGACATTCAAACTCTCGTGTGCCAGGAATAATTTTATATTCTCTTCCATGCTAAATCATCATCCTCAAGGCCCCATAATCCCTTGCCAGGTGGAGTCTGGGCAACTGAATGGAGCTGAGTGTTTACCGGCCGGATGCCGTTCCTGTCACCAATGCAGAGTTTTATTCAGCAGATACATTCTCAATGTATCCAGAGAGAAAAATATCTGCTTGTGCCTAGGATTGAACTCACAGTCTCCTGATTGTCAGGCAAGAGCTCCATCTCTAGGCCACTGCACTACCTTTCTTCTTCCATGATAAGTGAATGTTGTAATTTAACATTTTTGGCTTTAAAAGAGAATATAAAGTCTGTCAGAGGTCAGATGCCAGTGCTATCTGAACGCGGAAAGCATGCAGTCAAAAAGTCACAACAGGACACTGTTTAGAATCAATCAGGTGAACCTCTATCCACCCAGAATTATTTCCCTTTTATGTCTTATGATGTATCATCCAAGGGACTGCCAACACATTTCATGTGATTACTGATCAGCAAATTGAATAAGATTAGCATTAATCAAACACAGCACGGATAAAAAGATTGGCGCGAGAGGTAAGCATGCAGTTAAAGCCACTAGGGGTTAGCATTCTCAAAGAGAGATCAGGACAGAACTACATTCATTCAAATATGAGTGATGGAGATGGAGAAGCTCAAGAATAGATAAAAGTAGAATGAATTGAACCCTGAACAAAAGTAGATTTTTTTTAGGCTGAGGCTGCCTTTGATCATGTCATTTCAGGGTTTCATGTCAAAACAATAAGAGGCATGGAGACAGGAGAAGACCTGTGATTGAGTATAGTTTTTTTAAAAAAAATAATATATAGATTTAAGTAATTGATCAGTTCTGAAGAAAGTTCTCAGGTGAGAAGCGAAATGGCTTCAAGGGAAAACAAAGGAAGTCCAGTTGCCTCTTGAAAAAGCACCTTTGAGTGTTTAAAGGTAAAAATAATAGAAATGGAATAACAGAGTTGGAAGGGACCTTGGAGGTAGTTTCCGAGGCAGGAAACCCTACACCACTTCAGACAAGATAGAACAGGTACTGTACAATGATGGACAATCAACAAAGTTCATCTGATATGGCAATTCAGAGAATGCTTTGAAATGTTAGCGGGTGATATGAGAAAAGACTATGTACAAGTCAACAGCATGCATGGATTTGGGAGCTGTACCTTCAAAACCCAAAGGAGTTGGGTCGCTTTTGATTTCGTGCCTCTTGACTTTCACTGCAGGAACAAGGGCACCTGTGCAAAGTTTGCAGATAATAAAAATAGGAAATACAGTTAGTTAGATTAGTGGTTGCCAACCAGTGGGCCAGGGACCACTGGTGGTCTGCAAGAAAATGTTGGTGGTCCGCAGAGAAATGTCACCCACAAGGCACACCACAAAGCTATTAATCCAGGCTGTGTGAGAACTGCACCACCCACATGGCCTGTGGGAACACAAAGCTTGCATCACTTGCATTGTGAACAACACAAGGTAGTGAGGGGAGGGGGGAAAGGGCGGGGGAGGGGAAAAACTTGCCCCACATGCCTGGCTTGGCCACCAGGCTGTTTCTTTCCACTTCTTTCTTCTTTTGCTTTTGGCTGCACACAAGGAAAGCAACAAAGCCTTTCTTTCCCTCCCCCAAACTCTGCCAGAAATGAATCTTTGGGACCCTGCAAGGCATCCTGTTCCAAGAGGCTGCACCAGTAAACACTCATTTCTGGTGGAATTTGGGGGAGAGAAAGAAAGGCTTCTGCTGCTTCTGCTGCTTTCCTTGCATGAAGCCAAAAGTCTCTCTCCCCCCCCCCCCCCCGAGAACAAAGTTGGAGATCCTGTGATCCTGTGATCCTGTTATCCTGTGATCCCAGAATGATTGATTGATAGGAAAACGAGGTGGGGAAATTTTCTGCAGACTTTTTGGGGGATTTTCCCAGGGTTTCTGGTCCCCGGATTTAAAATTATGAGTTTGGTGGTCCCTGAGGTCCAAGAGGTTGGCGACCCCTGAGTTAGATGATGCCAGACCAGCTCCCTTGGTGTGGAAAAAGGGTTTAGAAGATGATGGAAGAAGCACAGTGTTGTGAGATTGGCAACAAGCTACCCAATGGTTTGTTTTTATTGATTATTTCTGCTTATCGAAAGAACTACAGGATTCCTACCAAGGAACCTGGGCTCAGACCGATCTCCTCTCTTAATGTTTTAAGAATTATTACATTTCACGCCCATATATATGAATTTCTGTTCACACGAAACCTTAACTAAGTAACCGTGATTCCAGCGTAAGAAATTCTGTCTCCATGTACTCTCTGACTGTAGAAAATTGAAGTTAAAAATGGATAGGGCAACAGAGCCTTTAATATTATGTTGGCCATAAGAATACATTTTGTATTGATCAATATTAAATTTCCCCTTAGTTTTTTTCCCTTAGCCTAATGGCTAAGTTTGTTCACTTACATCAGGGGTGTCAAACTCGATTTCACTGAGGGCTGCATCAGGGTTGTGGTTGACCTTGGGGGGGGTATGTGGGCATGGCCAAGGTGGGGGTAGCCAGCTTCCTGGTCTCCCTGTCATTCCCATCTCCCTCCCTCCGACTCTCCTTCGCATTCCCATCACTTTCCTTCCTTCTAAGGCTGACTACATCCCAGCCCAGATGGCAGTATATTTATGAACTGAAATAGAGAATGGTAACAAGGTCAACCAATGAATAGGCATAGCAACTAAGTCCTCAATGAGGACTGTTTGGAAACTGAAACTAGAAGTAGCCTAGGTGTGGCTCTATATTAAGCTCTGCAACTCTGAAGTGATGTTAATCTACAACTGGTATTGTAAAATTTACTGTATGCGTTTATAAAGAAATTAAATGAAGCCTCAGCCATTTGTGTTTACTTTTCTGGCACTGAATTTATACTGCAATACTCTGAACAGCAGCCATCAAGTTATAAATTAGTGTCTGGCCACGCTGGACCAGGGGCTGGTCCTTCGGTGTCTCAAGGGCAGCCCATGGCCAGATCTAGTCACATTGCGGGCCGGATTCAGCTTGCGGGCCTTGAGTTTGACACCCCTGACTTACATGATATATTGCATTACCATGTTTCTAATTAGAGATAAGCTAGGAAAGTAAAGATGCCCTTTGAGTCAAACTCGGCTCTTGGTAACTGCATCCACCTCACACTTTTGAATTTCATGCAATTATCTATCTCAGCAACTCTTCTGAAAAACGTCATGTGTTTTTTATTTCCCAGTTTAGCTAACAGCCTTGGGATTTTTCTGGAACTAACTGTGCTGACCCTATTTAACTTCAGACACCTACTACACTCAGTTAAGTATTGATAACATGCTGAATATCATGACAGAAACTTGAGTCGCCATGGCGAATAGGCGGCAATACAAATCAAAGAAAAAGAAAGAAAAAAGAAACAAACAAGATGTATGATTTCAGCAACAGAGTGGTCAATGTCTGGAACTCGCTACCTGATTCTGTTGTCACCTGCTCAAACCCACACTCCTTTACCCTCAAACTAACCTCTATTGACCTCACCCCATTCCCAAGAGGTCTGTAAGGGGCGTGAATAAATGCACAATCGTGCCTACCGCCCCTGTCCTATTGTCCCCAATTATTAGTTCCTGTTTCTTGTATTTAAACTTATGTTTATTCTTGTTTCTTTTATATTGCAAGCTTTTGACAAAGAAACAAAGAAACAAATAAATAAAAAAACAAACAAACTGAATCACAGGTTTCCAGAAGAAACTAATATTTTCGTAATCCAAAGGTTTTCCATACAGAATTACAAAGTTGGGCCTTGGTTTTCCTCTCCCTTCATCGCCTTTTGGTGTATCCAGGATATTAATTGGTAGGTTTATGGTACTTTCCATTTGCTTTTCTAACTGGCTGAGATACCACAAGAGGCTGGAGATGCACAGAAAACTGATCAACCATTTGCAAAGTTGCGTTCTGGAAGAGGAAGCATTTATGACTGACGCAAGAGCCAACCAATCAACCCTGTTCAAATACAACACCAAAAATCAAATAATTTATCTCTTTTTTTTTTTCCCTGGGCTTGATTCATATCAGAATATTATATAATAGCATTAGAGTCCTCACCTTAAAACCATTCATTCAGTGACCATTCAATGTTAAAACAGCGCTGAAAAAATATGACTTACAACCAGTTGTAATTGTACTTACAATCTTTGCAGCATCCCCAGGGTCATGTGAGTACTGTGAGCGTGGCTATGCTGGTGGGCATGCCAATGTTGGTAAGCGTGGCTATATTGGTGGGTGTGGCTATGTTGGTGGGTGTGGCTTGGTGGTTATGCTATTGGCTGGGTGTGGCTAACTCAATATCACTCACATCAAGGCATGCATCTCCTCGCCTGGCCTCTCATGACTGTAGGGATGATGCAACAGTCGTAAGTGTGAAAAAGGGTCATAAGTCACTTTTTTCAGTGCCACTGTAACTTTGAATGGTCACTCCACACAAGCAAAGTGCCAGCAAAGGAGGGGAAAAAAACCTCCAGAGAAGTTCCTGAGACAGGAAGTCTAGTCCTGCCAAAAATGTAATAAGGGTTAACGGAGAGGCAATTTCTGTAAGCAACTCCAGAATGTTTCCTTCCAGCCTTCCTTACAGGATTAGGCCAGTAATTTCTTCTAACAACCGGTTCTCCGAACTGCTTAGAATGTTAAGAACCGGTTCTAGGGAATAGGTGCGAACTGACAGAATCCCACCCCTGAAATGAACCCTTTGTACAGGTGCAGAGGCTTTCCAATTCACCTCTTGCAATCCTGCACTCTCCCTATCACTTCAGCAGCTGACGCGCAACACTCTGCTGTGCCGCACAAAGCAGGTGCACTTCAAAATCAGGGAATAAAGGTGAGTAAGGGAGCCTGGGTGGGTGGTCAGGTGGGACCAACAGCAGAGCGGTGGAGAGAACTGGATCGGTCACTGCTGCTCATTGGCGCTACCGGCTCAGCAGAACCGATAGAATACCACCACTACTTCTAGTCCAACCCTCTGCTCAGGCAGAAGACCCTATACCAGTGATGGCGAACCTTTTTGTTGTGGTGTGCCAAAAGCAGGGGTGGGTTTCTACCAGTTCTGTCCACCTCTGTAGAACTGGTTGCTCTGAAGAGCAGCAGACACAGAACCGGTTCTATGTCTGCTGATGTTTTTGCCCACCCGCCCAGCTGGGCTCTTACCTGACCTTTATTTCCTGATTTTTTTTCAACTTCAGCTGCCATGCGAGGCACAGCTGCAGTTAAAAAAGCAGGAAAAAAGGGCTTTTTGAAAGGCTGCTCCTCTGCATGCAGCGTGCTGATGATGATTTACAGGCGCATGCCAGCAGCTTGCAGGAAAGCACATCGTAAATCACAGAACCTCGTAAATGACTGAACTGGTAGTTAACCCTGTTGGATCCTACCCCTGGCTGAAAGCACACGTGCGTGCACTGCAATGCACCCCGCCCCCCTGCACATGCATGTGCAACACCCCACCCCCTTACCTGCACTGCACATACATGCACCTCCCAGCTGATTTTCTCACCGGTTGAGGCCTTTTTCTGTCTCCCAGAGGCTCAAGGGAAGCCTCTGTACTCTTTGGAGGCTGAAAAACAGGCCCGTTTCATCACTTCCAGTTTCGTCACTTCCGGTTTTGGTATTTCCGGAAGGCCCGTTTTTTTGGCTGCAGGGGCTTCCCTCGAGCCTCTAGGAGGCCGAAAATCAGCTGGGAGGTGTGTACATGTGCAGTGCAGATACATCTGCTTGGGGTTCGCGTGCCTGCACAAATGGTTCTGCGTGCCATAGGTTCGCCATCATGGCCCTATACAATTCACTTAATAACTCTGCCCCCCCCCAAAAAGACTGTAAAGACAGTTGCAGCTCACGTAAGAACTGTCGTGCTTAGCAATGAAAAATTCTGTCCTCCCATTGAGGTCATAAGTTAGGGACTACCTATCTCGCAAGTAGAATTGCTTCACTGGAGTGTTAATCTGGCGCAACTACACAAATGGCAGAGTTATTCCAATACTAAAACTCTTGCTACTCCAGCAACCCATTTCTCTGTGCCTTATAAGGTGGAACACCGGCTCTATTGTATAATTTTAGCAGTATTTGCAGCAATGTATGCACAGGAAGTTAAGCAGCGAATGGTTCAGTTAGTGTGCCCATACCTTTGGTTAGAGAAGATGTGTTAGTTGTGGTGTTGATGGAAGAAGCTAAGGAGAAGCGACGGGGGACGTCTCTCTCTTTAGATTCTGGATCTGGGAGAGCAGATAAATGCAGGTTAAGGGTGAGGTAAAAACATGCAAAAATGAATAAATAAATTGAAAGGCAACTCTGCCCAGCTTCAGTGCCCTTCAGACAAGATAGTATAATTTTCCTCATTCTTGACTCATAACGTATTATAGAATCTCCCCGGATTGCTGTGATGCCAAATCACTAATAATTTTATAATAATCTTATAAAATGTGTTCACCAGAACAACTAAACCTTAGCTGCAAAATGCCAGACTCTCAGCAACAGGCAGCCATGAGATCCTCAAAGGCGGAATTTTTGCTGCCATCTAGTGGTTATATTGATTTTTACAGCCCATATTATGGTAATGTTTCTATAAGATAATTGATTTTAAAAATCTAGTAAACAACATGCTTGGTTCTCAGCTGTAGTTAGTTTATAAGTGATGGAGGGCTTAATACATCATGCAAATCCAGACTGCTTGGTAAGTTTATGGGTTGGTCAATGTGTTTTTAAATTATAACCAAGTTAAATGTGTTATCTGAATACAGACTGTCTTTTGTATCTCCTCCTATTAGTTCTTTCTGCTATTGAATCCTAATTGTCAGCATTTATTATAATCCATTTTGTGAAGTCCAAGTTAGAGTGTTCAACCACATTTAATTTTAGTTTTTATTCCAATTAAGAACTTCACCTGTATATGGTTACCCTCCCTCAATGTTCTTGCTACTTTCACTTCTTCATCTTTAATATTCTCTATTGATTAGTTCCAAATAAAAAATAACCAGTTCTCTTGCATTCCTCCATCTCTGAATAAGAAAGATGTCCACAAGACTGTCAGGGATATCCTGAAAGGACCGTATTTGGAAGGTTTATTTTTTAACAGCTGTTGAAGTAATACAGTATCTCCCATCACTGCTACTTTACACTTCGAATTATCTCCCTTTTTCTTTCTGGAAAGCTTCTACTACATTGTCTTCTTGGTTAGTTGGACATTAAAGTAAAGGTAAAGGTTCCCCTTGCACATGCGTGCTAGTCGTTTCTGGCTCTAGGGGACAGTGCTCATCTCTGTTACAAAGCCGAAGAGCCAGCGCTGTCCAAGACATCTTCATGGTCATGTGACTGGCATGACTAAATGCCGAAGGTGCACCGAACGCTGTTACCTTCCCACCAAAGATGGTCCCTATTTTTCTGCTTGTATTTTTACATGCTTTCGAACTGCTAGGTTGGCAGAAGTTGGGACAAGTAATGGGAGCTCACTCCATTACGGGTGCTAGGGATTCGAACTGCTGAACTGCCGACCTTTCTGATCAATAAGCTCAGCGTCTTAGCCACTGAGGCACTGCATCTCCAGTTAGTATTAGTATTAGTATTAATACTAACTGGGGATGCGGTGCTTCAGTGGCTAAGACGCTGAGTTTGTTCATCAGAAAAGTTGGCAGTTCAGCAGCAATTCAGTCTTTATACTAACTGGGGATGCGTATTATTAGTATTAATACTAACTGGACATTAGTAGTACTGGACAACCAATAACAGGATTGATTTTATTAATTCCTCTACTGACTTTAATCCGGATATTCTCTTCAATAACATTAAATTTTAGATCTTTAAGAAGTTGTGAGTACTTTGAAGATACAGCCCAGTTCTCCTTCATTTCTACTGTTTCCATTTCTTTTTTGCTCTCTTCTAATCCTAGGAGTCCTATAATCAAATCTTGCTTGTAACTCCTACTGTTGCCGTTCTGTACTGGGAGTTCAAATTCCTCTTAATCTCAATATGTGTGTTAACAGATGTGAGACTTTGTGATAGTGGCGAATATCTGTAGCTCGGGTGTAGGATGAGGGTGAAGGTTCATTCTCCGAGCTTCTGGGTTGGTTTCCAAACATTTTGTTACCAGGCCAGGTAACATCTTCATCAGAGTTTAGGGGAACTGAACTCTGCTGAACCCCTAAACTCTGCTGAAGATGTTATCTCACCTGGTAATGAAACTTTGGGAAACCAACCCAGAAACTCAGGGAATTAACTTTCAGATACAAGACTTTCTGACTCTTTGATGTTAGATGTAGAGATGCTACTTACAACAGTGGTCACCCTCCTAAGTAGCTTGGCAGACGGGATGGGTGGGGAGGGGTGAGGTGGAGAGGGGATGGTTCCGTGTGTGCCCGTTATTTTCGTAAGAAATATGAGAGCCTGAACATCTGAACATCTGAATATCTGAACATGAGAGCCTGCCACTTACATGGCCCAGTTTCGAGTGGGCCGTGGGCTGGTAGCAGACTGCAGCCCAGGGATTAGGGACTTACAAAACTTTACAATTCAAGAAGGCATAACAACATAGTCTACAAGTGGAGCAGAAGACACCTGCTTCTCTTGGTTGCCTTATACTGAACAGAGAATATGGTTCACCATCTCAGCTGGAGGTCTGTCTACAGGAGGGGTGTGAAACTCAATTTCATTGAGGGCTGCGTCAGGGCTGTGGTTGACCTCGGCGGGATCAAGCAGGCATGGCTGACTGGGTGGGTGTGGCCAGCTTGACACCACTCACTGGGCATGGCCGACTGGGTCGACGTGCTTGGCTGGGTAAGAATGGCCAGCTTGACACCACTCCCCAAACTGCTAGCATGTTTCCGCTTCGCATTGGGTAGACCAGGCCGAAGCCACATGGCCCGGCTTCTTACATTTTCCAGGATGGCCCCACAGACCAGGTCTCACCACATTGCAGGCCGGATGTGGCCTGTGGGCCTTGTGTTTGACACCCCTGGTCTACAGCTAAGTTAACCCAAGAAACCTATTCCTCCATACTTCACTTCTTCTAGAGATACGGGTAGTCCTTGACTTACAATCACAATTGAGTCCAACATTTCTGTTGCTAAGCGAGACAGTTCAGTGAATTCTGCCCCATTTTATGACCTTTCTTGCCACAGTTGTTAAGTGAATCACTGCAGTTACTCACACGGTTGTAAAGGGAATCTGGCTGCCCCATGGTCAGAAGGTCAGAAAAAGTGATTGATCACATGACCCCGGGAGATTGCAGTCATCATGAGTCAGTTGTCAGTTATCTGAATTTTGATCATGTGACCATGGGGATGATGTAAGTGTCAAAAATGCTCATCAGTCACTGTGTTCAGTGCTGTTCAGTAACTTTGAATGGTGACTAAACGAACTGTTGGTTGAGGACTACCTGTATTTTTAGAGTAGATTAGAGTAGGGAAGCATAGAGTAGTCAAGTAGAATAGGAGCTGGAAGGGACGTTGGAGGTCTCCTAGTCCATCCCCCTGCTCAAGCAGGAGAACCTATACCTGTGATGGCAAACCAATGGCATGAGTGCCACAGGTGGCACGCAGAGCCATTTGTGCAGGCATGCGAGCCCCAGCCAAACTTATCTGCACTGCACATGCGTGCACCTCCCAGCTGATTTTCGGCCCATTTGAGGCCTTTTTCAGCCTCCCACAGGCTCAAGGGAAGACTGTGCAGCCCTGGGGAGGCCAAAAAATGGGCCTTCCGGAAATACCAAAACCGGAAGTGACAAAACCAGAAGTGACAAAACGGGCCTGTTTCTCGGCCTCCGAAGGCTATAGAGACTTCCCTTGAGCCTCTGGGAGACCGAAAAAGGCCTCATACAGGCCAAAAATCAGCTAGGAGGCACACATATGTGTAGTGCAGGTAAGGTAAGGGGGTGAGGGTGTTGCGTATGTATGCACAGGGGGAGCGGGGTGCATTGCATTGCACGGATGTGCACTTTCGGTACACCAGAACAAAAAAGGTTCTCCATCATTGACCTGTACCATTTCAGGTAAGTGACTGTCTAGTCTTTTCTTAAAAACCTCCCCTGATGGAGCGCCCAAGATTTCTGAAGGCAAACTCTTCCACTGGTTAATTTTAAACTAAAAATTGGTTTAATCTAGTTTTCCAGAGAATCTAGAATCTAACAATCTAGTTTTTTCTCATAGGGGGTCTTGATGAAATCTTCTTTCCCACTGGGAATGGGTATAGCTTTTTCAGTGGCTTACCTGCACTCCTGGGGGGGGGGGAACACCCCCTGTTCACTCCCATGCCTGTTATCAGCCTTCTGTGAAAGGCATGGATGCACAGCCAGGACAAACAGAAGACATGGCTATCGGAAAGAAAACCTTAACTGTGGGATGTGAGGGAAGGGGAGCATGAGACAAATCAGATCGTATTCAGGGGTGGGATTCTACCAGTTTGCACCTATTCGCTAGAACCGGTTGTTAACATTCTAAGCAGTTCAGAGAATCGGTTGTTAGGAGAAATTACTGGCCTAATCCTGTAAGGAAGGCAGGAAGGAAACATTCTGGTGTTGCTTACAGAAACTGCCTCTCTGTTGACCCTTATTACATTCTTGGCAGGACTTCCTGTCTCAGGAGCGTCTCTGGAGTTTTTCCCCCCTCCTTTGCTGGTACTTTGCTTGTGTGGAGTGACCATTCAAAGTTACAATGGCACTGAAAAAAGTGACTTATGACCATTTTTCACACTTAAGACTGTTGCAGCATCCCGACAGTCATGAGAGGCCAGGCGAGGAGATGCGTGCCTCGATGTGAGTGATATTGAATTAGCCATGCCCAGCCAATAACATGACTACCAAGCCATGTCCACCAGTCACATGACCACAAAGCCACTCCCACCAACATAGCCACACCCAGAGAACCGGTTGTTAACAAGTTTGAATCCCACCCCTGATCGCATAGGAATGAAGCCGTAGCAGCGATGGCAGATGGCGGAATGGAATGGAGACAGGTGTGGAGGTATTTTACCTTTGGGTAGAGCTCTGCGGTTGGAAAGCCCTTGTAATGTAAACCGCTTTCGAGCAAGAGCTGACCGCTCAAGGTTAAGGCTGGTGGAAGAATCGGCTAGGAGAGAAAGGCAGAAGGAGGAGAGAAGGAAGGCAAGAAGGGGTTAATCTGGCAGCTTAGGAAGACAGGCAAAGGCACAAGCTTGAGGAAGCTGGGGAAGGGACCGAGAATGGCTGGGCAGTTGGAGCCCATAGCTGTGATGGAGCAGGGAACCAGGAAGGAATAGGGACTGAAACGGAATCAAGGCATCAAACTGGCTGAGCCAAACCGGGATTCTCATGCACAGGAAAATGGGTTTTAGTAGCTGGGCTTCATGGAATGGGGGGAGGGGGGAGAAGGATTTGCAATCCTGAAAGGACAACTCAGTGCAAAGTAATTTAAAAAAGCAAAGGTCAGTGCCCATAAAATATCCCAGTGCAGAGATTGGAATTACATCCAGTCAAGTTCATACGGCACCCATCACAAAATTATCATTAGTTTGTGTATGAGAGTTTTGGGTTTAAAGAGGACCACAAGTGGAAAAAAAGAGGTATGTTGCCTATTGAATCTTCACCAGGTAGCCAAATCTGCTGGCTGATGACAGTTACAGGACTTCCTGAACATCCATGAATTTACTAAATATGAGAATAACTTTCCAGCTTAAGAAAACAAACAGGACATACTGAAACAACAACAGTTCTCTCGAAAATAATGAAAAGTTCTTAAAGGTAAACATTTCTCCTGTCCAGTTGTGGACTGGTGTTCATCTCTGTTTCCTAACCAAGGGAGCCAGCATTGTCTGAAGACATTTCTGGGGTCATGTGGCCAGCATGGCTACATGCCAAAGGTGCACAGAAGGTGTTACCTTCCCACCAAAGTGGTGGTGCTTATTTATCTCCTCACATTTGCATGCTTTCAAACTGCCTAAGTTGGTAGGAACGGGGGTAAGAATGGGTGAGAGTTCACACAATCATGCAATATTTGGATCTTGAACTGCCAGTCTTCCAATCAACAAGCATTTTTAAATGATAGGCCAACGCACCCCCATGAAATGTTATTAAGGATTGCTTAAAAGTAACAAATACAAAGCATTTTGTTCAATATAGTGTTAGTCTAGTAGAAAAAGTATACGCTTCAGTGCTAATGCTAGTAGAAAAATAACAAAATACTGAGCCAAACAAGTCTAAAGAAATGTCTCCTTTGAGTTGAGCTCAGTTCCTGAGGATAACCATTAGCTTTCTTGGAAGTTTTCTATTAATTTCATCTTCTGAGATACTTTCTTTGATTTCCACTCCAGTATACAGCCTTCCCTAGTAGATTTGATTAACTTTCTTAAATCTGCCAAATTTGCCCAACTGGGAAGCAAGCAATATTTAACCCAGTAAATTCATGATTTGCATGCACAACAACTTGTGTAAGCCCAATAGTATCTTGGGCTAGATTAATTTGCAATTAAAGAACCAAAGAAAGGGATTTGAACTTTGAGCATGGTAAAAACAAGTTTCTGGGGTGAAAAAATTAAACATGTTTGAACTTTAATTCATTATATTAAAATATTAAATATCTCACTTTTTAAAGTTTGACTAAATACAAGAGGTAAAATTGAGATTAAAGAAAATTAAGGAAATTAGAGTTTGTTGTTGTGTTTTTCTGTTGATTTGCTCTATTGATTCATACCCAGCAATACATGTATTCCAGGTTAGAAATAGGAAGGAAGGAAGGAAGGAAGGAAGGAAGGAAGGAAGGAAGGAAGG
>BLBF01000040.1:5928763-5972533 GCA_015471245.1 Laticauda colubrina | reverse complement strand
GAAGGAAGGAAGGAAGGAAGGAAGGAAGGAAGGAAGGAAGGAAGGAAAGAAAAAAAGAAGGAAGGAAGGAAGGAAGGAAGGAAGGAAGGCAGGAAGGAAGGAAGGAAGGAAGGAAGGAAGGGGGAAAAGGTTTTCCTGTTGTAAGATAAAAGTTTTTGTATCTTAAAAAAACCTGCTTTGGCTTGTTGATAATCAAACAATGAAGTTAGTCCTGCCAAACCAATTTAACTCTTCTGTCTTTGTCATATAATTAAGACAAGAGTTTCTGAAGGAAATTCAACCTGGTCACTTAGGCAACTCATCCCAGGCTTGCTATTATTCTTATGTACCTAGTAATCATCATTCTAAATAAAGCCTTAACAATCCTGTTTATCCTCATCTCACACCTGGAAGCAGGGTCACTCTGGTGTAAAGTATTTGTTTGTCACTTCTGACGTATTGACCAAGGATGGTTGCAATTCTGCCATAAAACCTAAAGAAGTCCAGATTCCAAAACAGGCAAAGTGAATAAATTTACTTTGTTCAGTTTCATACTGTTGCTCTGAATGTCTGGCTCTTGCTTACTTCAGAGTAGACACAGAGGGAAAGGTGTATGCCAGGGGTCTCCAAACTTGGCAACCTTAAGACTTTAAGACAAGTCTTAAAATTGCCAAGTATGAGACCTCCGGTGTATGTAATTGATTCCTCTGCTAACTTTGATAGTCTCTTTTTAAAAAAATCCCCGGTTCTATTCACTTTTAACTTTGTTCCCATCTCAACTGAAATGTTCTTTGACGGCTTGGTTTCCTTTTACCACAAACTCTTCCCAACGTAATTGCTTTCTCCAGTGAATTCCCCAGCAGGACATGGTCAAAGTTAGTTTTGTGATTTTTGCCTTCCAGTGACATATCTGGCATTATGCACTCCAGTACTTGCTTATTAGTCAAAGAGATGCTGTACAGTATTTGTAAAAGAAAAAGAAAAAAAGAGTTCAAACTACCATTAAACCTTAGGGAAGAAGCTATCTAACTGGATTCTGCTATTGCATTTTGTTCAAACCATGGTTTTCTAGAGGCAAGATAAGTAGGTTGGAGACTTGAAAAGGACATCGGTATTTTTTCCATTTATAGAGCAGGGGTCTCCAACCTCAGCAACTTTAAGACATGTGGACTTCAATTCCCAGAATTCCTCAGCCAGCCAGCCCAGCCAGGGAATTCTGCACATCTGAGGTCCACATGTCTTAAAGCTGCCAGGGCTGGAGATCCCTGATTTAGAGAATATTTTAACTTAATGAAATTGACTCCATGTGGATCTGCCCAACCAGGCTGTCCTGGCATGAGTTCAGATGAACTGCTTTTCAAGGCCACTAGCCTAATTGCTTTTACCTGCTGCCGCTAGCCTACAGCAAAAATAATCTCCTTTCTTCCTCTCTTCCTGCTATGCATCAAATGTAGCTGCTTTTGTGGTAGAAGCAACACCTCTCCAGGTGGCAAATGTACATTGTGGCAGGAATGCTCCCTCCCTTCTGTCACCGGTTGCTGCCCTCCAGGATGGTTTATTCTGAGCTGCTTGGCTGGCTGCCTCTTCTGAGGATGTTAAGGTTGAACCTCAGTGACTGTTTATAGTTGCAATTGTTGTTTCTCCTGACACTGGTGGACATCTGAAGGAGTTTTGGTGAATTGTGAAATGATGTACCTTTTGTCTATTAATATTATCCAGGTATAATTGACAATAGTTCTGCTAATCCTTCCTTCCTTCCTCCCTTCCTTCCTTCCCTGGTCTCTTTGCCCCTCTCTCATTCTTTCCTTCCTTTGTCCTGCTCTCCTTCCTTCCTTCACCCCACTCTCCTTCCTTCCCAGCAAGCTGAGGAATTCTGGGAGTTGAAGTCCATTAGTCTTAAAGTTGCCAAATTTAGAGACCTCTGGTTTGAAGGAAGTCTTAAAGTTGCCAAGTTTGGAGACCTCTGGTTGAAAGGATGGCATATAGTCAAGTTGCAAGTGTTAGGGATAACATTGTTTACCCTAACTGGTTTAGGTGAAATAATAACTTATAAATCATATAAATAAATCATAGTTAGTGTATGTTAGAGTGTATACAGCTTTAACTGTGAAATAGCAATTAAAGGAGTGGTTAAGAAAACCATTTAAAAGTAGCAAGTCTACAGCTTGCTCTCTCTCTCTCTGGCTTTGATGATCCCTGATTACTGCTTGGAATCAAGACTGCATTGCTCGAACGGGAGAGACAACAAAGGACTGATTTGTACGTGAACTGACATAGGATATTCTACATGGACTTTGCTAACTGAATATCTCTGAATGGACTTTTTTTGGTAAATGAATATTGGACTGTTATTTGACTATGCCATAAACTTATACTGGAATAAACTATATTCTTGATAGCACAAGCGTATCTGTTATTTTTACTGTATGTTAATAAACATACAAGCTTAGCTCCCTCATTTATCTGTGTGCCTATCTGACTAACGCTGCACATTCTGTTTAGCTTTTCTACCTAACCCTGGTTGGGGAACCCAGGCTTAACAGCAAGGAATACAAAAGTTGTGCTGTAGGTGTCTACAGGAAGTGATCACTGAATCACTCGATTCTCGTACCCTTAGCCAGCGTAAGCATTCAGTACCTCAAATGGGGAGAGATCAGTACAGAATAACAGAGTTGGAAGAGACCTTAGAGACGTTCTAATCCAACCCTTGCTCAGACAGAAGTCCCTGCGCCATTCCAGACAAGTGGCTGTCCAATTTCTTCTTAAAAGCTTCCAATGATGCAGCACCCACAACTTCTGGAGAAAAGACATTCCACGGATTGTTCTTATCAGCCCTGAAGCCATTTTGGGAGCATCTTCAGGCTGATAGAGCTAGCTGGGTGATGTGTAGCCAAAATAATATTCTTTCCCGTGGGAGCCAAGGACGCTGTACCAGATGCTGGGAGAGGCATGGACAAAAGCCAGCCAGAATTGGGGCTGCGACCTGATTGGACCATGTGATGGACGCGTTACTTGGGGGAAATTACTTTGGGGTTTTGATTTGGGTGGGGAAAACCTTGTGAGAGAAACAAAAGAATATAGGCTGTTGATCTATCAGATTCAATAAGGCCTTTGGATGACAGCAGGCCCCAGAATAAAGAGACACGAACCAAAGTCGTGTCTCTTTATTGTCAATGTCAATATTGTACAATGAGTACTCCAAATGTCAAGGACCTTGGAGTATTCATCTCAAATTATATAAGTACTAGAGCCCACTGTAACTACATAGCCAAAAAGGCATTAAGAGTTGTTAATCTAATCCTGCATAGCTTTTTCTCCGGTAATATCGCACTACTAACGAGAGCATACAAAACATTTGCCAGACCTATACTTGAATACAGCTCATCAGTCTGGAACCCACATTATGTATCTGATATTAACACAGTTGAGAAAGTCCAGAAATATTTCACAAGAAGAGTTCTCCACTCCTCTACTCATTGTATAATACCTTATGCCACCAGACTCGAAATTTTAGACCTAGACAACCTAGAACTACGCCGCCTTCAGTCCGATCTAAGTTTAGTACATAAAATTATCTATTGCAATGTCCTACCTGTCAATAAAATTTCAGCTTCAAATTGTTCCAAACTGCTCCTGAAATATATCTCTGATCTTAAAATAAGAATAACTGTTTGTGGTCTGTCTGTGTTCCTCTTTATTGGAATATTTTTATGACACTTGGGTCCTTCAGAGTTGGGTTTTCTCCAGATGTGCTAAGATGACATTTCTAATAAATTCATACTTTGAGGAAACTCTAGGCCTCAGGGTTTTGATTGCTTTGGGTCTGTCACTTGGAACCCTGACAGTTCTCACTGTCAGGAAATTTCTCAATTCTAGGTTGCTTTTCTCCTTGATTAATTTATTATCCTGCTGATCCTGCCCTCAGGTGCTTTGGAGAATAGATTGAGCCCCTTTTCTTTGTGGCAACCCCTTAGTTATTGGAACACTGCTTTCATGTCACCCCTACTCCTTCTTTTCTCTAGACTAGACATACCCAATTCCTGCAATCATTCTTCACATGATTCAGCCTCCAGCCCCCTAATCATCTTTGTTGCTCTTCTCTGCATTCCATTTTTAGGGCCACAACTTCTTGTTTATACTGAGGCTTTATATCAGGGGTCTTCAAACAGTTTTAAGACATGGGGACTTCATCTCCCACAATTTCTCCTCCAGTCATGTTGGCTGAGGAATTCTGGGAGTTGAAGTCTACAAGCCTTAAACTTGCCAAGTTTGAAGACCCTTGCTTAAAATCAAAGTGTTGTTTTTTTTAAAAAAAAAGCAGGGTTGATTCTTTCCATGTTCCAACTGGCAACATGAATTGTATTCCGACTGAATATGCAAGACTTATAACAGAGAAATCTCTTATTCTGCAAGAACATGATAGAGTCAACAATTTCACTGTATCAATCCTTATTTTGATAGCCTTACTGCCCAAGAGTTTCTGTTCCCATGACCCCTTTCTTCTAGCTTTTTGGTGAGAGGTTCGTCTGCACAGCCTACCTCTTTTCTGCCTGGTGCTGGGGTTCACGTTCCGGTTGTTTGATGTTTCCAAGCTTGAGAGTTCAGATTTATTTTCGCACAAACTCATGGATTTTCTGCCATACCTTGTGGAGTCAAAAGAGATGTAACAAATATGGTTAGGTGACAGCTAACATTTTGAAGAGGATCTGCTGCACCAAGCAGAGCATCTCAGCATCTTCTTCCTGGGACACTTGTTTTAAAAATATTTAAAAATATTCCTCTCGGGATAGATCTGTGTGTGTATGTAAACCTCGCTTAGCAACCGCCTTGTTTAGCCCCCATTCAAAGTTACAGCAGTGCTGCAAAAGTAAATTTGCAACCAGCCCTTGCATTTATGCCTATAGCAGCACCCCCTCAGTCACGCGATTGTCATTTGTGCGTTTCAGAGCTGGCTTCTGGCAAGCCAGTCAGTGGAGAAGCCGGTAGTAAAATCGCAAATTGTGTTCGCTTAACACACTGACTCACCTAAAGACAGAATGGAAAAAACCACATCCCAAATCTGTCAACGTGAGATCTCTGGAGTTGGCAACTTTTGAGATCTGTGGAGTTGATGAACTCCCAGAATTCTTCCTGAGGAAGTCCACACATCTTAAAAGTTGCAGAGTTTGACAAATGCTGGTCAACAGTTGAAACACTCGGGTATGTTTCCCAAACTAATGAAAGTGGCAGAAATAGTAAACAAACTGCCTGTTATCACAGCATCAGTAGATAATATACCCAGTGGAGACAGAACTTGCAACATTCAACTGGCTGAATGTGTGCAGCTCTTTCAATCGAACGCTAAGCCTGTCTCAACCTGACTAAAATCTAACCAACTCTTTGGGAAACATCAGTCAAGCATCAAAAAGGCAGCTGGATGTCTAATCTTTCCTGCAGCCCAAGCCAAAATGACCATAGAGGGCAATTCTAAAGATCAGGAAAAGAAAGGGGGAGACCTGCATTGAAAGCAAATTGCCAGCAACTTGTTCTCTTTGCAAAACATACATTTGGTGTCCACGACACCATAAAATTAAAAAAAAAACTTTTTTAACTGGAGTCCTAGTTCTTCTTATTGGTAGAGAGTCGACCAATAATCCAACAGTCTAATAGCAGCCAGGCAGATTGCAATAATTCTTTTTCAATGAAGAATACTAAGTTACATCCATTGCAGAAATGGTTTCAAGAGGAGAAGGAAAATACTACACCTGGTAGTGCCAAGGGCAACTTGAAGCCACATTGAAAAGAATAACAGAGATGGAAGGGACCTTGGAGGTCTTCTAGTCCAACCCCCTGCTCAGGCAGGAAACCTTATAGCATTTCAGACAAATGGTTGTCCAATCTCTTCTTAGAAATATGCAGTATTGGAATATCTACAACTTCTGGAGGCAAGTTGTTCCACTGGTTAATTGCTGTCACTGTTAGAAAATTTCTCCTTAGTTCCAGGTTGCTTCTCTCCTTGATTAGTTTCCATCTGTTGTTTCTTTCTTGCCTTCTGGCGCTTTGGAGAATAAGTTGACCCCCTCTTCTTTGTGGCAGCCCCCTCAAATACTGGAATACTGCTGTCATATCACCCTTAATTCTTCTTTTCTCTAGACTAGACTAGACTAAGAAGTGGAAGCAATGAGTTGATGCTTGGTGTGTTCTTTCTCGCATCCCACTAACTCGAGTGCTGCCATGCCTAGCAATCTCTTTTTTAGTTCCAAGTCTTCAAGTCATTGTCTTTGACTCATTGCCAGTCCGTTGTTGAGCCCCAGAGAACTGCAAGTAAATCCTTGACTTACTTACAGCATGGAAGCCCCAAATTTCTGTTGCTGAGCAAAACAGTTATTAGTAAATTTTGCCCCCACGTTATGAACTTTCTTGCCATAGTTGTCGGAATCTCCCTGGGAAAGCAGCAAATGATGATCACATGTATGTGGCAACCATTATAAATCCATGCCGGTTGCCAAGTGCCTGAATTCTGATCACACAACCATGCGATGGTCGTAAATCCAAGGACAAGTTGTAAGTCACTTTTTTCAGTGCTGTTGTAACTTCAAACAGTCGCTGAATGAATGATTGTAAATTGAGGACTACTGTATAATCCAGTTGCTGATTAGACATCACACCTATGTACCATCTCCTGGGAAATTCTAAATGACCTATTTAGACCTACTATGGGAACTGCAATCTTCAAACATGCCCCATGTTCATTTCTTGTTATGTTTGATTAGTGAGGTGCTCTTACTACTGATCTGGACTGCAAGTAAAATCCTCAACTCTCTGCATATTTGTACACACACAGATTAGCATATTTTTTAGTTTATCTGGTTCACCTTTAAGAAATCTGCAAATGAAGTTCCATAATTCTGCATTTATATTTCTGTAACTATCAATTTATAGCTCTGGACAACTTAATCCTCATCAGGAAACAACCCAAATGTTTAGTTGAGTAAATGCTACATGTAGAAAATGCTCTTGGCTATTTGTTCCAACATCCTTTCAGCCCCTTTTTATAATCCACCACCCTGAGGACAAAGCCATCACTTTGCAATGTTATAATTCTTTAAAAACAAGATATGAATGTCATGTCATAACAGTTTTCCCTTAAGGCTGTCTTAGAGTGCAGTGGATTTTTCCTTTCTGAATTTTTTCTCATGTGTGTAACAAATCAAAACCCAGCAAAATTTAAATCTGCTTTAATCGCTGTTTTATAGCTTCACTGGCCTCATCTTTCCTCTAGAACCTTTATGTTTATTTTAGATTAAATTTTAAGGATTAAGGAGTTCCGTGGTGAAGGAAAGGTTAGGAACCACTGTTCAAGGCCATGCTGGCTGGGGAATTCTGGGAGTTGAAGTTCACAAGTCATATAGTTGCCAAGATTGTTCTAGGCCACATGGTTTGGGTGTTCCATACCTGGAGGAGTTGCCTGAATTCATTGGCGCATGATAAACACTCTCTGTGATCCTTTGGTGAAGCTGGCTTGCTTCTGTTACAGGAAAAGAAAGAAAAACAAATGATTATTTATTTTCTTCACCTCCTGGAAAAAAATAAGCTTGCAGTTAGGGTCTTTTTATAATAACTAGACCTATTTTTTGAAAAAAGATTCTTCCTCAGTTATGTTTTTATTTTACTTTTATTCACCACCTAGAGCTCCATTTTTATACATGGGGCTATATACGTTGGTTAAGTGAATAAATACATGACATTTCTCACACCCTATCCTATTACAACTTTAGCATGAATTGACGTGTCTGATCAGGGTTTTATGAATCATGGGGGAAAGGAAAATAATGATGGAATTAGATCATAGAGTGTCCTATATATTATAATCTCCTTGGAACTTGTATTTCTGTGATCCACCTAAATAACCCGTCTAAGGCAGGGGTCCCCAACCTTGGCAACTTTAAGACTTGTGGACTTCGACTCCCAGAATTCCTCAGCCAGCAAAGCTCAGTCCTCAGCTGGCTGAGGAATTCTGGGAGTTGAAGTCCACAAGTCTTAAAGTTGCCAAGGTTAGGGACCCCTGGTCTAAGGCATCTTTCAATAACTTTTGGATCAGGGTAGGCATTGGTGCAAAAATCATTACTGTATGGCGAAAATGAGTGATCTGGGGCTGAGAAGCACCTCTTTAATTGTTTGTTTCCCGCCTTTATTATTTTTACAAATAAATCACAGTGGCGAACATACTAACATTCCTTCCTTCTGCTACCTGAGAATGACTGACCCAAAGTCACCCAGCTAGCTTTCATGGCTAAGAATTCACAGTTTCCTGGTAGTCGCAAAGGTGCTTTTTCAAGTGGCAACTGGACTTTTTGTTTTTTCTTTGAAGACGTTTCACTTCTCATCCAAGAAGCTTCTTCAGCTCTGACTGGATGGTGGGCATACATTTATTTTTCTCTACCAGAAGCCTTTAAATTCACTCATTGATTTTTTAAAATTGAATTCAAACCAGACATGCAAAATCTGGCTTTGATGTGTTTTTTTTGCCCTTGGTAGGGCAAGTAGGTTCACTAACCCCAACACATTTTTCTGCTTTGTTCAACAAGATATTTGAAAGCCAAATACAAGGCTTTAAGAAATGTCAAAGATATCTCAAAGCTTCAAGATTTCCAAGAACTGGAGCTTGTTCTAATGATGAGTGATAATTACTTGATGTTTAAAAAAGCAGCACCAGCAGTGACTGAAAGGCCTTGTTATAACAAGAAAGCATCAAAACTAACTTACTAAATATTGAATTAAAAGTTTCATTCTGGTATTTAACTATTAAATCTAGAACGCTCTGAGGGCTATATACAGTATCTTTGAAAACGAGCTCAGTTGAAACAGTGGGACTTGTTTTTAAGTTTATCTGCTAAAGGTGATGATATCATACTTGCATTTCATAAACTGACAAGTGGAATACCATAATCAGGGGTGAAATTCAATTTTTTTTTCCTACCAGCTCTGTGGGCATGGCTTGGTGAGTTTCAATCTCTAAAAGAAAGGTGGGTGGGTATGGGCGGGGCCAACTGATTCAAATCATCCATACCCACCTGTCTCCTGAGATAGGAGATTGAATTTCACCTCTGACCCGAACCCATGTACGATCTTTCTTAAAAGGAAATTGTTTCTTCTTGGAGTACAACAAAATAAAAGTTCTCAGGGAAATTAAAAGCAACAACAAGATATTTGAAAGCCAGAGTTAATTCTGCCATGGGTTAAAAAAAGTAGTACATAATTTTACTGTAAATTAACATGGGAAACTGTTGCTGGACCCGGTTCCCAAAAAGTGGAAATGTTTGCTGTCTAACATAATGCATACTTTGACCCGAGTTACCTAGAAAAACTCAGATTCCTAATAAAGGCTCAGTGGGCTGGATCATGCAATAATCAATAAGAAAGGCTTGAACTTCTTCTAAGAAACTAACTTGAGCATAGTCTCAGGCAAGCCGCTTCTCATTCACCCGAAACTAAAGGGATGGTGTAGAGAAGCACATTCAGCTTTGTGATTCTTGTTTTTATAGCTGTGACAATGATAGTTTTGATCTACACGGCGTTGGTTTCTTACTCTGGTCTAAATTGTAAATTAACAACAAGCTACTGTATGTCCAAACTGTATTATCAGAAATTGTAGTATATCCTGGAAACTGACTAGATAAGGTAGATTTAAGTGCATTGGGTTTTAAGGAGATACAGCAGTGTTTCTAAGGTAGCCCGGTGGCCCCACCTGTTTAGGACACTGGCTGACAATCGGCAAGTTCGCGTTTGAGACCCAAGCACTGCCGTGTGGTGGAGTAAGCCACTGTCATTTGCTCTGACTCCTGCTGACCCAGTTGAAAGCAGGCAACTGCAAATAGATAGATAGGTACCACTTCAGTGGGCAACTTAACAGGGACATGAGAGGTAACACCACCAGTGTTACAAGGGAGTGGCATTGGCTCTATTTTTATATATGTAACTTGCCCTGTTAGTGTGGGTGGGAATCAACTTGGCAGTTCCATGATTAGGCTGTTTGTCTTTTGGTAGTTCCTTGAATGGGATATTGCTTAATTTTGGTCTAATGTTGATTGTTGGTCTAGTGTTAATCTTGGTGTGAAACTCTGCTGATCTGGGTGTTGAATGCTGGTGAGGAGGTATGTTGGGTAAGCCACTAGTATATAAACCGGGAACCAACACCATTCCCTTTAAGCATTGATGATGTTATCTCGTTTGGTAGTGAAATGTCAGCAAGAAAACAACCAAGCTTGGGGAGTGCCAACCATCCCGCAGGGAGGGATAGGGATCCCTTGCCTATGACTTTGAAGGTTGCCTTAGCATTTATTCCTGGGGGACAAATGTAGGAGGGAAGGGCACAGAGGACCCTCCTCCCACTTTGCCACAGCTGGTACAGGATCAAGACAACAGTCAGAGCAATGCAGAACAATCTGAGCAGCTGCGGCTTGGCTAAACATGATTCCCAAGGGTTATCTGGCCTCAAAAGCAAGGAGAGGAGAAAACACTTGGGAGAAATCAGGCTTTTAGGGCCTCTTGTATTCCACACAATAGAAATATTTACAGGGGGGATGGAAAAGTCAACTCGGCAGCACCATGTAGTTTTATTAAGTGCAGGGAGAAGGTTGTCCAAGGTGGAGGAAGTGAAGAAAAGCTACTAGATACAATGCCTATGCATTTGCACATAGGTTTGCCCATACAATCATAGCAATAACCACACTTGGTGGAAGTTCATGACTTTTTGCTGAAAGAAAGAAAGATTGAACTGATGATTTATGGATCTGGGGATTAAAAAGGGTTAAAGAGGAAGGGGGAAAGTTAAGAAGGCAAGCCTTTGATGGAAAGAAGGGCAGATGTGATCATACTATATTTTTCTCACTTTTCTGTAATATTTCAAAACTTAAAATGGACACCTAACATCAAAAACATCATCACAAAAGTTTTATTCATGCTATTCTGTTCTATTCCTTTTTGAATATTTTTTGTCTTTTATACTCTAATTTTCTACACTTTACTTGTATTAGTACACATGTATGTATTTATGGATTGGCAGAAGCTATGGTCAGAAGGCATGGCTGGGAGCCTCACCTCAAGATTTATCAAAGGAAGCCCCTCACATGCTTGTCATCTCATGGTTAGACTGCTATGTTTCCTTTTCACAGGACTGTCTCCTTGAAGACTACCTGGAAAGATCGGCTTCACAAAATGTAGTTGCTTACTTACTTCCTGAAGGCTGGTTGCAGCACTACCATGACATACCAATGTTGTGAGGACACAAGATCAGGGGTCATTTGCCTTCTGCATCTCTCTCATATAAGAAAAGAGAGGCTGACCCCTCTGTGCTCCTTCTGCAGGTTCAAAAGGATGATTAAGAATACAATTCTCTATAGTTTAGGTGCACTTAGTGGTTCGCTTGAACTATCTCAGTGCACTCCAGTGAAGCGTGTTTGGAACATGTTTCTACAAGCTTTCAGAAAGGGAAAGAATGTGCAGTGTTGATGTGTCTCCCAGCTAGTCTCTTTTATATGGTGTCTTACCTCTGCAAGCTTCCAGTTGTCCTGTTAGGACTTTCCTAATCTCTGACACCCACGTGTTCTTCAGTTCCATAGATGCTGCCTGAAAAATAGGATACAACTGCAGTTACAATTACAGTCATAACAGCATACTTAGCAATGCAATAGCAATGCAATATCTGTAGCTCAGGTGCAGTGGTAGAATTCAAAATATTTTACTACCGGTTGTATGGGTGCACGTGCTTCGCGGACCGTTCTAAAATGGGCAATTTTAAGCATGAAAACTTACCTTACCTTCAGCGCTGGTGAGTAAAATAGCTGAGATGCGACAGTATGCTCTGCCGCACCTATCAGCTGGGCTTCAAACAAAGGAAATATAGGACAGGAAAGGGCAGATGTGGATTGGTGGGGGCCAACTGCTGATTGGTGCTACCAGATCGCTAGAACCAGTATGTCCTGGCAGTATACCACCTCTGCTGGGTTGTAGAATGAGGGTGGAGATTTGTTCTCTGTGGGTTGGTTTCCAAACATTTTATTACCAGGCTAGGTAACATCCTCAGTGGAATTTAGGGAATGTCAGCGTTGGTGTTCTTCTGCTTACAAGGACTCAACTGACCCACAACAAACCCACATATACACCTCCGACCAGCACTTCATCTCCTTAACTGACTTGACCTCCCCATCACAAGACTCTCGCCTGATGTGACCCACACCTGAGCCATTACAAGGCCCGTACCTGACGTGACCCTCACATCACAAGACCTACTGACCACACGAAACTCTTATAAGCAGAAGCACACCAATAATGACATTCCTTAAACTCCACAAAAGATGTTATTTAGTCTGGTAATGAAATATTCAGAAACCAATGCATAAGTTTGGAGGATAAACTTCCATCCTCATACTTGGTTAACTGCAAGAAATTCAGGCAAGGGTTCAGTTAAGCAATTTTGTATCTAATGTATCTTCCCTTCCTATTTATTTGGCCATTCTTATCCCCTTGGAGGTCTAAATACCTCCACCTACAGAACTGCAGAATTGGAAGGGACTTTGAAGGTCTTCTAGTCCAACCCCCTGCTTAGGCAGGAAACCCTATACCACTTCAGATAAATGGTTGTCCAATCTCTTTTAAAAAATCTCCAGTGTTGGAGTATTCACAATTTCTAGAGGCAAGCTGTTCCACTAGTCAATTGTTCTCACTGCCAGGAAATTTCTCCTTAGTTCTGGAAATCTAAACACGTTTTCCATCTTCTGCTTGAAGGGATGCTTACTGCAGAGTAACTTGTCAAAAGCTGTTCAATTAATTAGTAGCTGGAACGAATAGTGAACCAGGACTTACTGGCTAGGAAATCTTAGAAAGGGAAGAAGCAAAATATAATTCCCTTTTTAATCTCACTATGGCCCCAAGGCTTATTTTCTCCTGTAATTCTGAATAATCAAGAATATGAATAATATATTTGAAGGGCGTGGGAGAGAAACAATCTGGAAATGAAAGAAAGTGAAACTGCAATACCTGAATAATATAGACCTCTTCTCTGCCATTGTACCAGATCTCAAATTTCTTACTATCACCTTTGACATTTTCAGTAATGCCAACAGTGCTCATCTGTTTGAAAGAAAAGTTTGAATACAGAACACAATCATTGGTCATTGCAATACATTTTGTTCTTTTTAGTTCACCTTTAAAGCACATGAGCCAGTTTCCTATAGTGGTTAAGATGTTGGCCTAGAAACCAGGAGATTGTGAGTTCTAGTCCTGCCTTAGGCATGAAAGCCAGTTGGGTGACTTTGGGCCAATCAACCAGAAGCCCACAATGACTCTGGGCCAATCCCCAGGAGATTATGAGTTGTAGTCCCACCTTTTAGGCATGAAAGCTGTCTTGGTGACTTTGGACCAGTTCCTCTCTTTCAACTCAATCCTCCTCAAAAGATTATTGATATGGAGAAAATAGGAGAAGGAAGGTTATTATGTATGTTCACCCCTTGGGTTACTTTTAAACACTTTCTGTTTTTTCTTTGAAGATACTTCGCTTCTCAACCAAGAAGCTTCTTCAGCTCTGAAAATGCACTCTTGGGACAACCATGACTTGGATGACTGAGAATTTCCATAGACATAAGGCAGGGTGATATTTTAACTTTGTCCAGAGTTTGCATTCAGTCCTGGGGGCTGGGGGAAGCAGTGGGAAGGCACAGAGATTGTTGCTTGTTAACTACACTCACTCCTTACGTCACAGATAATACAGAAGCAATACAGAATAATGAATTGATCCATCCTAAAGGAAACCAAGGACAGATGCTGAAGCTCAAATCTTTGGCCACCCAATGAGAACAGAGGACTCCTTGGAAAAGATCTCAATATTGGGAAAGATGGAAGGCAAAGGGGAAAAGGGACAGCAGAGGATGAGAGGATTAGATGGTGTCATCAATGCAATGAACAGGAATTTGGGCAAACTCTGGGAGACAATGGAGAACAGAGGGCCTGGCATACTATGGTCCATGGGGTTATAAAGTGTTGGACATGAATGAACAAAATGCTGAATCCACTAAAATGTAAGAAAATGACATTCTTCTCAGCGTGGATTGCTTGATTTCCACTTCATTATAGTCCACTGCGGAATCCTTCTGCAGACATTCTCTTGTTCTTTTATATCTAGAATTCAAAGCCACGAGGATATAAATCGTAAACCACAAAACCTATGAAGTTTCTGAGAGAAGAGACTCACGGAGGGTTAAACAAAATGTTTGGCAGCAATATAAATGCAATAAAGAAGCAATTAGGTTAAAACCAGAATGCAATGGGAGCCTGATAGAATATCAAGAATAATCCCACCTTTAAAAAAAAAGGATGAAAAGTGAAGAGAAATATGTTTATTCCAGATTCTATTTGAAGTGTAATCTGGCAGCTATCTGTTCTTGGCCAGAGTAGTATTACATCCAATTCCATCTTCTCTTGTCCTTCCTAATTCCTTCAATTCCTTCATAGATCTTACTTTTCAGTCCACTGGTCATCTTCACTGCCATTATCTAAAGCTCTTCCTGTTTGTCTGAATCCATCTTAAAGTGTGCTGCTAGCAATGGACATAATTCTGAAGGAGGGAGATCTGATCAATTAAATGGAATCATGATTTCCCATCATTTGGAAACTATGTTGTGTTGATGAAGCCTAAAGTTAAATTTGGTCTTTTTTTTTAATGGCATCACATTTCTGACTCATATTCAGATTGCTGTTCCAAGATCTTTTTCACATATAATATTGCCTAGCTACGCTGTTTCTGCATAAGTTGGTCTTTGTCTGTAATAAATGTTATTCTCTTATTTCCATCTCGTGTTTCCAAGATATTCACACTCAATTCATTTTTGTCTTTGTTTTAAGTTTTGAATCCATCTGCAATTTTATTTCCAGGATTAGAGTCAAGCCATACAATCTGCCTCCTGTATCAGTGCATTTTTTTTCCTATTTATAAATGAGCTTGTCTTTTATAGAGTTTGGAAAAACTAATTGTTTTTGTTTGGTACACAGCTTTTTCCTTTTGATACAGAAACTGTTCCACAAGGGCAATAGTTGAATTTACCATTGTCATGATTCCTTTGAACCTGGCTTGAAAAGATCTATCCTTGACTTTGGTTGACAAATGAACACTCTTGAAATTCTAGGATAAGTGAAAAAACTGCTGAGTAGTTCATCAAGTTTGCCAAGAAAAAACATTTTCAAGTTTGTTTTCCTTGGTAGCTCAATTGATGAGTATAAATAATCTTACTGTATACATAAAGCTCACCAATGGACACAGGGAATTGAAATAGCAACAGCTATAGCACTTAAACATATACCATTCATTGTGCTTTACAGCCTTCCCTAAGTGGTTTACAGAGTCAACATATATTGCTCCCAATAATCTGGGTCTTCATTCTACCAACCTTGGAAGATGAAAGGCTGAGTCAACCTTGAGCTGATCAAGACCAAAGGGATTGAACTCCTGGCAGTCAGCATAATTAGCCTACAATACTATTTTCTAACCAGCGTGCCACTACTCCTTCTCTAAGAAAACAAGATTTTTTTAAAGAGGGAAATGTCTATGGAAAGTCCCAGTCATCCAGGTCATGGTTGTCCCAAAGGTGCTTTTTCAACTAGACTTTTTTTGAAGACACTCTGAGATGAAGAAGCTTCTTGGATGAGAAGTGAAATGTCTTCAAAGAAAAATCAGAAAGTTCAGTTGCCTCTTGAAAAAGCACCTTTGGGTTAAGACAGAGACCTAACACTAGAATTTACTTCCCTGTTTTTAGAATGAGCCATCAGAATTAACCAAGGAGATGGAAAGCCTCAGATGGAAATTTTCAATTGAACCCAGGTAGTGCTGGAAATCTAGAGAATTTAATATGAAAATGATTTCTTTTAATTGCCTGATGCTGTTAATTTGATGGGCATATTCCATCTTTTCAAGATAAAAATCCTCCCCAGGCAATCTTTCTTTAATCTATTTGCACTAGCAAAATAGTACTTTATTATTAGATAAAACAAATATTATGAAAGTCAATGAAATCTCCAAGGCTCCCTTCTCTAAAACATGAGAGCTTCTCCATCTGCAAAAGAACCAGTGTTACGTTTGTTTCAATGCATTGTTTTATTATTTTGATATATTTGTTGATTTAAAGGTGTTCTGTGGAACACCTCTTTAAACTTGGTGGCTTTCTTGCAGACATTTCACTACCAAACTAGGTAACATCATCAGTGCTACAAGGGAGTGTGTTTTGCTCTTAATCTTATATACTAGTGGTTTTCCCTGATAGTTTTGGTGGTCCCTTAATTAGGATGTTGTTTGTGGTTAGCTTGTTTTTCTGTGTTGGTACTTCCTTGATTTGGGTGTTGTTTACTTCTTAATTAACATTGTCTAGTGTTAATTTTGGTTTTAATCTCCACTCATAGAGGTGTTGATGTTGGTTCATCCTTTGATTTGAAACTTCCCTCCCTTCCACCATAAGAAATGATTTACCTTCAAGGAATTTTTAAAGCTGTATGAAGGAGACTTCTCGTGACCGTCTGTGTTTTCTTCCCGTTTCTTGCAAAAAAGGAGGATTTTTGCATATAAGAAGAGGTGCCTCTGCATTGGCTTGAACCTGGCCAAATCTTTCACTTTGTTGTGTCCCTTCTTGTGATCAGTCCAAATATTGAAAGAGCCTTGAAGGAGCAATTTACCCAACTCAGCCACATCTCCCTAGAGGAAAAGAGAAACAGGACAGGAGAAATACAAGAATAAAGCAAGGTTTTAATTCCAGCCTTCCACTCCACACACACCCTCACCCCAAACCAATTTCCTTAGCCACAGTACAATTCCATACTCCTGTCTTACGACTGTAATGGAGCCTTACAGTTGTAAGTCATGACAATTGTAAAGGGCGTCCTCACATGAGCGACTTAATTTTACAACCTCTTGGTTGTTGCAGTTGTGAAGCAAACCCACTGTTCGCTCTGGGGCAATTTTTCAGTGAAAAAGTTATAAATTGAGGCAGAGGTGAGATTCAAAAACCCCAGCAACCAGTTCGCTGCCTGGTTGCTGGGTAGGCATGGCCATGGCAGGGGTGGCCTACCAGAACTTCCTGTTTCCAGCTTCTGGTGGGCTTCCAGAGTCCGGGGCAGAACATTTTCACCTTCTCAAAGGTCCAGAGGCCTTCCCTGGGCCTCTGGGAGGGCAAAAACAGCCTCACCCGGCCTCTGGAGGCTCTCTGAAAGCTGGAAACAAGCCCGCTTCTGTACTTCCAGAAAGCCCATTTTTTCCCCTCCCAGAGCCTCCGTGTGGACCCTGCACTCACCTCCATCAAAAATGGGCCACGTGGAGACTCCTGGGAGGGGAGGGGTGGGACCAGCTGGTCGTTTGAAATACCAGTTCGGCAAACCAGCTGTTACTTTAACATCCGGTTTCCCAAAACTGGTCAGAACCGGTAGAATCCTACCCCTGAATTGAGGTTATGTGATCATGGGATGCTGCAAACTATAAATGCAGCCATAAATGCAGGCCGTTTGCTAAGCGCCCTAAATGAGGTCACATGACTAGAAGGGAGGCCATCAAAACTTCAGAACTGGGTTGTATCATAACTTTGCATCATAACCTTGAATAGTTGCTAAGGAGTAGTTGTTATGTCAGGTTGTAAGTACTTTATTGCTACCCCCCCAAAAATATTGTCCCTCTATGTTTTTATTTATTTATTTTGGAGACTCCAACTTTGCATCATTCAGTTTACATTTTAAAAGCAAGAACAAACATTAAGGGATTACAGAGGAAGATAAATTATTCTTGCTTTTTAAAATGTAAGCTGTTCATTCATTCAAAGCTGGAGTCTCCAAAATGAATACATAGTATATCCGGACAAGATTTTTTGTTCTGGTTCAATAACCAATCCAAATTATTTTTTTTTAAAAAAAAACCACCTACCAGGGTTTAAACTGCATTAATACAGAAACTTCCAGAGTAGTGTTTGTTCTGTCACGCAGTAGACCAAAGTCTGTGTCACAGCAACAGGGTGTCTAAAGACATCAGTGCACTCAGTGTAGTGTCCTATTATCATTTTGTTTTTTTAGCTGGATATTTATTTATTCAAAGTGGGAAAGGATAGGTTAAAGCAAAATGGCTGCCGTTATCTTTATTGTTGTCTAACATGCATATGGACATTCGGGAGCAATACAGATGGTGGGAACTCAGAACCACGCTCTGCTCTGGGGGGAGCTGAAGGACTGCCTGATATGGGGGCAAGGTCTCTGAAGAGCAATGAGCAACTGTTTGTAAGAGAAGAGCAGGCAGAACTAGAGGGAAGAATTAAACATGTTATAAGTTTAGAATCCTTGTGTTGCCACAAGAGATCCAAGTCCAGTCTCCTTTGAATTCCATTGAACCTTATCTCACACCAATTTAGAGCTGATCATCAGTTGACTGGATACTTGTGTATAGGCCACAATAAATTATTCATACTGCAACCTTACGAATGGTCCCGATTCTTTACGTCTGACACTGATTAAGACAGATCCGTTGGAGAAAAGATGGAAACACTGAATAGGAAAGGAGAAGCTAACAAGCAAACAAAGGGTTAAAGAAGGCTACAAAGTAACCCAAGCTTGGAGAGAATGTATGACTATGTATTGGATATAGTTAATGAGTAAGAATATGGGTGAAGTAATAGCATTATCTTGAACTTGAAAGAATAGGAAGACTGGTTGGCCTGAATGAATTTAATATCTGGAAGCATCAACACAACTTGCTATTCAGGTTATTTGTCAGCTGCCACCTTATGCTTACTTATGCTTTGCTACCAGGTGACAGTCTACCAGGAATTCTGGGAAGGAAGACAGGGATGCTTGGAGGAAAATCAAAGTAACTTCTGTATCTCCCTGGGAAGCTGCCTCAAGGTTATCTGGCAAGGAGAAAAAGGCAGCTACACTTGAACTAAAAACATCTTGCTTGAACCCCATTGATCATGGAAGAGTTCAGTGATGGGAGATAGGTGGGGGGGAGTTTATCTTAGGGATTTTGGTGCACAATTCTCAGTTCTGGCTATGCAATGCACTTGACTTCTAATACAATACACTTGGATACAATACACTTGACTTCTAGAAAAATTATATCTTTCTGAATAAATGGAACGAAGAATTGTTTCTGTTTATAGATTTTAAGTGCTGGCAAGTGTGATGTTATTTTACCATTACTCTTTTTTTTTTGCTCATTAATCTATTTTTCTGGGAAAAGACAATCCAAGACTGTCTTTCATAATGTGGCACCTTCTAGATATTGTTTGAAATTCTCAGAATCAGAGCTCCACGATACTCGGAGAAAGTGTGGTTAAGGAAAACTGATGGAGACCTGAAATATCCTTATTAAAACAACAAGATTTCAAGAATCTCCTTTGTTTGAAAGAGTTCAGCAACAAACATTATCACCATGTTTCTCAAACTTAGGTCCTTGTGGAAAACAAAAATATAAGTTATTGATCTATCATATTCAGTCAGGCCATTGGATGATAGCAGGCCCCAGAATAGAGAGACATGAACCCCAAGTTTTAGATAGGATGATTTCAAAACGTACCAGAACTATTTGTAATCCTGCTGAGCTGTTGCTAATTGTGACACATGATATTGCATAGTATGTAGCTTTATAAATATATTTGAACACAGAAGGATGAAACCATGAGAAATAAAGAACTGAAAGTAGCCAGTGGGTAGAGGTTTGAGATGTAGATGGATATATTTGGAGACTGTCTGTCAGTAAGACAGGAAGTAAGCTGTGAAATGTGTTCAGAAAACTATAAAAAGAATGCCTTGGGATGAGTTTGGGGCCACTGGTCGTAGTTATTCCTTGCTGGACTCAGCTATGTCACTGGATCTCATTGCAGTGATTGATGTAAGTAATGTTAGGATGGCTATTCATGTTTCAAATTGCTCATGAAATAAACCTCTGAATCTTTAAGTAAGAATTACTGTTTGTGGTCTGTCTGTGTTCCTCTTTATTGGGATATTTTTATGACACCATTTAAAATGTATGGACTTTAATTCCCAGTATTCCCCAGCCAGCATTTGGAATTCTGGGAGTTGGGAGTCAACTTATCTTAAAGATTCTGCTAAGGTTTAGAAACACTGCTTTTGTGTGTGTGTGTGTGTGTGGTGGGGGGCAAGGCCTACCTCATAGCCTGTAATTGCTATTTGGTGCATGGAATCATTTGCCGACTTGATGATATCAAGAACTGTTGCGAGAGCTTCTTCCAGTTCGGCAGTGCCTTCTGAATTCTTGCTGCATTTTAACATTTCCTGGTTGTAAAGGGAATTTAAAAAAAAAAAAAAAAAGCAAATGTCACATCACAAGGCCTTAAAATGCTGCCGAATGTTGACATCCTTACATGGAAGAAAAATGGTTGTTTTTGTCAATCCGTTCTTGATTAGCACACAGTCCAGGAAAGAAAAGAAAACAATGTCGCATACAAGTTTATTTAATATCATTCAAAAATACAGGGACTCCTTAACCTACGACCACAATGGAGCCTGCCTATTATAGGAGTTGAGAAGGTTATAAAACAGATAATCATGTGACCAGACCTGATTTTACACCCTTTTTTGCCTCAGTTGTTAAACCCATTGTTTGCCATGGGATCTTTTTGCCCAAACCAGATACAAAACACCACCATTTGTCTGAAATGGTATAGGGCAGGGGTGTCAAACTGGATCCGGCCTGCAGAGTGCTTAGATCTGGCCCGCGGTGCCTCTGCCAGCAAAAATGGAGCTCAGGAGCACTGTTTTTGGCTGCAATGGCCTCCTGCAACCCTCTGCCAGCAAAAACGGAGCCCAGGAATCCCTCCTGAACTCCGTTTTCGCTGGCAGAGAGCTACAGGGTGTCGAACTGGCCACGCCCACCTCAACCACGCCCACTGGCCACCCCTCCCCCTGAGCTGCGGCCCTCAATGAAATAGAATTTGACACCCCTGGTGTAGGGTTTCCTGCTAGAGCAGGGGGTTGGACTAGAAGACCTCCAAGGTCCCTTCCAACTCCCTTATTCTGTTTCTGCTGCATTCATTTGTTTCCCCACCCCACCCCACACTCAGCATCAACCCAATTTTAGAATGGACTGAACAGTCACCCTCTTGTGCAATTAAGAACTGCAAAAATATGTTATTTTATTAGTAGATAAGCCGTTCTCTTACCTTCAGAAGCAACTGATATTTGGTAATCCTCTGGACCGGTTTTAAAAGATAAGCATCAAGGGAGAGTTTATGGTCTAATTTCCTCTGACACTCCTGAAAAAAAAAAAAAAAAAAAAGTAAGAAAAAAAGAGAGAATGAGGTTATTCTGGTCTAACTAAGAACGAAATTACAAATGCAACTTTAAAAAAATAAGCTAAAAATATTTTTTGCTTTTATAAGCCCAATGTCTTGGTTAGCCCATGGTCAATTATAAAAAAGAGGGTTGGGTCTTACAAAATATATATCTATTTGTATGTCTTTGGAAGATTAGACGGTATTAGGAAACAAACAGCACACTGTCCCACTGATCTTATTCAGAAGGCAAATGGACCTTTTTTCTTGAAGAGGTGTTGCTTCTCATCCAGGAAGCATCTTCAGTTCTGACTAAATGCTGGGGAATTAAAGAGCCAATGAACCATCTTCAAAATGCTAACAACGCCTACAAAGGATATAATGTCAGGGTTCCAAGTAATACGCCCATAGCAAACAGAACTCCAAGGCAGGTAGGTTCCTCAAATAATAGTTTTGTTGGACATATTGTATTGGCATGATCTGGTGAAAACTGACTCTGAATGTTCCCACGGTTTTCACCTAATTAAAAATAATAGTTTTCCCCCCTTTTTTCAAACAATCAGTAACATGGTCCAATCAGGGTGCCATCCGGTTGCCTGGTAACTTTGCCCCTCCTGGCCATCTGGCCATCTGTAGAAATGTCCTTGGTTCCCAGAAGAAAGTATTTTATTTTGGCTACAAAACCCCAGCTATTTAAATTCCATCCCCCTCCCTATCCCCCAGCTCCAGTGTGGCAACACTGAAGCCTCAAAATGGCTCTGGTCAGGTCAACTTCAGGGTTGACATATAAATCGTTCCATTCCCCAGCATTCAGTCAGAACTGAGAATGCTTTTTGGGTGAGGAGCGAAATGACTTCAAGAAAAAAAAATGGAGTCCAGTTGCCTTTTGAAAAAAAGCATCTTTGGGACAACCATGACTTGGATGACTAAGAATCTCCATTGACAAATAGCACAAAAAAATACATTGGAACAAAAAAAATACATTGATGTGTAATACAAGAGCCAGTTTGATGTAGCAGTTAAAGATAATCAGACTAGAACCAGAACTTTAGTTCTAATCCCAGCTTAGATTCAAAGTCACCTGGGTGACTTTAGGCCAGTCACTCTCTGTCAGCCCTAACAAGAAGGCAAGAACGAACCATTTTTTGAAAAGGTTACCAAGAAAACTGCAGGGATTTCCCCAAGCATAGTCACCAGAAGTTCACATTGATTTCTTACAAAAAAGAAAAAAATATATAGCAGTTCATCTGAGCGATCTGTCTCTTTCAGCACAGTAAACGTCCAATTGCCATTCCTTTCCTGCAAAGAGATTTGGATGCTAACTTGCAAAGATCATTCATTTTGCTGACACTCAAACATGCTTTGTTCTCCTCTTCTGGAACTTCCATTGTTCCAGCCATGAACATGTATAGTGTTTTTGCCAGAGGATAGTTCAGGCAGCTACTAGACAGTCTTGGTGGCATTAGCAATTCAATCTCTCATGAACAAAGGCAAATATACGTGTCCCAGGACAATGTTGCAGGGTCCAATGATGGTCGGTCCCCAGGACCAGAGGTTTAGTCTTCCAAGCTTTTGGATTTGTGCTGGAGCCCATCCTCAGGGAACCAAGCAGAATGTAATAATCTTCTTATAAAGTATTTAGTATTTATTTGATTTGTCAATCACTTACAAGATACAGGTATAAGAATAAATATAGTTTTGAATACATGAGATAGATACTTGTAAGAAAAACAAAAACAAAAACAATAGGACAGGGACGGTAGGCACAATTGGTACGCTTATGCACGCCCCTTACAAACCACTTAGGAAAGGGGTGAGGTCAATAGTAGAAAGTCTAAGGTTAAAGTTTTTGGGGTTTGGGGAAGAAACCACAGAGTCAGGTAGAGTATTCCAAACATTAACCACTCTGTTGCTGAAGTCGTATTTTCTGGAGTCAAGTTTGGTTCGGTTAACCTTGAGTTTGTATCTATTGTGTGCTCTTGTATTGTTATGATTAAAGCTGAAGTATTCATTTGTAGGTAGGACATTGCAATGTATGATTTTATATACTATATTTAGATCGGACTGGAGGTGGCGTAGTTCTAGGTTTTCTAGGTCTAGAGTTTCAAGTCTGGTGGCATAAGGTATTCTGCAGTGAGTAGAGGAGCAGAGAACTCTTCTTGTGAAATATTTCTGGATTTTTTTCAATTGTGTTAATATCAGATACATGATATGGGTTCCAGACTGATGAGCTGTATTCAAGTATAGGTCTAGCAAATGTTTTGTACGCTCTAGTTAGTAGTGTGAGAAGAATTACCAGAGAAGAAGCTACGTAGGATTAAAGAGTAAGGGAGGTGACCTTGTTAGAAATATGCAAGGACCATAATATAAGTTAGGGGACCTTAAACATTATTTGACTCCTGGAAAACAAGATAATATTCAGAAGCAACTCAGTCAACTATCTAGAATAGGATAACAGAGTTGGAAATGGCCTTGGAGGTCTTCTAGTCCAACCCCCTGCCCAGGCAGGAGACCCTCTACTATTTCAGACAAATCTTTTCTTAAAAACCTCTGGTGATGAAGCACCCACAATTTCTGAAGGCAAGTTGTTCCACTGGTTAATTGTTCTCATTGCCAGGAAATTTCTTCTTAGTTCTAAGTTGCTTCTCTCCTTGATTAGTTTCCATCCATTGCTTCTTGTGCAGCCTTTAGGTGCTTTGGAGAATAGGTTGACACCCGCTTCTTTGTGGCAGTCCTGAGATACTGGAAGACTGCTATCAGGTCACCCCCAGTCCTTCTTTTCCTTAAACTAGACACACCCAATTCCAGCAACTGTTGTGTCGACATAAATACAGTATATTCCCTCTACATTCCAGTAGAGAGGATGGTTTCCAACACGGGTTCGAAAGCTTGGAAGACTAAATCATGGATCTTCATGACAGACCAACATTGGATCCTGCAATTCATTCTCCATCCTTCTTGTTACAGGTGGTTATTAATGTAATAGAGCCTGGTGTTACAATGGAGCCTGCTACAATTATAACAACCTTGTTTGAGCTTTATTATTTTCTTCCTCAAGGAATACATAAGTCAGTTCTGGCATGGCTGTTTGTTGAACCTTGAAGTGGAACCTTTAATAGAATGGACATTCCTAAATTATTTTATACAGTCACACTAAATTTGAAATGGAAAGAAATGGAAAGATACGGAGAACCCATGTCATGACAGCACATTCTGAAAGAATAATGGTTGTTCAGAGGTGGTATTCAGCAGGTTCTGACCAGTTCTGGAGGACCGGTCGCAGAAACTTTGAGTAGTTCCGAATACCACCTCTGACTGGTTCCGCCCCCATCTATTGTCTGCCTCCCGAGTCCTTGGGATTGATTGGCTGGGTCTTCTTTTGTTGCCCTACACAGGAGAATAGAGCTGGAAATCAGGTTAGTGGGGTGGGGAGGGAATGGGGATTTTGCAGTAACCTTTCCCTGGAGGGGGCTGGAGGGAATAGAGATTTTACAGTATCCTTCTTCTGTCATGCCCACCAAGCCACACCACGTCCACCAAGCCATGCTCACAGAACTAGAAATAAAAAATTTAGAATCCCACCACTGTGGTGCTTGTGTGCTTTGGGACATGCAGGTAATCCTCCACTGATGAAAATTTGTTTAGTGGCCATTCAAAGCTACAACAGCACTGAAAAAAATGACTTATGGACACTGCAGTGTCAGATGCTTGGCAATTGACTCATATTTATGACAGTTACAGTGTCCCTGAAGTCATGTGATCCCCTTTTGCGACCTTCTGACCAGCAATGTCAATGGGGAAGCCGGATTCACTTAACAACCTGTGTTACTAACAAAGGCAGTGATTCACTGAACAACTGTGGCAAGAAAGGTCATTAAATGGGACAAAACAATCGTCTTGGTTAGCAAAAGAAATTTCAGGGTCTGTTATGGTCGTAAGTTGGGAACTATCTGTATAGTGGGGAAGTAAGCAGAGGACAGTGGCAGAAATACTGATTTTTCTACTCCTGTCATAGCCCACTAAACAATTCTTTCTCCTCCTCCTTTATCCACTGAAGCCCCAAGATGGCAGCTATAAAGGCTTGGTGGATAGGGTGTTACATTAGCATCCAAGTAGCCCAGGTTCAACCATAGAGGATTGGGTAATTTTAGTGCAGCCTCACACATCAAAATCTATGAACAAATAAGCTTACTTGAGCTGCTGGAAACAAGGTGAAAAATTAATAAATAAATCGAAGCAAAGCAGTAATTAAATGCAGATTAAAAGACAGGCCTGCACTTGTGCGGAAGTGCCCTCACTGAGAAGAAAATACTGATGCTTGCAATCAATCCATATTATTTGGCAACTAGGTCCTTTGGTGAGTTGGTAAGCATATTAATGCAACCACAATGCATCAAACCACAACGTTGAAAAGGAGTTTAGAGAGCACGTACGTCATTGTTTCTCAACCTTGGCTACTTTAAGATGTCTGGGCTTTGTAGTCCAAAGGTCTTAAAATGGCCACCAAGTTGAGAAACACTGATTTAGGCCAACCTATTGCCTGGTGTCAGATCTTCTAACCAAGGAGAACAATGGTGTTTCAGTTGGTTTGTTTTCTTGAGCCTACCTGGAAAAAGAGGCTGTCTCCACAATGCCTCCAAAGAGCCTCTGACTTTGGCTTGTTTTGGCAATATTTTTCATAGATCTGAAGATCTTCTTTCTGCAATACAAAGGACATCAGTGTTGAATCATGTCAATCAACCTATCCAATGGAGAAGTTTTCACCCCAAATAAATTTGCCAGAATGTGCAATCCTCTTCTTTTGTAACTTTGATCATGTTTATTGCAGACTTCATATTTTTAAGACCAAACTTAGCTTTAGGCTTCTGAATCATGCTAAGACCAGGACTTTTTAAAGCCATTGAGAAGCCAAAACCAAACAGAATATAATTTGAGGAGTGTGCATTTCTTTCTACAACCTCTACGATATTTAGGTACCACATCTGGAATTTCGTTGAAACTCTCCCAGTCTCCCAAATAGCTAAGAGTTTATCCCTGGCTGCTCTAGTTATTTAACTGCATTTTCACCACATCTTCTAAAGCCTTTAGGCCTGGTGCTTGATTGACTCAATTCCCAAAAGCACAACTTCAAAATCCATTGACTGTCTTTGTCTATTCATGGTATTGACTGTCTTTGTCTATTCATGGTACTCTGCATAGGTTTGAATTGACTGTCTTTGTCTATTCATGGTACTCTGCATAGGTTTGAATTGTCCCACGGGTCGATGAAAGTGAAACCAATGTCATGAAGATCACATGAAGTGTTAATATCACTTTATAATGCCTTGCTAAGACCACACTTGGAATACTGCATCCAGTTTTGTTACCAGAATATAAAAAAGATGTTGAGACTAGAAAGAGTGCAGAGAAGAGCAACAAAGATGATTAGGGAACTGGATGATAAAGCACATTAAGAGGGGTTTCCAGAATTGAGCATGCTTAGTTTGATAAAAAGACGGACTAGGGATAATGTGATAGCAATCTTCCAGTATCTATAGGGCTGTCACAAAAAAGAGGGCATCAACCATTTTTCGAAACCTGCATCAAAAAGGGAAGTCTCAGGTCTCTGGGAGGGTGAACACATGTTCCCCCAGGCTCTGGAGGCCCTCCAGAAGCCAGAAACAGGCCCGTTTCTGGACATCCAGAAGGCCTGTTTTTCCCCCTCCTAGATCTTCTGCACATTTACCTGCACTGAAAATGGACCACGTGGAGACTCCTGGGAGGGATGGGGTGGGCAGGGCCAGCTGGTCGGTTCAAATACCGGTTCGGCAAACCAAGTACAAATGTAACATTTGGTTTGCCCGAACCGGTCTGAACCGGTAGAATCCCACCCCTGACTTTAAACATTTGTGAAACATGCCATTATAGTTCAGGTGGTTATTCTTTGCCATTATTTCTTTTAACTGGCTAAGACATTTGCTCAGTGGTGGGCTGCAACCGATTTAACAACCAGTTCTACGAGAGCACACTTCGCTCTAGACTTCCACTAGACTAGCCGTGCCCAGTTCCTGCAACCGTTCTTCATATATTTTAGCCTCCAGTCCCCTAATTATCTTGGTTGCTCTTCTCTGCACTTTTTCTAGAATCTCCAACATCTTTTTTTATAGTGTGGTGACCAAAACTGGATGTAGTATTCTAGGTGTGCTCTTACTATTATCCAATTGTCACATTTGTACCTACACATTTTTTTTATTTCAAAATGCTTTCTCTTTTTCCTGTTCTGATTCAGGTAGTCCTATACTTATTATCATAAATGGAGCCCTCAATTTCAGTTGTAAGTCATGATGGTTGTAAAACGGATCACCACAGGACCATGCCCAATTTTACAATCTTTCTTTGTGGTGACTGTTAAGCAAATATGGCAGCCGTAATGCAAATGCCTCCATTGTTAAGCAAAGCCATTATTCACTAGGGCAGACTTCCTCAATCTTTCTGGCTTTGTGGGCCATTGGGGATGGGGGAAGGGATTGTTCTGTGTGAGGAGCTCCATTTGTGCAAGCAAATTCAACACACCATTTCTGCAGCTTGGTTGTAAACACCTGACGGCCTACTAATGTGCCGTAGCCCAGTGGTTGGGGACCCCTGCACTATGAGGTACTTTTTTGGGGTAGAAGCTGGAAGTAAAAATAATAATAAATCGCAATAGCACTTAAGAGTTTTATACCACTTCACAGCTTTTCACATCCTACTCTAAGCAGTTTACAGAGTCATCATATTTGCCCCAATCTGGCTCCTCAATTTTATCCTCAGAAGGATGGAAAGCTGAGTCAACCTTGACCCTGGTGAGATTCGAACTGCCAAATTGCAGGCAGCCGGCAGAAGCAGACTCCACTACATTGCATTCTAACCACTGCACCACCAATTATGATAGAAAGATATTGCAAATGGCCGTAAATGCAGACCAGATGTTAAGTTAAGCATTCATGACTGTGGCGGTGGCCCAAATATTGAAAGTTTGAATCTGGGTTATAAGTCCCCTTTTTCTGGGTCCATCATAAGTCACTAAGCAATTGGTCATAAATCAAGGATTACTTGTTTTTGTTTCTCAAGTTATGTTTCTCAAGTTGTGAGGGAGAGAATGAAAGATGGAAATGGAAAGATGTGGGACAATGAAAAACTCTAGTATTGTCCTGCCAACTAATTGGAACAAAAAAAGTCACCTTGTTTTATGTCTTTGGTTATTTGTTAACTGACCAAGCAAGTTTCTTAACCTCACTTGACTTCTCATTTGGCTGCCCACTGAAAGCCCAGTTTGAAAAAAATATCAAATGCAAAAGTCAGTCAGAACACCATTAAGAAACCAGATTAAAAGAAACACTGCGATTCACTTACTCTTTTTAAAAAGCACCGACCCAAAAGCTCAGGTTTTTCTATGCAGTTTTCCAGCTCTTTGAGGAAGATTCTGGAATGGACAAAAAATGACAGCAAAAGTTTAAAAATGGTCCTTCAGCTGAGGACTTCCCCTGAATTTAAGCTACAAGGTCCCCTAGCAAGTAAGATTAACAGAGGTCTGCGGAGTACAATTTCAATTATTTTTGCACTGCTTTGGAAAACATATGCAGTCTTTGTTTAGCAAACACAATTCCAGCAAAATGTATGCCAAGCAAAGTCATGTGATTGAGAAAAACAGAGTTTCTGTTTAAGATTGCTAGTTGCTGCTGTCTCATTTAGATAGTTCTATCGGGTCCTTGGTTGTTTTTGTGCAGACGTTTCATTACCAGACTAGGTAACATCCTCAATGCACCTGAGCTACAAATATTCTTTTCAGCAGGTCAAGTTCTCAAGTGCAGCAATGCCAGCCTTATTCTCACTCCAGAGTACATTGTTGGCAGGCCCAGAAAGTTAGTGATGCACACATTGGTTGTAAAATGACATATTATTTTATATTTGATTTAGTTGGAAGTGAAAACACAGGTTGTCTGGACCTTTCACTAAATTATCTGGTGAAATTTGTTTCCATGCAAAAAGCTTTTTTGGATGACCCTCACGTCTATATGGCTGCAGAAGGAAAACTAAGAACTAAAATTTGAAACTCATAATGGCCATATGTAGATGTTACATACAATCCATCATGAGCTTTAAAATATTCAGATATATTATTTCCTTATATTAAAAATATTGCATGAAGCCAGTTGTTGCAATCCATAGATTGCAGTCAGTGTAGTTAAGTTTAGGATTAGGACTGATGTTCTATGGCCTCTAAAAGACACGTCCTTCAAAGAAACACTTTATAGCTGCATTCGGAGTCCCACCACAAACCTGTTATGAAATTCATAGATTTCTGAGAGGTTTCCAAAAAGAACTTCTTTCTTGTTCAAAACTACAGCTGGGATCAAGTGAATTAAAGCAGGGTTGTCCATTTCTGATGCATAGCCCTATTTAAGAGAAAAGAACAGTGAGAGGGGAACAAAACTACGAACAAAGAGTAAAATATCAGAAGCAGAGAAGTATCTTCTTCTTGCCCCTCCAGTCAGTTTTTCCATTCTAAGATTGCTTAAGAAATGTTAAATCCGGGCCTTCCCTTTGAACTCAAAGTTAGATAAATTCTGCAACAAAGCAATCCAGATTTTGAAACTCAAAGTTATGAAATCTACCACCTGTAGTCATTTTATAATATAATCAAATTTGCCTGTTTTCTCATTTTTCATCGTGTATTCCCTATCAACCTGCTGGCTTTGAATTCCAGACACTGTCTAGGAAAATGGTGGCTAACCTTTTTGGGCTCCTGTGCCAAAAATTGTGCGTGTGCTTGCACATTTGCGCTTGCATGCCAGCACTCAGAAGGCAATGCACGCATCTCCACCCACCCACCCCCATCGCCCCCTTATCTTCACTGTGAGCTGTGCCTCACAGCTGACTTTTAGCCAGTTTGAGGCCTTTTTCGGCTTCCCAGAGGCTTGAGGAAGGCTTCTGCAGGCTTTGCAGGCCGGAAACTAGCCCCGTTTTGTCACTTCTGGTATTTTCGGAAAAACAAGAAGTGATGAAATGGGGCTAGTTTTTAATGGGGCACGCGCATGAGGTAAGTTTGCCTGCAGCTCGCATGCCATAGGTTCACCAGCACGAGCCTAGGATGAGGCTTAACATCAGCAATTTTCAGATGTGTAGACTTCAACTCCCAGAATTCAATTATTTAACATGGACACCAGAAGCATCGCTTCCATAAATAAATACATTTACTTATTAACACGTTTATTTTATGATTCTGAAGCAGAGGTTGTCTTAGCTATATTTGGGACTTGAACCTTTGCAAAAACAAAGAATCATGTGAGAGATGAGAGGATAAATGCAAGATAAATGCATGAAGGTTGAGGTGCCACTTTTAAAAAGCAAGTTTGCAGGTCCACATTACTTTCATCAATAAAACAAGATAGTTTTACTGAAACTTCTGAGGAGAAGCAACCTCTGTGCTGCTTTTGACTTCAGTTTCAATGCTCACGTTTTTTAAGACACTTGACATACCTCAATTATGCTCTGAAGTTCCTCCACGTAAGCACGCTCAGTTTCTATCAGTTCATTTATTATATGGCTGTGGGAAAAAGAGAGAGAGGGAGAGAAAAAAAAAGAGGCAGCGAGGGCAGGAAGGGGAGGGAGAAAGAGAGGGGGGGAGGGAGGGAGGGAGAGAGAGAGAGAGAGAATATTCTCAACATTTAAAAAGGACCATTGTAATGAGATAACAAAGCTATAAATGAGAGGATGTGCCTGAATATTCAGACTTATTATTTATTAAGAATATTTACAGATAGTTCTCGACGTACAGCAATTCATTTAGTGACCGTTCAAAGTTACGATGGCTCTGAAAAAAATGATCATTTTTCACCCTTATGACTGTTCCTGCATCTGCATGGTTACATGAATGACATTTGGCTGCTTGACAGCTAACTCAAATTTATGACAGTCGCGGTGTCCCAGAGTCATGTTATCCCTTTTTGCAACCATCTGACAGACAAAGTCAATGGAGAAGCCAGATTTGTTTAACAACTGTGTTTCTCATTCAAGAAGTGATAACAGAAAACAAATAATCAGAGTTGGAAGGGACCTTGTAAGTCATCTAGTCCAACCCTGCCTACGCTATTTCTGACAAATGGCAGTCCAATCTCTTCTTGAAAGCTTCCAGAGTGAAGCTCCTGGAAGCTCCGAAGGCAACTTCTGTTCCATGGGTTGATTGCTCTCACTGACAGGAAATTCATCCTTATTTCCAGGTTGAATCTCTCCTTGTTCAATTTCCATCCATTATTTCTTGTCTGGCCTTTGGGTGCCTTGGAAAAGAGTTTGACCCCTTCCTCTCTGTGGCTGCCCCTTAAATATTGGAACATTGCTATCCCTGGTCCCTCTCTTCGCTAGACTAGCCATGCCCAGTTCCTGTAACCGTTCTTCATATGTTTTCGTCTCCTGTCCCCTCATCATCCTGGTTGCTCTTCTCTGCACTTTTTCTCGAGTCTCAACATCTTTGAGACTTGCAATGATTCCCTTCATGAATGTGGCAAGGTAGAGTTGGAAAATTGGGGCAAAACTACACTTAACAAGTTTCTCGCTTGGCAACATGGGCTCAATTGCGGTTGTAAGTTGAGGACCACCTGTATATGGCCAATCAACTCACTCATGGTGATTCTGGGGGCTTACAGAAACAAAACCCCAAATACAAAACCCAATTAAGTCTTCATCCCACTGATGAAAGCAATAAAACCAACCATTTGATAGGCTCCATTATCACCCTGCTGGCAAGATCATGTCTTTGGAGTCTTTCTAGTGGTGGGATTCAACCCTGTAACAACCAGTGTGGTGAGTGTGCATTTTATACACTCACACAGCGTTTAAAAATCACCCATTTTCAGCTCTAAAACTATTATTAAGTATTATACCTTATGATTCTTGACTCTTGACAAACATCTCTTTTCTTTTATGTATACTGAGAGCATTTGCACCAAAACAAATTCCTTGTGTGTTCAATCACACTTGGCCACTAAAGAATTCTATTTTATTCTTTCTTCTGCTGCAGCCCCAATGAGAAAAACAGCTGAGGCGCAGCAATCTTCTTGTGCCGTGCAAATCAGCTAGGCTGCAAAAGGACAGACTAGGGCAGGGGCAAGGGGGAGGGGTCAACTAATCGGCAGAACTACCGGTTCACTCGAACCGGTCCAAACCAGCTGAATCCCACTCCTGAGTCTTTCCAAAGAGTGGGGACCAATTTTATTTCTGCAGGGATGATTATAGGGAGGGAGCCACCACTGAGACAGCCCTTCTTCATAGTCCCCACCAGATGGATCTCCTTAAAGAGAGTGGACTTGTAACATTCCGCAGTGGCACAGTGGTTAGCGTACAGTACTGCAGGCTACTTCTGCTGACTGACAGCTGCCAGCAATTTGGCAATTTGAATCTCACCAGGCTCAAGGTTGACTCAGCCTTCCATCCTTCTGAGGTGGATAAAATGAGGACTCAATTTGTTGGGGGCAATATGCTGACTCTATAAATCGTGTAGAGAGGGCTGTAAAGCACTGTGAAATGGTATATAAAAGTCTACGTGCTATTGCTATTTCCTGCTCTGGGAATTATTGCTATTAGGCTGCTCTGGTGGGACAGGTAGATGTAATTGAGAAAAGATAATCTTTCAAATAGGCCATGTAGGGATTTGAAGAGCACAACGTGCAATCCAGAAGGCATTGTTATGAATTAGTAGAACATTGTAATATAAGCAAATGATAAAGCTCAGAGGCCACATATTCTAAAATTAAAAAGTGCGGTTTGTGCAGTAGAATAAGACTAAGCTGAAAAAGTGTTACGATAAAAATAAGTAAGATGTAAAAATAATCATTAAATAAAATGAATAAATATTTTTTTTTTAAAAAAAAAACAAGCTCAAAGGGCAGACTCAATAATCTTTTTCTGTGGTCAGTTTACTCTGATTCTATCTATGTTTGTAAGGTATGCGAATATTGTCATGTTTTTATAAGCTACTACGTAATCTTGTGACCTCTTGGGTCATCCTTTAAGAGAAAGTAGGTGCAATCTGATGTGACCAAAAGGAATGTAAATTTTACGCCGACTTTATTTGTCACACCCAATGCTGATCTAACTAGAGTATATCTTTCAATAATTAACTCAGTATTTACTTACTTAAACAGGTAATAGAATGACCACCAGTATATATTGGACTGCAAGGCGATCCAACCGGTCAGTCTTAGAGGAGATCAACCTTGACCGCTCTTTAGAAAGTCAGATCCTGAAGATGAAATATTTTGGCCACTTCATCAGAAGGAAGGACTCACTGAAGAAGAGCCTAATGCTGGGAATGGTTGAGGGCAAAAGAAGAATGGGATGACAGAGAATGAGGTGGCTGGATGGAGTCACTGAACCAATAGGCATGAGGTGAAATAGACTCCAGAAGATGGTAGAGGACAGAAAGGCCTGGAGGAACATTGTCCATGGGGTCACAATGGGTTGGACAAGACTTTGTGACTAACAACAACAAACAACATCTGGTAGTCAAAAACAATGGGAGAGGTGTGACCTCCAACTTCCTGTCAGCTTCCCCATTTTTTTATTTTGGGAAGTCATCATGAGTGTGCCAGAAATCACAAAACATGCAAGAACTATATAGATTTCCTTGGAGATTAGAACTGGGTTTGCACACATCACATTAAACTTCTTATCCCATTATGATTTGGAAACATGAAGATCTCAAAGGAAGCCACAGATTCATTTTTGGATGATTCCCTGTGCTTGGCTCTTAGACCCGGTTCATATATCACACTAAGCCATAATGAGGTTTGGTCAGTTGTAGCTTGGCAGAAACTAGTCACTGTGGTGTCGAAGCTATAGTTTATGCCTTAAATATGCATAAATCATGGTAAATAAAACCATGTAAGGATAGCTTGATTGCATCGTTTAGTCTATCTAATGTTTCTTGGAAATCATTCTGGAATAAATTAAACCACGACATTTTCTGTACACAATAGTACAAGCGCATTCATGCTCTATTTTACAGATTACAGATTAACAGAGTTGGAAGGGACCTTGTAAGTCATCTAGTCCAACCCCCTGGCCAAGCAGGAGACCCTACACCATTTCTGACAAATAGCAGTCCAATCTCTTCTTGAAAGTATCAAGTGATGAAGCTCCCACAATTTCTGAAGGCAAAAGCTGTTCCATGCAGAGGTAGTATTCAGCAGATTGTGACCAGTTCTGGAGAACCAGTAGTAGAAATTTCGACTACTTCAAAGAACCGATAAATATCACCTCTGACTGGAGATTTTATGGTAACCTTCCCCTGCCATGCCCACAGAACCAGTAGTAAAAAAATTTCAATCCCAACACTGTTCCATGGGTTGATTTCTCACTGTCAGAAAATTTCTCCTTATTTCCAGGTTAAATTTCTCCTTGTTCATTTTCCATCCTTTATTCCTTGTCTGGCTTACAGGTGTTTTAGAAAATAGATTGACCCCTTCTTCCTCCCTGTGGCAGCCCCTCAAATATTGAAAGACTGCTCTCATGTCTCCCCTGGTCCTTCTCTTCACTAGACTAGCCAAGCCCAGTTCCTGTAACCGTTCTGCATGTTTTAGTCTCCAGTCCCCTAATCATCCTGGTTGCTCTTTTCTGTACTTTTTCTAGAGTCTCAACATCTTTTTTATAATACGGTGACCAAAACTGGATGCAGTACTCTAGGTGTCATCTTACTAAGGCTTTATAAAGTGCTATTAGTACTCTCACTTGATAGGCCTTTTACTTCCCCACAAATTCCTTTGTAGCTTTGCCCATCAATGCCTCAAACAATCCCTTGCTCAATTTTGAAAATTTCACGTAGCATGCCATTTATTATAACACATCAATCATATACTGTCATTATCACATTAAGTAATAAGTTCAGCATATGGTAGCTGAACTTGTTGTGAATAGTCACCTATTCACTGTCTCTAAATCAACAATTAATAAATTATTAATTGTTCAATAAATTATTTTTTCTTTCCCACATTTGTCTCTGATTTGCTGGAAAGCAAAAATCTAGTCCATGCACTCTCTACCCACAGACACAGAAAACAAAATGCCAATATACTGTTGTTTTTTCTCCTATCCCCTATAGCAGGGGTGTCAAACTAACATCATCATGGTGGCATCACATAAATTATCAAGACTTTTTCCCCCTTTGCTAAAGTGGGCGTGGGCATGGCCAGGAGTTTGACAGTGGGCATGATGCACCCAGCCCGCAGGCCAGGAGTTTGACAGCCCTGCCCTGTAGCAGTGTTTCTCAACCTTAGTCACTTTTAAATAGATGCACTAATTTCCAGAATTTCCCAGCCAGAATGCTAGATGAGGGAATTCTGGGAATTGTAATCTATACCTCTTAAAGTTGCCAAGATTAAGAAACACTTACATATAGAAACCACAATCCAAAATGTCGCATTACAGATAGATTTCATAAAGTAGAGCCATTGGACTTCTGGGGAACAAATGGAGAAGTAAGATGGCCCCTCTGAGAGCAATGGAGCAGAACTGTCAACTGCAGTAAAAAGAGAGCAGGTGAATGGACTGGCTCTCTGGATTCCTCTCTGTGCAAGGAGAGGACTTGAGAATGCCCACAAGTGCTCCATATACAGTCGCTCCTCACAAGAAGACTACCAGCCTCTGGTGGATTTAGAGGTCTAAGAGATGAGGAAAAGACATCTTCACCTAAAAACATGGCAGTTTTTTTGGGACACTGGATTTGCATATTTTCTTTTCTAATCACTTCTGGCTCTTCCCTGTTAACTGCTCTTCACTTATTAGAAACCTTAAGAATGATACATTTTTTCACAGTGTTCTCTTCAATCCTTACTAAATATCAGGCACAAGGAAACAGGAGTTGGGTTCAAAGCAAACGCAATCTATAGACAAAAATCTGATCTACTAATGGTTAAGGCAAACTCACACTAGATAAGAGACAACAGAATTCATGGAGGTCTGGACTCAGATCAATGGTGGGAATCGAAAAAAAAAATTACTACCAGTTTTGTGGATGTGGCATGCTGGCTGTGTCTTGGTGGGCATGGCAGGGGAAGGATACTGCAAAATCCCCATTCCCTCCTCACCCCACTAACCTGGTTTCCAGCTCCGTTCTCCTGTGCAGGGCAACAAAATCAGCTGGGACTCGGGAGGCAGAGAATAGATGGGGTGGGGCCAGTCAGAAGTAGGATTTGCCGGTTCTCCGAACTACTCAAAATTTTCATTGTTGGCTCTCCAGAACAGGTCAGAACCTGCTGAATACCAACTCTGACTCAGATCTTTTATGGCTGTGTAACGATTCCAAAGTGATGACTTATTTGATCCTGCCTTCAGGTTAGTCATCTCCTATAATAAGTTTTAGATAAAAGGGTAAGGACTTTTTAAAAAGTCCTTTTGAGGGGAGGGAACAAACAGGACAAGGGTAATTAGAATGTTAATTTTGAATAGTTGCACACAGACTAAGGATACTGATGAATTTCAAAACAGGTTTCATGCAATATAATGCTCCTTTCCCATGGGAAAATATTGTTGTTTTGAATTTTTAAAAAGAAAAGCCGTTCATTTCTTTCCTACACAGAACTAATGCTCGGAGGGGAGAAGCACTGAGGTAACTCGGAAAATAACTATATGAAGCAGAAGTGGATAATTGAGTCTTGCTTTACCACAGATGCTTTTCTAATTTGCAAGGATTATATGTAGCTTGCATAGATCTCAGAGCCCCTTCTTCAATTGCCAATCTTTGAAATCTAAAATTAAATTCAGTAGCTTAATGAGTATAGGTAGCCGTTGACTTACGACCATAATTGAGCCCAAAATTTCCATTGCTCAGAGAGACAAGTGAATTTTGCCTAGGAGAATCTAGGTAGAAACAGTTACTGGGGAAAAAAAATAGAAGGACTTTAAGAAAAAATATTTTATTCTGATGATGCCCTGTTCTGGTCAGACCCACTCTCCTTCCCCAGGGGTGCGATTCAATTTTTTTAACAACCGGTTCTGTGGGTGTGTGTTAAGCCTGGGTTCCCCAACCAGGGTTAGGTAGACAAGCTAAAAAGAATGTGCAGCGTTAGTCAGATAGGCACACAGATAAATGAGTGAGCTAATTTGATAATTTAAATTGTGTTAGCCACCTTTAAACCATCATCATTTAACACATATAATCCACCTCTTAAAGATGCAGTAATTCTCTTATCTTCTTTTTTAATTATGCAGTTATCTCCCCTAAATGTAACTACATATCCTAGTTTAACCAAAATTCTAACTGAAATTAAATTAAACTTAAGTTGTGGTACATATAACATTTTTACATTCTCTTTTATAAAAGAACAATATGCTATACCTTGACCTTTAGCTTTCAGTTTCCAGCCATTGGCTAACGATATCTGCTGTGTACTCTGGGACATTTTAATAAAATTTTTGTTATCATTTGTTATACAATGGGATGCCCCACTGTCAACCACCCATAAATTATTTTTTACAGCTCCGTTAGTATACATGGCTAACTCTAAATTTTTATGTAGTCTTTGATGATTTTTAGTATTCTGGCCAGCGTTCTGGCGCTTTGCCTTTTTACAAAATCTTGCCAAATGTCCTCTTCCTCCATAATTAAAACACTTTTTAATTGCGTATGCAGTAGGAGATTCATTATCTTCTTTTTGAGGTTGCTCCCTCCTTAATTCATCTCTTTCATGCCTTCTTCTGGCCTCTTCGATCAATCTGCCAGTTATATCAGTTAAAGTTAAATTGTCCTTTGGCAAAATTTCAAGTGAAGTTACGTAGTTATCATAACTTTCATCAAGGGAAGATAGAATTATATAAACTTGATGTTGTTCAGAGAAAATAAGTTCTTTCTCGTGTAATTCTTGGAAAATGCTTTGCATAGTTTTTAAATGACTCTGCATATCACCATTTGTTTGGAGATGTGTCCTGAAAAGCTTCCGTGTTAGATTTATGTGAGCACCAATATTATCTCGAACATAAATTCTCTTCAGCTTCTGCCAACACCCAAAAGCCGTTTTCTCTCCGTGGATATAAACAAGCTGTTGATCAGTTAAGGTTAACGCAATTATGCAAATGGCTTGTTGATTTTTATGCATAAATTCTTCTATCTTTAGTCTGTCTTCCTCATCCTCTGGATCCCATTCTTCTACGTTTGGTGGATTTTCAATTATGTTCCACAGACCTTCTCTTCGTAGAAGTAGACTACATTTTGTAGACCATGATACATAGTTTGTTCCATCCAGCTTGGATATAAGGGACAAACTTTGTAGATTGACTTGTGCCATGTTTTCTTATATGGATATAAAAATATAATTTATAAAACACAGCTGTCTGTTTACTGTAATGTATAACAACACAAACTCTCACTTTTTACATAAATCTGTTTAACCTATTTAAACTGACTTTTCAGCCTCTGGGCCCATAACCAGTGTTAAGCCTGGGTTCCCCAACCAGGGTTAGGTAGACAAGCTAAACAGAATGTGCAGCGTTAGTCAAATAGGCACACAGATAAATGAGTGAGCTAAGCTTGTATGTTTATTAACATACAGTAAAAATAACAGATACGCTTGTGCTATCAAGAATATAGTTTATTCCAGTATAAGTTTATGGCATAGTCAAATAACAGTCCAATAGTCATGTATCAAGTAGTCAGTCCATTCAGGGATATTCAGTTAGCAAAGTCCATGTAGAATATCCTATGTCAGTTCACTTACAAATCAGTCCTTTGTTGTCTCTCCCGTTCGAGCAATGCAGTATTGATTCCAAGCAGTAATCAGGGATCATCAAAGCCAGTGTCAGCAAGCTGTAATCTTGCTACTTTTATATTGTTTTCATAACCACTCCCTTAATTACTTTCCACAGTTAAAGCTGCAGACACTTTAACACACATAACTATGATTCATAGTTATTATTTCACCTAAACCAGTTAGGGTAAACAATGTTATCCCTAACAGTGTGGCTTAGTTGGTGGGCATGGCTTGGTTGTCATGTTATTGGCTGGGTATGGCCAACTCAATATCACTCACATTGAGGCACCCATCTACTTGCCTGACCTCTCATGACTGTGAGGATGCTGCAACAGTCGTAAGTATGAAAAAAGGTCATAAGTTTCTTTTTTCAGTGCCATTGTAACTTTGAATGAGCACTCCACACAAGCAAAGTACCAGCAAAGGAGAGGGGAAAAACTCCAGAGAAGTTCCTGAGATAGGAAGTCTAGTCCTGCCAAGAATGCAATAAGGGTTAACGGAGAGGCAGTTTCTGTAAGCAACACCAGAATGTTTCCTTCCTGCCTTCCTTACAGGATTAGCCCAGTAATTCCTTCTAACAGCCGGTTCTCTGAACTGCTTAGAATGATAACAACCGGTTCTAGCAAATAGGTACAAAGTGGTAAAATCCCACCCCTGGACTTCCCCCATGTATATTTCTTACCTAGGGTGCACACAAATTGACACATGAGGCATATTGTAAATTAGGAAAATCTTATGCTCCTTTATTTTCACCAAGAAGTTGGAGGGAAGTTATAAATAGAATTGGTGAAATTAAATATTATTTTTAGGATGGAGGGGAAACCAAGGAAATCTTCAAAGGCAATTTTTCATTCACAGTTCCATTGCAGAATCCAAAGCAAAAGAAACCAAGATATTTGAAAAATAGATAATGAGAGAAAACAGAGCTTGCAGAACATGTGATTTGAGGGAACAAGGCCTCGAAGGGAATAGTTTTGAGCAGAAAAACTACCTGAGATGGAACACCGGCCTGTACGAAACGCTGCCACAATAACAATAAACTTTTCACCAAAAGTATATAAAAAAATGACACCTACAGATGAAATGATAATGGCACTCCAACTAAGAAGATGAATGTGGGAATAGTGAGGTCTGAACCTGATGCAGAAATGAGTGTAATGTTAGCACCTAGGAGACAAAATTCTGTGCTTATAAGGCCACCCTGCATCTTACAGATATTACAGATCCTGGGGTCCACAAGATTCATGCTGAAAATGCAGATGCCTATGGAAATCAATCAAAATCTCCAAAATGGGGGCAGGGCTTCAATTGTGGAATTCCTCCCCTCTCCCTCTTCTACATGTATAATTCCTAGGAGCTGTGGTGATGCAGTGGTTAGAATGTGGTAGTGCAGGCTACTTCTGCTGACTGCTGGCTGAGTGCAATTTAGCAGTTCGATTCTCACCGACTTAAGGTTGACTCAGCCTTCCATCCTTCCGTGGTGGGTAAAATGAGATTGTTGGGGGTAGGTAATATGCTGACTCTGTAAACCATTTAGGAAGGGCTGGAAAGCGCTGTGAAGCAGTGTATTAGTCTAAGTGCTATTGCTATGTGTGCAATAAAAGAGGAGGAAGATTCTTTGACAGCAATGTTGTACCTACAATCTTTCAGATGTTGGTGGCTGATCTCTGTTGGCTGAAAGGGTGAAGGCTATTGTTTTTAAAGATCCTTTTTCACATTTTGATTTCCAGATGTGTCCAGCACCTGCTTTTTAACAATCCTTTGGGGAAAATCTGGCCGTTCTTGCTGCCTAAGATAGAGTTTTCCTTATTCATGGGGTACTTTTCAAAGGGGAGATGGGATGGCTCATCAGTTAAAACGCTGAGCTTGTCAGCTGCACCACAGAGAGTATCTTAATTTACTGCACCTCTGTATGGTTTGCCAATTGCACAGTGGCAGATAGGACAGCACTCCAAAGGGTTAACGTCATTGCCCAGAGGATCATTGGCTGCCCTCTCCCCTCTTTGGAAGAGCTTTATAGTTCCTGCTGCCTAAAGAAAGTTGAAAACATTCTCAAAGATTCATTTCATCCTGGGCACCCTTTTTTTGAACTGTTACCATCTGGCAGATGGTACAGGATAATAAAAACAAGGGCAAACAGGCAGAAAAACAGCTTCTATCCCAGGCCAGTAGCTCTGTTGAATTCTCTGTTGTATAGCGTGGTGTTGGTGCGGTGTTGGGGTTTTCAATTCAATGTGTGGAGTGTGAAGGATGTGTGTTTGTTGTGTTTATTTTCATGGTCATGATGCGCACTGAAGATGGTGTTTGATTTCATTGTACAAGGTGCAATGACAATAAAGTAAACTAGAACTAAGAACACTGACAGCCTACTTTTGAAACCTGAGTGCCATGTAACGGAGCAAGCTCCTGTCACTTGCTCCAGTTCCTGTCAATCTAGCAGTTTGAAAACATGCAAATGTGAGTAAATAAATAGGTACCACTTTGTTGAGAAGGTAACAGCATTCCATGCATCTCAGTGTATAACTATGCTGGCCACATGACCGCAAAAAAGTTTTGGACAATGCTGGCTCTCTTGGGTGAGAAATGGAGATAAGCACCAACCCCGAGGCAAATGCAATTGGACAGGGGAAATCCTTACTTTCCGAAGAAGGCCATGTTTAAGACACCTAGCTTTGTTTCCTACAATGATAAAATGTCCATCTCTCCCTGCTAGTTTTCATTTGCCAAGACCAGCAAAAATCAAGACTGGGACTGTGGAAGGAAGGGCTGTGATTCAAGAAATTGGTCCACTTACTCAAACTCTACCACTTGAACCTAATTGCAAAAAATCATGATGCTATTGATAACTTATGAATGAAATATCCTTCTTTGGGGATTCAGATGTCATTGATGACCAATTGTTTTATCAGAAGAACTTCATCTTGCATATGATCAAACAGACAATTTCCTGTCACAACCAACATTACTAAAGCTATGGAATTTATCCTAAACTTGCAAGTGGAGGCTATGCCACATAAAATGTTCTGGCAAACATCCAAGACTGAAGATAGCAAATGGACAACACTTCAAGAAGACAGAAGAGCACGTCCCATTGGCTGGTCAGAAAACTTCCAACATGGACAAAGGCAAGAACAGATACCTGTATTTGTAGTGAGGTTACAAAATGACATAACTATTTGGAGAGATGCAATATGCATCGTATTGAATGTTACGGAAGTTGAAGCTTGATGGTATGGTTTATTTTTTTACTCGTTTTCTTTTGTTGGAGTTGTATTTTGGCAAGAAAGGTTTTGTAATTTGAACTACTGCAGTGAGCGTCAGGTCTTGTTCTTGCTAAATGAGCTTCTCCATTTCTGCTTGCGGAGTATATAGTCCATCTACTGATCTACATGCATAGAGGCTTTTTTTAGGCCAAGGGAGTCAAACTCAAGGCTCAGGGGCCAGATCCAGCCTGCAGGGTGCTCAGAGGTCAGGAAACAGTGAAGGACCAGCCCATAGGGCCTCTGCACATGGCCCTCCTGAGTTCCATTTTCGCTGGCAGAGTTGCAGGAGGCCGTCCCAGCCAAAAACAAAGCTCGAGAGCCCGTTTTTGGCTGGCAGAGTGCTTGGGCCACCACAGGAGCCCTCTGACCATGTCCCCCCTGCCCCCCCAGGTCAAACACAACCCTGATGTGGCCCTCAATGAAATTGAGCTTGACACCCATTTTAGGCTATTGGGAAAAAAAACAACACTTCCTATAAACATTAAACATTTATTGGGTGTATACTATTTGTCTGCATCCTGCTTCAATCAGAGGCACAGAGGCCAATGTTTCCTATTACTCCAGGTTCTATTTTGCTTTTAACTTTAACAATACAGTCTCATATAATTAAAATGATAATTGTTTTTGGCACTGTGTCAACAGGTTCACCTTTCACTTTTTCTTTCTCTGTTGAAACATAGACTTGAATCATGCAGTAATATTGATAAGTTTACTTTGGATTCAAATGGGAATCCTTCCTATATATTGGGCGGGGAGAGGGGATTGTATCCCAGCACTGACTTGCTCATAATTACGGTTACTCCATTTTTTTCTGAGCAGTTCTTGATTTCAGTTGAAGATCTGATGCATACATAAATATATACATATATTTGTAACACTAAACTTCCCTTTTGCCTTTGAGTGCATCTGAGGTCATATGTCCTTTCAGCTGTAATCCAGCCGCATCATAAACACCGTTACTACTTCTACTCACCCTGAGTACAGAGTAACTCAGACTGGATAGCTTCTAAACTGAGGACCTCAACTTCGGTTATCAAGTTGACATTGTCCAGGTTATAAATATCCATTAGGGCAGGTGGTCCCCAACACCCAGGCCACGGCCTGTACCAAACCAGGCCATGTAAATGGTAGGCAAGCATGCATATGTAGCTCCATTTGTGTGAGCATTGCACACTCATATGTGCATCTGCTGCTCACACAGAACCATTCCCTTTCCCCCCTCCACCAGTCCGTCAAGCCAAAAAGTTGAGGACCCCATTTTTGTGAGTAGATATTTTCCTCTACAATAGTCTATAATTAGTCTGATCCCTTGGGTACAACACGTTCTATTTTGAGAATGTACACTTCATAACTTTACTGGTATATACAATCCTCTTAAACCCGAGACTCACTTAGTTGAGTAGGGTGGCTATAAAAATTGGATATATTAGGCTAGATAATAGATAGATAGATAGATAGATAGATAGATAGATAGATAGATAGATA
>BLBF01000040.1:5850108-5928753 GCA_015471245.1 Laticauda colubrina | reverse complement strand
ATAGATAGATAGATAGATAGATAGATAGATAGATAGATAGATAGATAGAAGTAATCCTTGACTTACGACCACAATTGAGCTCAAAATTTACTTTGCTAAGTCAGAAATGTCTTAAATGAGTTTTGCCCCATTTTACGACTTTTCTTGCCACAGTTGTTCAGTGAATCACTGCAGTTGTTATAATTTTGCGGTTGGTTGTTAAATGAATCTGGCTTCCCCATTGAATCAACTTGTCAGAAGTTTGCAAAAGGTGATCGCATGACCCCGGGACACTGCATCCATTATAAATATGAACCAGTTGTCAAATACCCAAATGTAAATCACATGAACATGGGGATGCTGCAACAGTCATAAGTGTGAAAAATGGTTATGTCACTTATTTCAATGATGTTGTGACTTGAATGTCAGGTGACACGCAGGTGGCATGCAGAACCATTTGTACAGGCACATGAGCTGCAGGAAAACTTACTTCACTGGGCATGCGCGTGCCTCACAGCTGATTTTCAGCTGGTTTGAGGCCTTTTTCGGCCACCCAGAGGCTTGAGGAAGGTTTCTGCAGGCTTTGCAGGCTGAAAAACTAGCCCCGTTTCATCACTTCCTGTTTTTCCAAAAATACCAGAAGTGACAAAACGGGGCTAATTTTTGGCCTGCAAAGCCTGCAGAAGCCTTCCTCAAGCCTTTGGGAGGCCAAAAAAGGCCTCAAACCAGCCAAAAATCAGCTGTGAGGTTCAGTGGAGGTAAGGGGGCGGAGGGATGGGTGGGGTATTACGTGCACATGCGTAAGGGCGTGGGAGGGCACATTGCCTTCTGGGTGCTGGCACAGACACAATTTTTGGCACAGGAGCCCAAAAGAGTTAGTTACCACTGAGATAGAAGCACTGAAACCACCGACTCATCTATCCTCTCCAATTTTGATCTATTTTCTAACTCATGTATCCATCCTGGTGCCTTCCAGAATATCAGATTATAACTCTCCAAATTCCTGTCTGGAAATTGGCCATAAAGTTTAAAAATTCTGGGAACTTGTACTGTGATACATCTGGAGAGCTGTTGAGAACCACAGGGATGGTTTTGGAAAAAGGAATGTGACACTTAGCAAAACATGAATTAAGCCTGGGAAAAGAAAGAAACATTTTAAACTTAAAATGAGTCTACCTTGACTCTCTTTGATCTAAGGAAGAAAGAGAAAAGGCTGGCAGCCTTTCAGTAAAATAGTATTTTGGAGAAGTTTCTTTTCTAACCTGATTTCTAATGTCTTGTTTTCTACTTGAGGTAGAAACATAGAACAAGAACATAGTTGGGGAAGGGTTAAGTAAGGCAATCTGGACTTCACTGAGTCTAGCAAGGATTTTCCCACCTTGGCAATATGAAGACACAAGGACATGAACTCCCAGAATTCTCCAAGCTTGCTCTTAAAGTTGGGAAAAACCTGGTCTAGATTTTGGTCATCTTATAAAAAATGCTTTCTCATCTGGTAGACTCCAAGCAACCATTGACATTGTTCTCCTAGGCCAGCCAGGATTTTTGCAACACAAATTATACAAATTTTCTATGTAAACAGAGATTCTTGGCATAGGACTGACCTTTATGAGCCACTTTCCCAAGTTACATCTCACAGTCCCATAGTTTCCTCACTGCTAGGGAGAAATGGTGGGGCCACTTACAATAAATTTTAGGCAGAACAATGCCCGATGATTCCCAAAGGTCTTGAAAACACTACTTCCTCTTTCTCAGTGTTCACTGTGGAGCCTGCTTATTACCAGAACCCACTACAGTATATGTCACCTACCCAGGGCACTAACCTTGCTATCAATCTTTGACTTCTGCTTTCCCTTAGTTGTGGAAAGCATCAAATAACTGCAGCATTTCTAAAAGAGGTTGTGTCTATTTGGGCATGTTCTGCTTTGGTGAGCCAGGTGCACTGCAAATAACAATTAAAAAAAAAAGAGTTTAACTTCAGAATGATTACACAAGCAACTAGTTAAGCCTTGCAACGGCTTCAGCAAGACAAGTATTACTGGCTCTGTTTTAAAAGAGCACGATCCGCTAAATACAGAGAAAAGAAAGCAGCTATGCTTGTTTTACAAACTTGAGGAAGGCTAACTTCTCTTTTTCCTTAAAGAGGTGTTGGAAGAAATATCCTTCTGGGTTCAGTTCCAAGTGGGGGAAAAGACACTGGAGGCTATTTGGAAAGATGGTTTTAATGGTGGACAGCGGGACCACATGGCTTGAAGCTCCAAAGAAGGATGATCACATGCCCCAATGTGAAGGAAAAGAGAAAGAAAGGCCGACCAAGATGTTGAGAGACCCTTATATACCTTCTGTTGGGCCCCACCTTAGTATTTCCTGTTCCTGTGCAAGAAATGTATCCCACTGACTGTCAGACTCCCAGGGGGGGGGGGGGGGGGTGTCTTAGCAAACTTTGTAGGCTTTCCTGAGTTCCAGGTTTGGTTGAGCCTTGCTGGATGATGATGCACTGAAAGGGCTCTTGGGCAATTGCTATGCCTTTACCTGGAGATCTTTGGTATGTAAAGTATTCTGACCCAGGCCTTAATGGCCCACCCATTAACAAAGGTGGAGGGGGGCAGTTTCTGCTTCTCTGAATTTCTACTTTACTCTTTTTAGGGGAAATATTCAGCCTTTTTAATATTTCCCAGGATATTTCAATTTTCTAGGAGAGATGTGGATGCTAACTTCCTACAGAAGTAATGATGACCCCAATATTTTTTGGGGGTGGGGGAGTGTTGCTTCTAGACATCCTTTTTATTAGTCCTGCTCCCACCCAGGTCAAACATAAACCTGATGTCGCCCTCAATAATGTGGCCCTCAAAGCACCTGAAGGCCAGACAAGGAATAAAGGATGGAAACTGAACAAGGAGAGATTTAATCTGGACATCAGGAGAAACTTTCTGACGGTGAGAACAATCGACCCATGGAACAGAAGTTGCCTTTGGAAGTTGTGGGAGCTTCATCACTTGAGACTTTCAAGAAGAATTGCCATTTGTCAGAAATGGTGTAGGATCTCCTGCTTAGGCGGGGGGTGGTGGTGTTGGACTAGATGACCTACAAGATCCCTTCCAACTCTGATTATCTGTTAAATCTGTTAAATGAAATCAAGTTTGACACCTCTGCTCTAGAAATACTTGAATAGATGCCAGAAGCTACCAGGATTTAAATCTCCAGATGACAGCATTTACATCCTGGAAATTATGTAATCATGTTTGATGTCTAGAAGTCCTTAGCCTGGATGTAGCAAAGCTTTACTGCTCCAACTCCTTGTCTTTAGTTGTTAATATCAATTGCGTGCCTTGAATTGCGAGTTGGCCGAGGAATTCTGGGAGTTGAAGTCCACAGGTCTTAAAGTTGCCATGGTTGGACTCCTCTGCTGTAGATCAAACCGTGTGTGTCACTTCTCTGCATATCAGTTCTAACACAACTAATAAATGTCACTTTGGGGCTTGGAAATTGTTCCAGTGACTCCTGAACTGCAAATTGAACCCATCAAGAGAGGAGAGAAGCTTACCAATCTTTTCTGATCTGTCTCATGCACAGAGGTGGATTTGTGGCTGTGCAGATGCAGATAGATAAAATTCCACAAAACATCCATAACAAAGTACATTTACTGGTACCTCAGGTATCTTCATAACTCACATTTGTGACACAGCTCTTCTATAATGACCATTTGTTTATCAGCACTGAAGGTAAAAGATGGTTCTTTTCCTAACCCATCACATAGCGGTAAACTACTTATCAGTACATGAGTCCAGGCAAGAATGGAGGAAACGTCCCTCAACCCCTCGAGGGTCAATTTAGTGACCAATCAGGATTACAAATGTAGCCACGTGACATGAACTACATTTCTCAGGATACCTTTAACTACATTTACCATGATGCATTCCCTTAAGGGGACAGCTCACAATTCCTAAGTAACCATCCAACTCCCATAGACTGGCTGGGACAGCACACTCCCTGCCTGGAATTGTAAATTCCACTATCAAAAGAAGAGAAAAAACATTAACTATTAACTAAGATAAGCAGTAAACAATAATACCAACTGAATAGCATATAACTATATAACTAAGATAAACAGTTAGCTATATAACCAAGAAAAGACAGTAAACATTAATAAAGCATCAAATGAAGCAAAGCATGCAAAGCTTGAGGTTCAATCTTCAAGTTCGGCCTCTTGGTGCCAGTCTGCTGGTCACCTCTGGCGGCCTTTTAGGGTGTACAGGAACTCTTGGTGGCAGAGGTGAAAGTCTGTTGGTCACCTCTGGCGGCCTTTTAGGGTTGGAACGATACTCTTGCTTCCATGGTGTCAAAGGGCATCAGGAAGCTGTTGGAGAGGGCATAGCAGAGGCATTTTTACTGTATAGAGTGTCTTAGTGGACATCTGGTGGTTATTGGCGCTCGTTTAGGGTGTCCTAGTGAAAGTGTACTGATCGGCAGCAGTCTTTGAGGCTGGAACGTCATTCTTGTTTTTGATGGCGCTAAAGGGCATCAGAAGGCGGTAAGAATGGATGGTGCTGAGGTTTGTGCCTGGGTTGAAGCCTGCATCTGGGCGTCACTGACAATTCCTACGATCCCCCATTCTAGTGGAGATTTGATGGCCACTGGGCCATCTACAGGACAGCCGACTGACTCAGAGAAGAGAAAGGCGCATGGGGGATTATTTCCCAGCAAGAGCAGGATCTCAGCCTCCCGGATCTAGAGCGGGAAAGTGATAAGCCAGGTGCTGTAGCTGAGGAATGCTACTTATGACCTCAGGTGTTGCAATCTGACTACGGTTGTTCGGTATGCCATCGCATTCAAATATGGGTGGTAGTGGGAATTGGGTACTTCCATCTAGTAACTCTATGCAAAGCCCTCCTCCCCGCTGTGCCTCTTGGTCTGTGGCACGTTGATACAGTGAAGGGAATTTTGGCCTGTTGCACCTCAAAGAGATCGAAGAATGCGGGTCTGGCGAGGGTGCAGGTGCTTTGAGTGTCTATACACACGTACATTTTCACGCCATCTTCAGGGCATCCTTCAGGGTACACTTTGGTTAAGTACATGGGAAGACATGAACAAGGGCATAGTGAGTTGGTGCACAGTGTTGTGCAAGGTTTTGGTTGCGGTTCGTCAGTCTGTTGATAAGGAGGGTTATGAGGTATGTGCTGTGGTGGCTTGGTGTCTGGATGCAGCACGGTTGGGTGCTGGTCACTTTTGCAGATGTGACATTGCACTTTGGTTGTGCAGTATTTGGGCGAATGTTTGGATTTGCAACACTTGTAGCAGTACTGGTACTCCCTTAGTAACTCTTTTCGTTAGGTTGGTGATTTCGCTGCAAACCCAGTGCAGCTGTTCAGCGAGTGACGAGTGTTGTGCATAAGACAAAACTGCGTTCTCCTTGTAGTGGGAGATCTAACTTGGGGTGGACGGGATGAAGTCTCTCCCCAACTCTGTGTGAAGGAGTCGTCAATCTCGATGTCATAGGCAACCATGTCATAGGCAACCATACTCTGGTAGTATGTATAGGGTCAGCCATGAAGGGTCTTTCCCTGGGAGTATGTATAGGACCTGAGGGCGATATATGGTTGCTGTTGTATTTTCTGTTATTAGGGGGACTAACTGCTCTGAGTCCACGGACTCAATATGTGTTGCACACTGTTGCTTGGTGGGAGACAAATTCTTCAAGAAGTGTGAAGGGTACAAAGCAGTGGCAACTCTTGGCCATGAAGGTGTCAGTCAACTGGAGCCACTTTTCGATCAGCACCTGTGGAAGTTTTCAAACAATCTTGTTCTGTGTGTCAACATGATCAAGACAGGCAAGTGTCGGTAAGTTGGGATCCCGTTGAGCCATTCTCAGCTGGACAAGTATATTAGCGAGGTCTATGATTCAGTGAGGCTTGTTGATAGGAATTTTAGGAAAACTGTTGAGGCTATCAAAGAGTGTTGCTTCTATGTCCTCGGGAGCACCATACAGTTCTTCAAGTCTTTTCCATGATAACCATAGGACAGCATCTGGGTTGTCGAAGTGGGATATCAAGGGTGCCCTTGGTATATCAGAAGACTGTGGCCCTAGCCATGCTGTCAAGTGTCCGATTATCTCATCGGGATTCAGGCATGCCACCTAAATGGGGTGCAGGAAAAGTTTCTTCCAAACTAGATATTCGCCGCCTGGCTTGTCAGAGAATCTGTGAACTCCGTTGGCATGCAATTTTAGCTTTCCACTCTGTACAGCCAAGTTTCTCTAGTAATCTTCAGCATTTGCTGAGGCAGGGGGATGTATTGACCTACAGGGTTCTCCCCCTGGATTCTTGTAGGGTGGGTTTGGGTTGTAAGTCAATGACGGGTTGTAGTCTTCTTCCCAGTACTTATGGAGGATGTCATCCTCCCATACTGGGGAAGATGGTCAAGCATTACACTGCTGTGTAGGTTGGGCATGGTTACCTTGTGGTGTCTGGGAGCCGGATTGTTATTGAGGTTATGGCAGGAATGCTGCTGCCTGTGGATTGAGTGTGGCCACAGTGGCTGCTTGCATGCCTAATTGTTGATAAATCTTCTTAGTAAGTGGTAGCCCAAGTTGCTTGCCCTGTAGGTCTTGAGACCTTGGTGTAGGTTCTTTGTTTTTGGGACTGGAATCTCAGCTTTTAGGTTTTACGATGTCAATGTATGGACTGTCATATAAAGCCTGTGGTTGAGGGTCGCCCCTTCAATTCCTTGATTCTGGGAGACTGCCAAGTAACTGTGCCAGTTTTGCTGCTCGTGTTGTAGCAAGTGCTGCTCATCCACATAGGTCTTGTCATATTTATCTGGGCTCTGTCTTTTCAACTCTCTAAGGTGGAAGTGGGGGAGGCGGCATTGGCTGTCTTCTGCAATGTTGCGGCCCGTACTGTTTTTGCTGCTGTCACTCTTTGTCGTTCGAGCAACTCCACTTGGACTTGTGCTTTGGCCATTTCTGCCTGTTGGTTGGCCTGAGCTTTGGCCAGTTCTGCTTGTTGTCTGGCCAGTTCTGCTTTCTGCCGTGTTACCTCCATCGTGAAAGGTAAAACTGCTTTTGCTACCGCAGCTTTGATCTAAGCTTCCACAGCTCGGTTGGAGTACCTTGATGCTTTTGAGGCCTTTTTTGAATGGTGGGAAGAAGCTGCTTGTGATTGAAGATGTATGTTGGATGTGGCCTTCTCCCTTGCCCTTTGTTCCTTTTGAAGCGTAGTCTGGAAGGAGTTTCTGCCTTCCTGAATGCTGTCTTCACATTCTTTGTTCTCCTCCTCGAAGCAATGAATGTATTCCTGTAACACTGGTTCTTCCAGGTTCGACTGTATTTAAGTTTATTTTCACTGTCTCTCCATAATTTGAGGTGTTCCTCTAACTCCTTCTGCATCAGGGAAGAGGGTCTCAAGGGGCAACTTCCTTTTGGAGGTGTCACAGATCTTGAACAGCTCTGTCCATGCATCTGCATGATGGTGATAAGGCCTTTCCCAATCCTCTCTGAAGTGTTTCACCGCGGGTGAGATAAGCTTCCTATGCTGTCTGAGGTTGTAGGCCTTCTGAGGTATTGCAGCTTCTCCAGAGGGTTGAACATCTAAAGGCTCCACATTTACATCAAGGGTGGGTGGAGGATTCGGGTCTTCTGGTACATCAGAGATGTACATCTGTCATGGCAGAGGAAGTTGCCGTGCTTCAAATTGGCAAAAGAAAAATTCTGGAAAATTTTAGTGATTTTTTTGTACAATTCCTTTTTTGTAATAGGGTACACTGCAAGCAGGTAGCAGAAAGTAGAATTGCTGCTGGATTTAATACCTGAGCATGTAGGTGGCACTGTAGAGTCTGGGAGATGCTAACACAGCACATGGTATGGCTGCTTCTAGGGTACGGTGTGAGCTTGTGACAGAAGGGGGCACTAGAGGTTGTGTCGCAAAGTCTGAGGACTAGAGGGCTGAATGCAGAAATATGCCTATAAGGGTCGCTTGCTTCACTAGGTGGCAGCAGAGGGTCTGGAAGACGCTGTGGCTATGCCCATATTAGGTTGCAGTTACACTTGGGACCTTTGAATTAAGTTGATTAAATGATGCACAATATTTTCATAATCACTCTGGTCACTATTTGAGAAATTGTGAAAAAAAATCACATAAGGGAAAAAATAATTTGTTGACCAGCAGAACGGGGCAGTGGGCTGAAGAGAAAAGGAGGGGGGACCCTTTACCCACTCTTGAAAAGAAAAGAAAAGAAAATGACTTCACTGTAAATTTCTTTTTGACCACCAGATAGAGCTGGTAGGTTGTAGGTAATCTTGGAACATTTGAATTAAATTGATTAAATGTTCACAATAATTTCAAAAGGAGTTATCAATGCAAAAACGTATTGGAAACTGAGGGAGATTTTTCTGTTGAGTATCAGATGTTGGCATGGGCTGCTTTAAGATTCAGAAAATCTTACAGAGCCCTGCTAAATTTTCCTTTTTTGTAATCCATAGATTCCTGATCCTCTATGGGTGGATAGAGAAAGAAGAGGAGGGATTCATCCTAGCAGCCAAATGGGCTTTTAAAGTTGAACAGAGAAGAGGGGGGTGGGTTAGAAAGCTCTTTGTAGCATATGGGGAACTCCAGCCCCTCCCACCATGTAAACAGTATGTAGAGAGTTTACGACAAGGGGTCTGATGAGGTATTTTAAGGCTAGGTCCCACTGGCCGGCAGATGCAAAACGTATGCAAAAAGGACACAGTGCATGAGCAAAATTTTGGGGTGCTCCATCCGTTGTCATCCGCTCCAAAAAGTGGCAAAAATTTACATAAACAGAACAGAAAAGAAAGGAAAAGAACGGATGTGGGTAGTATGTAGTGGGGATGTTAAAGGGATGTTCATAGGAAGCCTAGAGGATGTATATAGGATGCAAACTGTTCACTGCGCATCCTTTCTATTTCTGTGCTACTAACACTGTGTAGGCATTCCGTGTACCTTTTGTTTCCTCCCTCCTTTCGTTTTCAGCTGCAGCGGATGTGAGTTGAGGTGATGCCCAGAGGATGCAGAGAGGATACAGCGGACGTTTAATGGATGATAAACGGACATAGAACGTTTGTTGCTCGTATGTCACGGATTTACATCGTACACAGTGGAAAGTTCATCTGTTCACAAAGTTTTGTGCAGCTCAAAACTTCTTGAGCGGATGAAATCTCAGTGGATGGATGCTCAAAAGATAGAGTGTATGAAACACGTATGCAATGAGTACACAACGGATGCATAGCGTTTTCCAATGTTTTTTAACGTTTTACATCCTCTTTGCATCTGTTGGTGCAGTGGGACAGGGGCTTTAATGACTGGCTTCCTATTGAAGCTTTAGGAAGAAGGCAAATAGTAACTGGGGAGAATTGAGACAGATGAGTGACTCTGACTCCTCCCTTTGTTTTACAAATTAGTTCTATCCAGGTAGGAGTTGTAATTTGAGACACAGCCTTTCTTTTGCTGAAGAGAAAGGGAGGAGGAATTAGCCCCTTCCTGGCACCACAATGTATCTTTATCAGATGTAGATTTTAAAGCTTGTGGACTTCAACTCACAGAATACCTGAGCTAACCTGACTGGAGGAGGAATTCTGGGTGTTGAACTCCACAGGTTTTAAAGCTGTCAAGTTTGAAGACCCCCTGAACTATAGGTAGTCCTTGATTTACAACCATTCATTTAGTGACCATTGGAAGCTACAACAGCACTGAAAAAAGTGACTTGTAATCGCTTTTCACACAACCATTGCGGCATTCCCCACGGTCATGTGATCAAAATTCAGGTGCTTGGCGTCATACTCCAATCAGTGATTACAGGAGAAATTCTGGCTTAATGAGAAAACATAATAGATAGCTGAAACAGGACAGACAAAAGATTTAACTATAATTATTTAAACTGAGATGAAATAAATAAAATAGAATTAAGAGAGTGAAAAGAGGGGAGAAGCTATATAGAAAATGATGAATGGTAATAAGACATGGAATAGTATGTAAAAGTGAGCATGAACTTGAATTTATGTCTGTACGAAGAGATGTAACCCGGGATCAAGCTGCTTTCAAAAAAGATGTTTTATGTTTTTATGTTAGGTGTTCTGTTTGTATATGTTTGTCTTTTAAAAATCAATAAAATTTTTGAAAAAAAAAAAGAAAAGAGAAATACAGAAGAAGGTGGAGATCAGAAAGGTGGAGATTAAGAGACAAGGGGGTAAAAAGACAGGATTGGAGAAGAAAGGAAAGGAAAAAGGGAAGAGAAGTTACAAAGGTTTAAAACAAGATGTAAAGAAACAAGATCTATTCGGAGATAGTGGGTAAAAATATGATTAAAAAAGAGATTCTGCAAAGTACATAAGATTGTATTGTTGTATTTATATTTGAAATAAATGTTTCAAATATAAATGTTGAAATGTTAAAATAAATGTTAGAAAATTGGATTTAATAATAGAGCTTAATTTGATATGGATTATTGTTTTAATTATATTATAAACTTATTATTCTTTTTTATTTTATAATGTAGTAAGTAGCTTCAGAATGTACTAAGCAGAACCATAATCAAAAGTATATATTATTTTAAGTGTCAAATTTAGGGGAAAGATTTAAAGGTGTCATACTTCAATCTGTGACTACAGGAGAAATTTTTTGTTAATGAGAAAAGATAAATAGAAAATTGAAATAGAACAAACAAAAGATATACTAGGAGACAAGGGGTAAAGGCAGGATTGGAGAGGAAAAGAAGGGACAAAGGGAAGAGAAATTACAAAGGTTTAAAATAAGATGTAAAGAAACAAGATTTACTCAGAAATAGTGGATAAAATATGATTAAAAAAAGAGACTGCAAAAGTACATAAGATTATATTGTTGTATTTATACCTGAAATAATGTTAGAAAACTGGATTTAATAATAGAGTTTAATTTGCTATGGATTATTGTTTTAATTATGTTATAAACTTATTATTTTATATTCTATAATATAGTAAGTAGCTTTAGAATGTACTAAGCAGAATCAGAATGAAAAGTATATGTTATTTAAGTGTTAAATTTAGGGGATTTAAAGATGTCATACTTCAGTCAGTGATTACAGGAGAAATTTTGTGTTAATGAGAAAAAATAATAGAAAATTGAAATAGAACAGACAAAAGAAATATGCATAATAAATAAAATAGAATTAAGAGAGTGAAAAGAGGGGAGAAGCTATATAGAAAATGTAGAATGGTAAATAAGATGGGAAAAAAAGCGAGCATGAATTTTGAATTTATGTCTGTATAAAAAGATGTAACCCGGCACTAAGCCGCTTTCCAAAAAGAAGTTTTATGTTTTGATGTTTTGTGTTTTGTTTGTGCATGTTTGTTTATTGAAAACTAATAAAAACTTTTAAAAAAACTCTCAAAGAAAGTCAGAGGTCCCTTCTGTTACAAATTTGTTTCAGGTATATTTTTGCTCACTGTTAAATCTGTTTTGTTATCCTTTTTGTTTTATGCTTGTTTGTGTTTTAATGTTTCATGCTGGCATGTAATAAACATATTACATCGGAATGGTAAGAGTTGAGTGAATAGTGGAAGCAAATAACAATAAAAACAGATCTGTGAATGTTGGTAAGAATAGCAGTTACATCATTTCTCATTACCTCGCCAATTATCTCTTCCAATAGCATTTGATAATGCCCCAAATGAATACATTCAAACAGGAACTGCTATTGACTGCCATCTCTTCTACCACATGCTTTCCTTATAACAAAGAAATGTAACAAACCTCCTAACAGGTAGCAGCTATTTCAACAGAATGTGGAAGGGATAGTGTGGAGTGGAGTGGAGTGGAATGGAATTGAATAAAATCAGACTAGAATAGAATAGAACAGAATAAATAGAATAGAGTAGAGTAGAATAGAATAAGCTGGAAGGGACCTTGGAGTTCTTCTAGTCTACCCTCTGTTCAAGCAGGAGAACCTATATCAGTGGTGACTAACCTTTGTCGGTTCCTGTGCTAAAAATTGTGTGTACGCTTGCACGCTTGCGCGTGTGCACCAGCACCCAGATGGCAATGCATGCTGCCCCCCATGCCCCCTGTGCCACATGTGTGACCCCCCCATGCCTGCCGTGCATCTCTGCACATGCACGCAAGACCCCCGTGTGTGCTGTGTACCTCTGCGCATGCGCGCAAGACCCCCATGCACACTCCGTGACTCTGCACATGTGCATGCCTGTGCATACACGTCTCCCGCCCCCGTGCATGTGTACCAGACACCCGACAATCAGCTAATCCATGATGCAATGCACACACCACTCCCCTGTCCCCCTGCATATGCACGCATGACCACCTATGTGCATGCTTCTGCGCATGTGTGCATGATCCCCCATGTCGCGTGCCTCTGCACATGGACACGGGTTTCCCACCCGTGTATCTCCCCCCACTCATGTGTGACAGATACCTGACAATCAGCTGGCTGGCTGGGGGGCACATGCGGTAAATGCAGGGTCCGCATGGAGGCTCTGGGAGGGTGAAAAAACAGGCCAAACTGGAAGCTCCGGAAGTCTGGAAACGGGCCTGTTTTCGACTTCCGGAGGTCCACTGGAACCAAGGGGAGGCCATTTTCACCCTCCCAGAGGCCCGAGGGAAGCCTCCAGACTGTGGGGGAAGGTGAAAAACGGCTAAACCAGAAGTTCTGGTAGGCCATGCCCACCGTGTCCATGCCCACCCAACGAACCAGTTGCTAGGATTTTTGAATCCCACCCCTGGAGTAGCTGCACCTCCTTCATTTTCTTGTCCTCAGACAGTTTACCTACAAGTCTGATGCTTTATTTATGTGATGGGATGCTTAAGAGATCTTTAGAAACAGGGAGGAAGCAGTTAGAGGAGGACAAGGTCCATTTTAAAAGAGCTTCTTGGCTTCTGATGAGCAGGAAAGACTGGGAAAAACTCTGCCTTAATTTTTGTTATTCAGTCGCTAAATAGTGTCCGGTTTTTGTGACACCCCCCCCCCATGGACCACAACACTCCAGTCCCCTCCATTCTATGCGATCTTCCACAGTTTGACCAAATCCATGTTCATTGCATCCATGACACTATCTAACCATCTCATCCTCTGCTGTTCCCTTCTGTTTTGGCCTTCCATTTTACCCAGCATCAGGGTCTTCTTCAGTGAGTCCTCATGAGGTGGCCAAACTATTTGAGTTTTAGTTGCAGCATCTGTCCTTCCAAAGGACAATCAGGGTTGATTTCCTTCAGGACTGACTGACTTGATCTCCTTGTAGTCCAAAATCTTATCAGTGGTGGGATTCAAAAAAAACATTTTTATTATTATTATTTTTTTAGACAAAAGTACACAAACAAAACATAAAAACATATAGCCATCTTCCAATTACATACATATAGTGTGTCGGTTGGTTACAAATTTTTTGTGCATCTTCTCCATAGTCCTCACTTACAATTGTTTGTATATATTCTCATATTATCACACAGATATTTCTAAATATATTTATTATCATTGTTAATCAATCCTTTGACTATACTATTATTCATTCAAGATATTCCATATTTTTAAATTGATTTTCTTATAACAATTCATATTATCATCCTAAATCCATCTCATAATTATAACATAATAATACATCTTTATATGTTCTCTATACAGTAGTTCTATTCTCCTTATACTGTAAAATTCTACATATTTTGCTATCATATTTTATTTTCTAACTATTGATAAAATAAATCCCAAATCTTATAGAATTTTTTGTCTTCTTGTTTTCTAATTTCAAATATCAATTTACTCATTTTAGCACATTCCATTATTTTCTTAAAAACTTCCTCCTGCGTTGGTATTTTCTCATTTTTCTAATTTTTAGCAAATACAATCCTAGCCACTGCTGATATATTTACCATCAAATATTTCAATTCCTTACTATATATTTCAGATAAAATGCCCAATAAGAATATCTCTGGTTTAGGGATTCAAATTTTTTTATTACTGGTTCTGTGGGCATGGCTTAGTGGCTATTTCCACCTCACTCCAGGAGAAGGATACTGTAAAATCTCCATTCCTTCCCCACCCCACTAACCTGCTTTTCAGCTCCATTCTCCTGTGCAGGGCAACAAAAGAAGACCCAGTTGATCAGCTGGGACTTGGGAGGCATAGAATAGATGGGGGCAGGGCCAGTCAGAGGTGGTATTCCAAACTACTCAAAATTTCTGCTACCGGTTCTCCAAATTACTCAAAATTTCCGCTACTGGTTCTCCAGAACTGGTCAGAACCTGCTGAATACCACCTCTGCTCCAACAAAACAATTCAGAAACTCAGTGCTCAGCTAATGCACACAGCCATACATTGCTAATTACCTTAATTACACTAGGTATAACTTGTATAGGGAGAACTGCCTTTGGTAGCCTTTAATGATTCTGTTGTTTTACCCTACTAGGGATAAAAGGTCATTCTAGAAATCCAGGTGGTCCTTGTTTCTTGACCTTGCCAGACTCACTGGGATTGGCACATGCACAGAAAGTGTTGCAAGACTCCACAGAGGCTGGGATGTACTGAGAAGCTACAGAATGCTTTTTGTAGGGAAGTTGGAGATGGAAAACAAAGAAGGAAGATGACTATGATGGAATTAGGCAGCTGAATTCTGCTTGCTTAGTTATCAGATTGGAATAGTTAACCTTTCAAAGAAGGAGATATCTTTCCATGCTTGTTAGGATAAGAAGAAGGGAAGAAGTTGATATGCTTCACAAGGTCTTCGTGTGCTGTATCTTGTCTGATCAAACCAGACAACACACAACTTGTACCTACCAAAGGCAAGAAGCTGGGGGCCGACTAATTCTAATTCAGCCTTTGCAAAATATACAAGGCCCAGTTCCCAAAATCATATATCCCAGTTCTAGTAAATATTATTCCATTTCAGGGGCATCCATTGGGCAGGGGGCAGGGGTAATTGAAAAAGACAAGACGATGGCCATGATCATAGGATTGAAATTCCAACCTGTATGAAAGAATCTGTGCATTTTTTTTTTTCTGGCAACATTTTGGGAAGAGGTTTGCCATTTTCTGTTCTACAGACTTTTAGCAACACTATTTGGGATGAATAGTGTTGCTATTTGGAATGGTGTGAGAGTCTTAAAGTTCCAAGTTTGGAGACCTCTGATTTAGAATGAAATACTCGAGGCAGTGATTCAGCACTAAAGTCTCTGATTCATTGTCTTGCAAGTGATGAAGGTAACATGATAACCAGAGGGTCAAGAAACGAAAATGCGATTGCTGCATTTTCCATGAACTATCTTTCTATTTTTATCGTGCTTTTAACAGAAAGTGCAAAAAAAAAACCAAAAAAAAACAGTGTTTGTTCTTCAAATGAACAATAAAGAGCAGATTGACAGAACAGCTGGTATCCTGCAATGATTAAGCAACCAGGTGTTATTTCTGAAAGAAATAGTGTTTCATCAGAAAAGTATATAGTGGCGTGAATACTCATTGTATCTTATCTACAATTTGGGAACACAATAGCCTATTTTATGGCATTCTTAGGAGAATAGACTTGAAAGTCCCTTGGATTGCAAGGAAATCCAATCAGTCAATCCTGAAGAAAATCAACCCTGGCTATTCTTTGGAAGGACAGATACTGAAGCCGAAGCTTGGCCACTGAATGAAAAGAGAGGACTCCTTGGAAAAGACCCTAATGGTGGGAAAGATGGAAGGCAAAAGGAGAAGGGGATGACAGAGGATGAGATGTTTAGAACTCTGGTGGCGCAGTGGTTAGAATGCAGTATTGCAGGCTAAGTCTGCTGACTGCCAGCAGTTTGATCCTGACCAGCTCAAAGTTGACTCAGACTTCCATCCTTCCGAGGTGGGTAAAATAAGGAACCAGATTGTTAGGGACAATATGCTGACTCTGTAAACCGCTTAGAGAGAGCTGTAAAGCACTATGAAGTGCTATATAAGTCTTGATAAGTGCAATATGGTGTCATCATCAATGCAGTGAATATGTGTTGGGAAAATTCCAGAAGACAAGGGAGGATAGGGAAGCAAGACATAGAATATATACAGAATTCTTTATTGGCCAAGTGTGATTGGACACACAAGGAATTTGTCTTGGTGCATATGCTCTCAGTGTACATAAAAGAAAAGATGCACTCGTCAAGAGTTAAGAATCATAAGGTACAACATTTAATAATAGTCAGAGGATACAATAAGCATTCAAATCATACTAGGAAACAGTCCATATAAATCATAAGGATACAAGCGACAAAGTTACAGTCATACAATCACAAGTGGGAGGGGATGAGTGATAAGGAGCGATGAGAAGATTAACAGTAATAGTAGTGCAGACTTTGTAAATAGTTGAACAGTGTTGAGGAAATTATTTGTTTAGCAGAGTGATGGCTTTTGGGGAAAAACTGTTCTTGTGATATGCTATGGTCAATGGGGTAACAAAGAGTTGGACACAACGTAGGAACTGAACAAAACAAATATCAGAATAGAGCATTCAAAAAACACTGAACAAAGGCTTCCCATTTCAGTTTCTTCAGTGACAGACTGAAATCCGCGATCGTGCGTGGTTTTGATATGTGCTTGGCCGCTGGAGCGCCCCGATCCTTTAGATTTGGGGCTGAGGCCACCCCGCAGAGGTGGTGAAGAAGGGAGAGATTGCTAGCTGAGTGAAGGGGAGCTGCATCTCTCCTCCTTAGCTGGTCTAAACTCCCTTTCCCGAAGGCGGTTCAAGCAGTGGTCAGAAATGGCCACCTCAAAGAAGAATCTGACTGGATAAGATTGTGCAGGAGTACAGTAACCCACAGAAAGGAATATAGTAACCCACAGGAAAAAAAAAAAAGGAAAGAAAAGAAACAAGAAGGAACAATCTGGGATCATTTGGTGATTTAAAAAAAAGTTTTTGGCATTGGGTTTTTTTTATATGTTTTAGTTAAAGTCAATCGGGTGGTTGTTCAAAAGTATTTAAAATGGCATCACTCCTGGAGGAATTGAAGATGAGTCTTAAGAAACAGAAAGAAGATGCAGAAAGGACAGGAAGATCCTTTGGCTTCGTATTTGAATTTTTTGAAATGGAGATCCTGAACTATGAAAAGCAAAAGGAAAAGCTCCAAGAGTAAGAAGAAGGGCGGGATAAAGAAGAAGCCATTTTCAATGATTAAATAATGCAAAGTCTGGCAAAAAGGGGGAAAGGAGTTAAAAATTTGAGAACAAAGGGAACAGCCAAAAAGAAAAATACCGTTTCTCCAACAATACTGCCTCCCCCAATAGGAAGTCCCAGCATGTTTTATAGGCATGAAATGAAATTAAGCCCCTCCCCCCCAAATTAAGGCCTACATTAAAACATGTGAAATGGGGGGGAATGGTGGGGGGGCTTGCCGTTAGGAAGTACTTTTGTTGCACACCCGGATATGGTGCTGCCTGTGTTGACCCCGATGCTAAGTGCCTCACCAATGTTGAGGTCAACATCCAAACCGTTGCCACCCACCCACCAAAATATGCAAGGGGGGGGAATTAAGTCACCCCTGAAAAGACAGCCTCGCCATTTTTCAGGGCTCAAAAAAATATATGATCCAGCCTTATTATGTGAGAAACATGGTAGTCTGAAAAAGAAGTATAACAGCAAGAAGAAGCAGAAAACTACAGAAGGGAAAATTAGAGAGAGAAGGGTATAAAAAAGGGATGAGAAAAAGGGGGGGGGGGAGACAGAAAGGGAAAGAACTTATGAGGGACAAAAGCAGGAAATAAAGAAAAAGGGGAAACGTACTAGGATTAAAGGCCTACATTAAACACAGAGACAATGGCTCATTTAAGTTAAAAGTGAGGATTCTGCAAAGATACAAAAGATAGCGTGACAGTAGAATACTGTAATGAGTTAGAAATGAAATAAGTAAATAATCTATGAGATAAAATTGTATTGTTAGGTAATGGTATGTTTATTTATAATTAATGCAATAATAAAGAAGGGAGGGAAACATTGTCATTGTTTCTAAAGATTGATAAAATATTGAAAAGAAATGTGAAAGATATATAAGGAAATTTATACCAGTTACTAGAATGAATTTGAACAATTACTTTACTTATTAATAGTAAATAATTTATAAGGAAAAACTGTATGACTATTCAATGGTATGCTTATTAATAATTAACGTAATAATGAAGAAGGGAGGGAAATATTTCAATTGTTCTCAAAGATTGATAAATATTGAAAAGAAACATAAAAGATTTACAAGGCTCATACCATTACTAGAATGAATTTGAATAATTATTTTGTTTACTAATATTTATATATATATATGTATTGTTTTTGCTATGTTTTTAGAATTTTTCTTTTTATATTTTCAAGGGGAAGTACCAAGCAGAGTCTGAATGATGAGATTTACATGATATAAAATAGATATTAGAAACTTGAATGTTATAACTTTTGAATGCATAAATTCAATGTTTAATGAGATCTCATATGATAATAACAATAAGACTTAAAGGTGTTGCACTGTTGTAACTATGTATCATTTATGTGTTTGCAACTGTGTATCATTGCAACTATGTATCGTTCAGGCATTTGCAACATTGTATCATTCACGTGTAGTCATTGAGCTTCTGTCTCCTCAGTGATCTTTTGCAGGGCACGTACAAGGGACAAGGAGCTAAACATCTGTAGATAAAGCTTATTTACATTGTGAGTAGTTTGTCTGGCATGCAGCTTTGTAAAGAAGGAATATCCTGATCGAATTATAAATCTTGCAATCCTGTCTGACCTGGTATCTTGCCTGATCTGAGCTATTGTAAATCTTGCATATCCTGCCTGACCTGGGCTTAACCTAGGCTCTGAAAAAACAATCACCCCCTTTTGAAGGAGCATAATAAAAGAGCATGTACCCAGACATTCTGGGCGCACTCATCCCGAGGAACTTCGTCTCCTGTCGTTTCTTTCTCCTTTCGCTCCCTATCATGAGACGCCCATCTGATGCGGGATAGCAGATACCGCATTGCACTCCGATTGGCAATCATAGAGGGAATTTTGCTTTTTAAGAATGTTGGAAGAGGACATATGAAATTGTAAACAAGACAGATGAAAGAATAAGTACAATGAATAAAAAGATATAGAAATTTAGGTAAAAGAAATACAATTGAATAAGAAGAAAATGAGGTAACCATAAAAGAAAATTAAGGTAAGTAAAGGGAGAAATAGTGAAAAGTTGGAAAAAGAGTAATAAGATATGAAGTTGAATACATAAGATGAATATGCATATGAAATTGTGTCTGTGTGGAAATGTGATAACCCAGAACCATACTGTATGCAAATAAGATGTTTAATTTGTTTTGTTAAAACTCAATAAAACTTTATTTAAAAAAAAAACACCGAATAAAGAAGTAAGAGTTGTTTTAAAGATACAGCTATGGAGACGGACATATTCATAGCAAGGCACAAAGCCAAATTCCACGTTATAGATTCTATCATTAGCTTTCATAATGTTTTGGTTCTGTATTTTAAACCTTGTCCCATTATGAACAGCTGGGTGGACACTGACATTTGAACTGCTGTAAGTCCATGTATTTGCCATACGCTAAATAAATAAAATAAATATTCCATTTAACTGAGCCCACTTCGTTATTTGAGCCAAAACTTTTAAAACTAAGCTAACCGTTAACTCTGACTCACCCTGACTTGGCTCAAAAATAACCCAATGTAAGAATTGGAATTTGATTTAAAACAACCATATAATTAAAGGAAGGAATTCTAAACCAGTTCAGCAACCAAGAATTTTCAACTTTAAATACTGTATTTATTTGGGATAAGCTGTGGTTATCACATATATCACTTGCACTAGCAACATGATGTACAAAATATCCTTGCTACTCCCACCACGAATGCCTATGAAATTCTCTATACAGGTAGTCCTCGACTTACAACAATTCCTTTAGTGACCATCACAATGGACTGGCAAAAGTGACTTATGACCAATTTTCACACTTATGACCATTTCAGCATCCCTATGGTCACGTGATCAAAACTCAAACGTTTGGCAGCTGGCTCACATTTATGATGATCGCAGTGCCCCAGTGTCATGTAATCCCTTTTTGTGACCTTCTGATTATTCTGACCAAGTCTTCCTGAGACAGTAACGATGATACACTGTTCCCAAAACCCTTTGTTTTTTAATTATTTCAATGACCGTGAATTATATGCATTCAAAGTCCGTAATGAGTCGCAGAGTTTGTGAATAGTCCAACAGAAGTCTGCCACAATCTTACGGGATAAGGCTGATAAGCACCCACCTTTATCTCCCTTGAAATGCTGCCAACGACTAAAGTGCCAATTAGCTGTACAAGGCCAAGCGGAGCACAAAGTCAGCACAGAGCTTCAGAGTTTAAACCAACCAGAAGAAACAAAGTTGCTTCCTGCAAAAGTTCATGTTCCTTTGCTCCTCCTTTATGTCTTATGGGAGGGGCCAATCACCTCCAAGACTTACTCCCGAGTCTCCCCTTTTGTCTTAACTGTTCTTGACTTCTGGCAGCTCTATGCATGTGCACACTAGGAACAGGCTCTCCCTGTTCCTCTGCATCGCTGATGTCAGATTCTGGAGGCTCTGGAGTTAGCTCATAACTCTCAGATGGCCCTGGCCCCATCTCTGTGTCGGATGCAAATCCCTCATCTGGGCCCTCCCCAGACTCCAGGACTGGCCCATGTTCCTCCCCACTGTCCGACTGGCGGACCACAAAACTGACATGCAAAGTCAATGGGGAAACCAGGTTCACTTAACAACTGGGTTACTAATTCAACACCTGCCTAAACAACTCTGGCGAGAAAGATGGTAAAATGGGGACAAAATTCGTTCAACAAATATCTCATTTAACAACATAAATTTTGGGCTTAATTGTTGTCATAGGTTGAGGACTACCTTGCAACAATTCATTTAGTGACTCATACAATGGAACTGAAAAAGTGACTTATGATTATTTCCCCCACTTACGGACCGTTGCAGAATCCCAATGGTCACACAATCAAAATTCAGGCACTTGATAACTGCTTCATATTTATGATGGTTGCATTGTCTCGGAGTCAGTTTTGTGACTTCCTGACCAGTGAAATCAATGGCAAATCCAGATTCATTTAATAACTGTGTTACTAATTTAACAAGGGCAGTGATTCACTTAACAACTGTGACAAGAAAAGTCACCAAATGGGATGAAAAACCTCACAACAACTTTCTCACTGAGCAACAAAAATGTTGGGCTCAATTGTGGTCGTAAGTTGAGAACTACCTGCACATATGGAGAGAAACCCTATATCTCCACCTATGATACAGTTAAATATTTTAAATGATCAGGCAGATTTGTATTGCTCCCTTGAGGCAGCAAAGCTAATCTGTTAAAATATTATGCCAAGAGTTATTCCAGTGTTTCAGGTTTTCTCTCAAAATTCTTGATTCCTGGGCCATTGACTTCAATGGAAGGAACACAGGAGGATTCAAGAAGAAAATTAGAGAGAAAATGAGCATTATATTCCCCTCTAGGCATGCTGAGCTTGTCGACAGACGGTTCAGAAAGGTTAGTGGTTCAGCGGTTCGAATCCCTAGCACTGTGCAACGGAATGAGCTCCCGTTATTTGTCCCAGATTCTGCCAACCTAGCAGTTTGAAAGCATGTAAAAATGCAAGTAGAAAAATAGGGACCAGTTTGGTGGGAAGGTAACAATGTTCCATGTGCCTTCAATGTTTAAACATGCCAGCCTCATGATCACGGAGACATCTTTGGACAGCGCTGGCTCTTTGGCTTTGAAACGGAGATGAGCACCACCCCCTAGAGCCAGAAACAACTAACATATGTACAAGGGAAACCTATACCTTTACCCAAAGTAAAAAACACAGCACTATTCTTTTTTCTACTTTCTCATGAATATTTTAAAATACGAGAACAGAGTGGGAAAAGAGAGAAAAGAAAGGAAGGAAAGAAGGAAGGAAGGAAGGAAGGAAGAAAGGAAGGAAGGGAGCCACCACAGAGAAGGCCCTTTTTCTGGGTCTCACCAGGTGTATCTCCCTCAGGGATGGGACCTGCAACATTCCCTGTCTCCCTGCTCTGATGGGTCTGGTAGATGTGATCGATATGTTCCCTCAGATAACCTGGTCCCAAGCCATGAAAGGCTTTAAAGGTGACAACCAGCACCTTGAGTTGCACCCAAAGCAAACTGGCAACGAATGCAGCTCCTGCAGGGATGATGATACATGTGCACACCGGGATCGGCACAAAACCATGTGGGCCGCTGCATTTTGCACCAACTGGAGCTTCTGGATGCTCTTCAAGGGATCATTCAGTGGATAGGCAATGGCTAAAATGATGATGATGATGACAACAATGATACATTAACAATATTATATATTTTACATGCAGCCCAAAATAATTCCTCTTTGCTCCAAGTGGCCCACACAAGCCAAAAAGTTGGACACACATGTTTTAGAGGCTATCCTTTCTAAGCTGGTTTAATGTTATTTTTTTTAAAAAAGGCATTTTGCTTCAGTAAAAGCAAAAGCAATAATTCTGTTTCTAACAATTTACTATTTGGGTTTTGTTTTCAATAGGATTAATTGCCATGATGCTGCCAAGAGTCAAAAAAAACAATCAATAAAATATACCCCACCCTGCAAATGTTTGCTTGTTATTCTTTGGATTGACAATTTTTTTTCCCCTTCCTACTTCCTGCCAGGAATGCAGACATCTCATGCATAGTAATAGAATACCTGAGTAACAAAGATCTCTCTTGGAACATTCATACAAGTAGTGGCCCTATGAATCAGAGTGTGAAACCATGACTTTTCACAGTGGCTTATCAAATAAACTAGAACGACCTGCTTCACAAAACATCATAAATCCAAACAAACTACAATAGGCCTAAAAGGATTAGTTACCGAGCAGCAAGGTATCTTTACTCTGGGGAGACTTTTTTCACACTAGGAAAGTTTCTTACTCTTAAATCTATTCCCATCGCTATTCAAGTGAACATAAGGACAACATTCAGGATTGTGAATGTTGTTAGGGCACCATTAACCGCACACTGTGCTAGGTTGAGTTCAGTGGTGGGATTCAATTTTTTTTTACTCCCAGTTCTGTGGCTGTGGCTTGGTGGACGTGGAAGGGGAAGGATACTGTAAAATCCCCCTGTGCAGGGCAACCAAAGAAGACCCAGCCAATTAACTGGGACTCAATGGGAGGCAGAGAATAGACGGGGGTGGGGCCAGTCACAGGTAGTCTTTGCCGGTTCTCCAAACTCCTCAAAATGTCCACTACTGGTTCTCCAGAACTGGTCAGGACCTGCTGAATACCACCTCTGGTTGAGTTCGCTTTATGATAAACCGGGTTTAGTGGTAATGGAGGGCTATGAGAGCTGGACGATAAGAAAGATTGGTCACCAAAGGATAGATGCTTTTGAATTGTGATTGTGGAAGGTTCTTGAAAGTCCCTTGGACTGTAAGGAGATAAAATCAGTCCGTCTTAAGAAAAATCAATGCTGGCAATTCTTTGCAAGGGCAGAAACAGAATCTGAAGGTCAAAAACTTTGGGCACCTAATGGGAAAAGAGGACTCCTTGGTAAAGACCCTGATGCTGGGAAAGATGGAAGGCAAAAAGAGAAGGGGAGGGCAGAGGATGAGATGGTTAGATAGAGCAGGAGCAGATTTCTTCGAGGGTCAGATTAGCATTGTAGTTGTCCTCCATGGGCTGGCTGGTGGGAGGAGGAGGGAGGAGATGGCAGCACCCTGCCAGCCAAATGGGGTGCAGGAGAGCCTCGTGAGGCCACCTGCATCCCATTTTTTTGCCTGGACAGCCTCCTGCAGCACCTTGCCAGCCAAAACAGGGAGCAGAGGGAAGTGGTAAGATTCAATTTTTTTTTTACCACCGGTTCCGTGGGCGTAGCTTGGTGGGCGTGGCTTGGTGGATGGCAGGGAAGGATACTGTAAAATCTCCATTCCCTCCTCATCCCACTAACCTGCTTTCCAGTTCCGTTCTCCTGTGCAGGGCAACCAAAGAAGACCCAGCCAATCAGCTGGGACTTGGGAGGCGGCGACTAGATGGGGGCGGGGCCAGTCAGAGGTGGGATTGGTCGGTTCTCCGAACTACTCAGAATTTCTGCTACAGGTTCTCAAGAACTGGTCAGAACCTGCTGAATACCACCTCTGTACACAAGGCTTCCCCGTGCCCCATTTTGTCTGGAAGAGTGCTGCAGGTGGTCATCCAGGCTGAAAACAGGATGCAGGGAGCGGCCACACATCCCCCCAGCACCCCATTTTGGCTGCCAGAGGCACCACGGGCCAGTCCTTCGCTATTTCCAGGACGGCCCTAATGGGCCAGATTTAAGTACCCCATGAGCTGGATCCCACGGGCCTCGAGTTTGACACCCCTGAGATAGAGTCATTGGTGCAATGAACATGAATTTGAGGGGTCCTTGGTGCTCTCTGAGCTTGTTTGTTTTCTTGAAAACATTTCATGACCCTAACTTGGTAACATCATCAGTGCCAGTAAGGAGTGCTGTTTGCTGTCATTTTCTACTCTGGTGTCTTGTTTGTCTGTCTGGGTTGTGGTGGTTTTAGAGATTCTTTAGTTGGGCTGTTTATTAATGGCTCTTTGGCAGTTTCTTGATGCATAATCTACTATGCAAAAGAGACAATCAAGCAACCCAAAAGAGAAGAAGACTCCAGTATATCAACACCGGTAGTCGGCACTCAGATCAGCACAGATCTAAGATCAACTTCAGACAAAGTCAAATAAGCAATGCCCCAGTCAAGAAACTGCCAAAGAGGCACCAGTAAACAGCTCGACCAAAGAATCTCTAATATCATCTGTAAGAAAACTAGCAAGCTCAGAAAGCACCAAGGACCCCCCATGTCAACCCTGAGCTGCAAATATTCTTCTTTATTGGAACATAAACTCTGTCAAATTCCAGAAACAATGGAGGACAAGGGGTCTGGAGTGCTATGCAGGGGTAGGATTCTACCAGTTTGCACCTATTCATTAGAGTCGGTTGTTAACATTCTAAGCAGTTCAGAGAACCGGTTGTTAGAAGGAATTACTGGCCTAATCCTGTAAGGAAGGCAGGAAGGAAACATTCTGGTGTTGCTTACAGAAACTGCCTCTTCTTTAATTCTTGTTACATTCTTGGCAGGACTAGACTTCCTGTCTCAGGAACTTCTCTGAAGTTTTTTTTCCCTCCTTTGCTGGTACTTTGTGTGGAGTGACCATTCAAAGTTACAATGGCACTGAAAAAAATGACTTATGACCATTTTTCACAGTCATGAGAGGCCAGGCGAGGAGATGCGTGCCTCGATGTGAGTGATATTGAGTTGGCCACACCCAGCTAATAACATGAGCACCAAGCCACACCCACCAATTAAGCCATGCCCACAGAAGGTTGTTTAAAAAATTGAATCCCACCTCTGTTGCTATGGTCAATGGGGTCACAAAGAGTCAGATAAGATTTAGTTCCTGAACCACAACAACAAATATTTTTTTTAAAAAAACTACAAAGATCAGGTGTGTACAAAACAATACATACAGACCAAAACCAATTCAACACACCGATTAGCACAATGCCTTGGAGCCAAAGTTTCCAAGTTTCAGGGATCCAAACTTCTCATCAGAGACTTTTCACAACAAATTTATTGCTTTAAGTGTATGGAAAGAATCATTTTTAAAAATGAAAAAAACTCTATTTTCCAGGATGAAAAGTAAGTTCTGTTCAAACTTACTGGCCAGACCACTTGACTGTTAGAAGTTAGACTGCCAAGCCACACAACACACAAATGGTTAACCAACCTTATTTTAGTTTGACAAAGATTGAGCAAGTACCCCCAGCATATATACTTGGTTAAACAGTCTGGCTCCTGTGCAAATTCAGAAAGTAGGGGTTACCTTAAGTAAGCCATAGTTTATGGTTTAGTCTAACAGCTCATCATGGCTAAGAAGGCTGCATAAATTTCAGTCAAGGATCTCATCATGAATCTTAATTGCCAGATATCCTTAATTTCTTTTTTCTAGGTCAGGGGTCTTCAAACTTGACAGCTTTAAGACTTGTGGACTTCAACTCCCAGAATTCTCCTCCGGTTATGTTAGCTCAGGAATTCTGGGAGTTAAGTCCACAAGTCTTCAACTTGCCAAGTTTGAAGACCCTTGTTCTAGAGTAAGTAGCGTTTCTCAACCTAATGGGTGGACCTCAATTCCCGAAATTTTTAGGAGTTGAAGTCTACCCATCTTAAAGTGGGCTGAGGTTGAGAAACACAAGCCAGAATGGAAGCTTTTTGGATAAGAAGCAAAATGTTTTCAAGGGGGAGGGCAGAAAAATCAAAGAAAATCCAGTTCTGCTTTTTGAAAAAGCACCTTTGGGACAACCACAACCCGCATGATTGAGAATCTCCAAAGAGAATCTCCAAAGAGATTCTCTTTGAGAAACACTGCACATTCTCCAAATCATGAGTACAATGTAGGCTAGCTTATCTAAATGTAGTTTACCATGGTATTCAGGTGAAAATACATGTGATTGCTCAGAGTCAGAAAATACCTGATGGCAGGTCATCAATTTTATTGCATGCAAACCCGGTTAACGGCAAAATAGTCGATTCACACAACCGCATGCAACTGGTCAGATTTATATTGGATTATCCAGTTTGAGGTCCAATTGGCCTGGGAATCCAGGCATTGCCCACCATGCGAGTCAAGGCATTAAAGTGAAGCCATCCCACACTTCATTTGCACGCAGCCAAACTCTGGTCTCCCCCGATCGATCGGGGTTTATAGATTGGCCAGGGGGACCTGCCTGTCTTCCTCTAACATTCAAATGCACCCTTGCCTCCAAATCCTCCTGTGACATTTCGGGTCGAGACTCCGCACCGGTTTTACCGGTTGAGGGGGGTATTCCAGATGTGCCGGACTACAAAGCCCATCATTCTTCCTCACCACTTCACCCCACAGGCTGGAAAAGGCGGCGGGACGCAAGAGAGCCGGGGCTGGGATCCAAACGAGGCGCTCTCCCATAAAAGCCAATGAGCGCCTTCCGAAGTCGCCCAGCCAAAACTGAAGGAAAACTTTCCGGCAAAGCGGATCCTCTCTCCGCCGCTTTTCCTCGGGCTTCCCCCGCTCGCCTGCCCGGGTTTAAGAGGCCCTTGACTTCTGCATTGCAAGCCTTCGGGCCAATTTCACGTCCAGGACGAAGCTCGATCCCCGGGAAGACTCCAGACAGAGGTCAGCAGCTCGGGTTCACTTCTGGGTTGGGCTGCGAGCCGGGGTTGGTTGCCTTTGAATTCTCGGCGTTTGGCAAGCAGCCCGTCGGAAGGCGAAGATGCCGTCCAACCCCGGCAAAGAAAAGAAAGCTTTCCGCCAAGCTCTCTCTTCTCTTGCTCCAAGGGAAAAAAAAAAAAAAAAAAGTCCCTTCCCCTGCCGGCTTCGGCTGCTTTGAGACACGAACGTTTGAACCGCATTGGTGAAGTCCATCTCTGGCTTTGCAACGCGCCGATCTATCGTGGTCCCCAAGATTTTCCCCCTTTCCAGTTTCTCGCCCTTCCGTTTCTTTCCTTCTTTCTCTTTCTTTGTCTCTCTCCCTCTCTTTCTGTCTCTCCCTCCCCCTTTCTTTCTTTCTGTCTCTTCTTCCCTCCTCTTTCTTTTTCTTTCTCCTTTTCCCTTCCGTCTCTCCTACCCTTTCTTCTTTCTTTCCTTTCTTTGTCTCTCTCCCTCTTTCTGTCTCTTCTTCCCTCCCTCCTTTCTTTTTTTCCTTCCGTCTCTTCCACCCTTTCTTTCCTTTGTCTCTCTCTCTCTCTCTCTCCCCTTTTCTTTCTCTCTCCCCTGTCTCTTCCTTTCTTTTTCTGTCTCCTTCTTTTTCCTTCCGTCTCTCCCATCTCCTTTCTTTTCTTTCTTTTTCTTTGGTTCCTTTCTTCTTCTTTCTTTCCTTTGTTCTTTTTCTCTCCCTCTTTCTTTCCCTCCCTCCTCTCTCTATTTCCCCCTACCTTCTCTTTGCAAAAAAAAACCCGAGCCGGTTCTCCTCCAGTCCCCCGCCTGGAGATCAAGAGGGTTTTCCCGGCCCCAGAAACCGCTACTGCCCTCGCCGGGGATTCCCTAGCGGGATCTCCTTCTACTCCAGCTTCGCCTCGGCATTTCTCACCCGGCGGCATTGCGACATCATCGCCTTTCCGCCTTTCCTTGGAAGCCGGGCGCCCGCCTGCCCTCGGAGTTGGAGGCTGGTGTTGGGTGGAAGCCGCGGACGGTTTCTCGCCCAATCGGGCCGCTTCTCCCGGCCACGGGTTGCTGTAGCCCGACTCCCAAGACCTCACCTGCCTTCCCGCCCGCGAAGGCTTTAAGGCGAGCGGGAGAGGCGGGAGAAGTCGCCCGCGGGAGGCGAACCCCCGTTTCCCCCCCCCCCCTCCCACCCCCTTCCTCGATTTAAAGCCGCGAACGCGCCTCCGGTGACTTGGAAACCGGTCCGCTTAAAATTCGGCGAAGGGTAAGTCTGAATGCGCGTCTCTGGCTAGGAAATCTTCGATTTCCCCGTTTTATTTTTTTTTTTTTTTTTTTGCGGCTGTCAACCCGCCTTGGGTTCTTTTCTGCTTGAGGGGCGCGTTTCTTTCTTCCAGGACTTCACAAAACTTTCCTGCCTGCTTCCTTCCGTCCCCCCGTCCCCCGATTTTCCTCCACGTACCTATCGTTGCGTGCGTTCTTCCCTCGCAAAACGGGTTTGTTCGTTTGCCCTTGTTGCATCCCACACGGAAATAAATTCGGGTTGGGTGTGTATGTGTGCTTGCTTCCATTTGGGAAGGCAATTCTGCTCAGAGGAAAAAAGGAATTGAATGAAGGTGGAGGTTCCCTTTTTGTTACCAGGCCATGCAACTTTTTCAGCAGAGTCTGGGTTCTCCTGTTTATTAACAGAACAGAATAAGGGACCTTGGAAGTTTTCTCGTCCAGGTGCTGACAACCTTTTGGACCTCAGGGAACGCAAACTCATAATTTTAAATCCCACGGACCAGAGGCCCTGGGAAAATCCCCCAAAAAGTCTGCGGTTTTCCTAACGGGATAGTAGGTTATGGTCTCCAGCTCCTTTCTCAAGGGGAGAGAGAGAGAGACTTTTGGCTTCATGCAAGGAAAGCAGCAGAAGTCTGTCTTTCTCTCCCCCAAACTCTGCCAGAAATGAGACTTTGTGAGATTTGTTGTGCTGGTGCAACCTCTTGGAACAGGATTAGGGTCCCAAAGACTCATTTCCGGCAGAGACTTTTGCTGCTTTCCTTGCATGCAGCCAAAAGCACAAGAAGAAAGTAGCGGAAAGAAGCACCCCCCCCCCAGCCACGCAAGCCATGTGGGGTGAATGGGGCAAGTTCCCCCTCGCCACCCTTTCCCCCCTCCCTTCACTACCTCATGTTGTTTGTTATGCAGACCACGTGGGTGGCACAGCCTTGTGTTCACATGCAGCCTGGATAAATTGCTTTGGGAGTGACATTTCTCTGTGGGCCACCAAAATTTTCTTGCGGACACCAGTGGTCCTTGGCCCACTGATTGGCAACCACTGTTCTAGTCCAAACCCCCTATAGGAACTGAATTCCGCTCTTTCAGTTCCTCTCCAAAGTTTCAAATAGAAATAAACACAGGGGTATTCCTCAACTTACTACCACAACTGAGTCCAAAATTTCTCATGAAGTGAGACATTTGTCAAGGGAGCTTTGCCCCATTTTACAACCTTTCCTGCCGCAGCTGTTAAGTCAATCACTGCAGTTGATAAATTAGTAATCCCGTTGTTAAATGAATCTGGCTTCCCCATTGACTCTGCTTGTCAGAAGATTGCAAAAGGTGACATAACCCGGGACGCTGCAGTGGTCGTAAATATGAACCAATTACGTAGCATTTAAATTTTGATCACATGATCATGGGGATGAGGGCAAAGGTTGTAACTGTGAAAAAACACTCATAAGTCACTTTTTTTCAAATGTGGTTTTAACGTTGAACGGTCACTAAATGAACTGTTGTAGGTTGAGGACTACCTGGACATAATCAGCCATTCAGAGCTGTTCAGACAGATTTGTAGCTCATGACTGAATTGTTGGGGTCCTTGGGGGCTCTCTGAGTTTGGTGGTTTTCCTGCAGACAGACGTTTCACTACCAAACTAGGTAACATCATCAGTGCAAGACTGTTTTAAAGCTGCCCTTGTTTTCATTTGGCCTTTCGTGATGGAAGGAATGGTAGTTAGATTACTAGTTTCCTCTTCTAGTAAAAAGGGTTGGGAACTGTAATTTTTGTCCTTCTGTCCAGCTGGAATGTAGTTAGATCGAATCTAGTCTCTACTGGCTCCTTCAGGTGGGATTCCAAAAAGTTTTGAGATCTTTATGAATGATATGAGATTTAAAAAAAAAAAATAAACTCTCTTTCCCTTATCCTGAAAAATAAAAGCTGGGGTTTCGAAAGTTAAACTTCACATTGGAGAATACTGTAGAGGTAGCAGGCAGTCTGCAATGCAACACAGGTTGCCATTAACTTACAACTGGTCATTTAGCAACCATTTGAAGTTAGACGGAGTCCTCAAAAGGTACTTACAACTCAGTTTTGGGGGCCATACCCCCTACATGACCACATTTTGGGTGCTCACCAATCAACCCACATTTATTAAGATTAGCAGTGTCCTGTGATCTGCAATTTACGTTTTTGCAAAAAAAAAAAAAAAAGCATTTACTTCCAGTTTTGCTAAAAATGCTCCATAGTGAAGAATGGGTTTACTTAATAAAATAACAGAACAGAATAACAGAATCGGAAGGGACCTTGAAGGTCTTCTAGTCCAACCCACTGCTAAGGCAGGAAATCCTATCCTATATTATTTCAGACAAATAGTTGTCCAATCTCTTCTTAAAAACTTCCAGTGTTGGAGCATTCACAACTTCTGGAGGCAAGTTGTTTCACTGGTTTATTATTCTAACTCTCAGGAAGTTTATTCTTAGTTCTAGGTTGGTTCTCTTCTTGATTAGTTTCCATCCATTCCTTCTTGTCCTGCCTTTGGAGAATAGCTTGACTCCCTCTTCTTTATGGCAACCCCTCAGATATTGGAAGACTGCTATCATGTCACCCCTACTCCTTCTTTTCATTAAACTGGACATATCCAGTTCTAGCAACTGTTCTTTATGTGCTTTAGCCTCCAGTCCCCTAATAGTCTTTGTTGCTCTTCTCTGCACTCTTTCTAGAGTCTCAACATCTTTTTTTACATTGTGGCAACCAAAACTGAATGCAGTATTCCAAAGGTGGCCTTACCAAGGCATTATAAAGTGGTATTAATTACATTATTGTACAATGGTAGTGTTTTTAATGATTGCTAACAAAAAGTAAAATTGAGTTGGTCACATGACAATCCACTTTATGACTGCCACGACTATAATCAGCAGGCTCCATCTTGGTGCTTGTAAGTCAAGGACCACCTGTATTTTTTAGCTAAAAGTCTTGCCCAGTCATCAAGTTGTGTCTGACTCTCCACGACCCCATGGACCACAGAATGCCAGGCCCCCTTGCCCTCTGTCTCCTGTACTTTGCCCAAATTTAGATTCATTGTGTTAATGACACTATTGAACCATCTCATCCTCCGTTTTTGCCTTCTCCTTTTGCCTTCCATCCTTCTCCAACGTCAGGGTGTTAAGAGTGCATGACAGCGGATATGTCACTGGAAAGCAAAATCACAAAACTGTGTCTCCCTTACATTGGCCACGTTACACAGGGGCATTCATTGGAGAAAGCAATTGTGTTGGGGAAGAGGTCGCGGTAAATGGCTGTCAAAGAATATAATGGCCAGACACCATCAAAGCCGACACCAGCCAGAGCATAGAAAAAAAGGTCCCCAACCTTTTCTGTAACCTGCACCCCCTAGAATGCTTCTGACATATTCTTGCACCCCCTTAAAATAAATAATTATATACATATACAACACTTTAATTTTGAAACTTCTAAACCAGAGGTTTAGGAGAACCAGTAATAGAAATTTTGAGTAGTTCGGAGAACCAGCAAATACCACCTGTGACTATTCCCTGCCTACCGAGTCCCAGCTGATTGGCTTGGTCTTCTTTTGTCATCTTGAGCAGGAGAATGGAGCTGGAAAGCAGGTTAGTGGGGTGGGGAGGAAATGAGATTTTGCAGTAACCTTCCCCTAGGAGTGGGGAGAGAATGGAGATTTTTGCAGTATCCTTTCCCTGCCACATCTACCAAGCTATGCCATGCCCACCACCAAGCCACACCCACAGAACCAGTAGTAATTTTTTTAAAAAAATCCCACCACTGTTCTAAACCCAAGTTTTTGCACCCCCTGGAATATCGTCTCCAAGCACCCCCAGTTGGGAACCCCTGGCATAGAACAACTCAAAAGAAGTCACGCAAGATTGGAAGACGTGGATGGACCTGGACCACGGAATCGTCAAGAGCCAAAAACCACTGGACGGATAATGCCAGCATCATGAGAATGAGGCTCCTGCTGTTCTCCAAGCCATGTGTCCTATTGGAGGAAGACCAGTTTCCAATGGGATCTTGCAGAAGATAAGGGACAGCTGCTTGAGAAAGCTAAGGGAAGCCCAGTTGCAAAGGAAAACATCCCCTTTCAGGAAGGCCTGCTTGTAGAGGGAAAGGGACACCGGTTTGGAGAACAGCAAGAGGTAGTGGAGGTCACCTGGGCAACGAAGGGGCAATTGAAGATGCCACTGCTGAGTGGTGCTGTGCAGATTGGCCTAGATGAGTGGGGAGATAGGTGGGAGAGCAATAGCAATAACACTTAGACTTATATACTGCTTCACATTGGTTTACAGCCCCTCTCTAAGCGGTTTAGAGAGTCAGCCTATTGCCCCCAGTAATCTGGGTGATCCTCATTTTACCGACCTCGGAAGACTGAGTCAACCTTGAGCCAGTCAGGACTGAACTGCTGGCAGTCAGCAGAGTTAGTCTGCAATGCTGCATTCTAACCACTGCGGCATCCTGGCTCTTGCACACCACCATGACTGTAAGGAAAAGTGCACATTGATGTGCCTGAATTTTATCACATGATTGTGATGGCCATAACTTCTGATAGAGATCACAAATTCCTTTGTTGAGGCCATTGTCATTTCAAAAGATCACTGAAAGAATGGCCATAAATTGAAGGACAGAGTAAAATGTTCTATTGCTAGTGCACCTAAGTTCTGTAAATGGAACACAGGAAACGAGGAAACATTAAATGAGCTTCTTCAAAAAGTTCAAGATACAAGGAAGATATATGAGTTCATATGCCACATGTTAATAGGTAACCATAAAACATATTGATCAGTTTCACTTAGTCCTGTCTGATAAACAATGTGTGTTCTCTTAGCCAACTTCAGAACAGGGTGAAGGGACAAGATTGTAACCTCTTTACTTGAATGAATTTAAATCTGAGCCAGATGAATTGAATCCCATAGTATTAAAGTTACTAACAGTCTGAATTGAGGAATCCTGGAGGAGAGATAAAGTGACAAATAATTGGAGAACACCAGTGGTGGGATTCATCCAGTTCTGACCGGCTCAGGTGAACCGGCGGTGATATTTCTGGCTGGTTGGGGTACGCCCCGGTGGAAAGGCTCGTCTGGGGCTTTGGTGGCATCTGCCCTGCTGCTTGTCTGGGCTCGGCCCTTCCCTCCCCAGGCTGCCTCCTTCAAGAGCCCAAGAGCTGGTCCCGAAGACAGGATCCCCTTGATGCCCCTGCAGGATTTCAGCCTCCTAATCCCTACAAAACGAAAGAGCCAGTTTCATTTGCAGGCGCACTTGCCACCCCCCTCTCCCAACAGGTTCTGTGGACAGCAAGGCTTGCTACAAGCTAACATAGACCAAGAATGAAAATGTTTCCCCAAAGAGCTAAAGAGCTACACTTTGCTAGAATTATTCTTTGCTTCCAATCTGTTGAGGAAAAGGATTTGGACTCCATTGTCTACATTTCCCTTTCCAGCCCCATGGTTCTCTAGTGAAAATTATAACCCAAGAACCTATAGATCTGTTAAAATGTTCCCATTCTCACTTTCCCTACTGGGAACCCCTGGGTAGCATGCAATAATCTCATCAAATAATTCACCAAGCAAATGTTAGTGCTTTCTTAATTACACCAAGGCAAACAATGTGCCCACAATGACTTTGTAAAACAAAACTTCATTTCATTGGTTATCTCATCACGCTTCAGAATCCCAAAGGTGCTTTTTCAAGAGGCAACTGGACTTTCTGGTTTTTCTTCGAAGACCCTTCTTGGATCAGAAGAAAAACATCTTCGACGAAAAACTAGAAAGTCCAGTTGCCTCTTGAAAAAGCACCTTTGGGACAACCATGACCTGGATGACTGAGAATCTCCACAGACATCAAGCTCCAGAATCCTTGCTTTGCTGCAGAGTAAAGAGCAACAACAGAGAAGGCAGGCAGGGAGTTGGTAGAGTTTATTCATTTAGCAAAGCCTCACGGGAAGGTTGAAGAGGACTTGATTAAAAATAACTATTTTATTTCTTATTTTATTTTATTTTGTTAATCACTTACAAGATAATAGGTATAAGTATAAACATAGTTATGAATACATGAAATGGATATAAATAAGAAAAAAAGAAAAATAGGACAGGGATGGAAGGTACATTGGTGTGCTTATACACGCCCCCTACAGAGCTTTTAGGAAAGGGGTGAGGTCAATAGTAGACAGTCTAAGGTTAAAGTTTTGGGGGTTTGGGGAAGAAAGCACAGAGTCAGGTAGAGTATTCCAGACATTGACCACTCTGTTGCTGAAGTCGTATTTCCTGCAATCAAGTTTGGTGCGATTAACCTTGAGTTTGTATCTATTGTGTGCTCTTGTGTTGTTATGGGTGAAGCTGAAGTATTCACTGACAGGTAAGTCATTGCAATGCATGATTTTATGTGCTTATACTTAGATTGAACCGAAGGCGGCATAGTTCTAGGTTGTCTAGGTCTAAAATTTCAAGTCTGGTGGCATAAGTATTCTCTTACGAGTAGAGGAGTGGAGAACTCTTCTTGTGAAATATTTCTGGACTTTCTCAATTGTATTAATATCAGATATGTAATGCGGGTTTCAGACTGATGAGCTGTATTCAAATATTGGTCTAGCAAATGTTTTGTATTCTTTAGTTAGTACAGTGATATTACTGTAGAAAAAGCTATGCAGGATTAGGTTTACAACTCTTAATGCCTTTTTGGCTATGTAGTTACTGTGGGCTCTAGCACTCAGATCATTTGAGATTACTCCAAGGTCCTTGACAAGGTTTGGGTCATCAACAAGGTCTTGACTATTCAGCCTGTATTTTATTTTCTGATTTTTTTTGCCAATATGTAGGACAGGGCAGTTATTTGTTGAGATTTGAAGTTGCCATTTGTTTGACCATTCTGATCCATAATCGAGGTCTTTTTGAAGGGTAGCAGTATTGTCGGTGGTGTTGAATAGCTTTACATCATCAGCGAAAAGAACACAGTTGCTCTTAATATGATCACAGAGGTCACTTATGTAGAGTATGAAGAGAGTTGGTCTTAGAACACTGCCTTGGGAGACACCACTGTTGACAGGTACAGGATTTGATAGGACACTCCCAAGTTTGATCATTTGTTGCCTGTTTGACAGGAATGCTTCTATCCAGTTATGCAGGTGTCCAGAGATACCATAAGATTTTAATTTTAGGAGTAATCTGTCATGTACTTCTGAATCGAAAGCTTTACAGAAGTCTATGTAAATTGCGTCAATTGCTTTGCCCTGATCAAGTTGTGTAGTCCATATGTTTTTGCAGTGTAAGAGTTGCAGATTACAGGATAGTTTTTTCTGAAACCAAATTGTTTGTTAGAGAGTAGGTTGTTTGTCTCTAAGTGGAGGATAATGGATTGGTTAATAATTGATTCCATGACTTTACAGGTGACCCAGCATAAAGAGATTGGTCTGTAATTTTCAACTAGGCTGTGGTCTTCCTTTTTGAAGATGGAGATGACCATGGCTAGTGACCATAGTTTTGGCAAGGAGCTGGTCCTGAAAGATTTTTCAAAGATTATGCTTAGAGGTTCGGCAATGGCAGTGGGTAGCTTTTTTAAGAAGTAGGCACATATTCCATCCAGTCCAATAGATAGAGATGGCTTTAGATTGAGTAGTGTTTTTTCAACATTGTCTTTTGTAAAATCGGCATGTATTAGATCATTATAGTTTTCTGTGGTTCAACTAGGAAATATTGGGCATGATCCATTGCTGTTTACAAATACTGAGGCAAAGAATGTGTTAAAGAGGTTGGATTTAATGGTGTCATCATTGCAGTCTTTACCATTAGGTCCTTTCAGGGGTGTGATGGATCTTGAGTCTTTTAGTTTGTTATTTACAAAATTGTAGAAAGCGTGGGTAAAATTGGTGCGTAGAAGGTTTTCCTCTTGTTTAATGTGATAATTGGTGCATTCAGTCTTTATCTGGTGGCATAAATTTTTGTATCAGCTTTTAAAGTTGGCAACATGATCAGATATGTTTTTCTACCAAAGGGATTTGTTTTTGGATTGAAGTTTCCTTATTTTTATGAGTAATCTGTTTTTTTTTTGTTTTGGAAGTTGTTATTGGTACATATAGTTTGATGACTCTTTTGACTTCAAGTAAAAATATGTTGTAATGGTCTTCAACAGCATTGCATCCAGTGAATAGAAATTGCCAATCAAGCGATGAGAGATCATTGTCTATAAGATCATAGTTGCTTTTTTGAAGTTATAATTAGGGATCACATCGTTGTGTTGATTTTTGTGTGGACGTATGTTGAGACAAAAGTCAGTCATGCTGTGGTTGCTGTGGGAAAAGGGTTCTTCAATTTGTATTCTGTAAATTGAATTCAAACTGTTGCAGAAGATGAGATCAAGGCAGTTGTTAAGTCTAGTGTTGTTGGTTACTAGTTGTTCCAGTTCCAGATTTGTTACAGCATTGTAGAAGGTTGCATGCATGGGTTCAGTTGTACATTCATTTAGGGTCCAGTTAATATGAGGTAGAATGAAGTCACCAAGAAAGATAAAAGCGTGTGGGCAGGATGTTGTCCATGTTAGTAGTGAAGTTAACTTGTTTACATGTTTGATGTCATAATCGGGGCTCTGTAATACAGTAAGAATCAAAATGCGATATTTAAGCACAGTTCACAGAAGGTGGTCTCTGGAAGAGCAAGCTCCTGGGTAATTCAGATGTTTTTTAGATGTAGGGGCTTTTTATAGAAGATAGCAACACCACCTCCTCTATGGATTTCATGATCTGATTGGTAAACATCATAGTGTCTTACTGTGGTAATGGAGTCAGGGAGGGTTGCATTGAGACATGTTTCACAAACAAATATGATGTCAAATTTAGCCATATTTAGTAAGAGGAGAAATTCAGGTATTTTATTGACAAGGCTTCTTGCATTGAGGAACTTGCATTTAAGTCTAGTTGTCCTTGGAATTGAGGTAGTTAGGGGGATGCATGCCTAGTTTTGGGTGATGGTGGATTGGATGAAGTAGGTTTGGATGCTGAGTTGTGGGTTGTGTGACTTACCTTTGATATATTGAACATGGTAGTCAATGTACAGGTCCTTCTCTCCATTGTCTAGACTTTTTTGAATTTTGTGCAGAGTTCACTGGAGCAGATTCTTTGCAATATGAATAAATCTGGTCATGAGCAAAGTTTGTTATGGGTGGTATTGGTTTTAGCAATGGCATTTATTATATGAATGAATATCCGTTTTCTGGACTCATTTTTGCAAACAACTCTACAAAATCTTGGGGCCACCGAGCCATCGTTGTATTTGAACTCAGGGCCATCTCTGGTTATTTCAATGATATCTTCAGGAGAGATGTTTGTTGTATTGGAGTTGCTCATGATATTGCGAACTTTGGTGATATCATCAGATTTGTTGGTGTCTTCAAGACCAAATAAGATGGCATTTGGACATTTCTAATCACATTCCATGATGTCTCTGATGAGTAAGGGGATATCATTTGTGGCATTATTTGATGGGATAGTGATTATTTGTGGCTGTGGTTTGGTGGTTATTTTTGGTTGTAGTTGTGACTGTAGTTGAAGTAGTAGTTGTGGTAGTGATTGTTGAGTTGAGATTTGATTTTGAGCTGATAGGTAGAACTAGAACTCAAGTGCTGTTTAGTCCTTCTGCTTTTGTGACTTTCACCAAATACTGAGTCAAAACATTTGCAAGTAGACAGGAAAAGGTTCATGCATAAGTTTATGCAAAAGGAACAGATAATTTAGTTTGACACAATTGTCTTTACCACATAACTCTCCTCAGAAATAACCAAAAGTGGACAGATCAAGCTTCTTCCAGTCTATATCAACTCTGTCCTAGATCCCATTTCTGCAGTAATTTGTAGATTTGTGCAATTGACTCGTTGATTGTGACAGCTTGCAAATTTAATAACATATAAGCTCTCCTAGATTGTTTGCAAGACACTAAAATTGATTTTTTAAAGAGTACATTTTCTCACAAAATATTCATCTCTCTAATATGTTCCATCCAAATGTAAGCTGATAAGCATGGGAGGAAAATACTGCCAGGTCTGAATTACTAGATCTTTAAAAATTACTAGCAGCACCTTGAATTGTATATGAAAACCAACTTGAAGCCCGTCAGGCATTTCAGCAAATGGGAGGCTGTATATTCCCCTCTATGTGGCCTCACTAAATAACTGGAATATGCAATTCTTTCTATGCAAATGTACTTTTACTCAGTATGTGCTCGGTGAATGAGGATAAGCTATTTGCCAGCTGTCTAAAAGAATTGGAGTCATTATTTGATGAAATTACAATGGCAAGTAAATGCCACTTGTGCTTAGACTGTATTTCCTCATACCTGAGATTCAAACGAGGCATTGCAGATTTCGTGGTGATGACAGTTGCAGTACAATTAGAGGTGTTTTAGGTATGTTGAGAAGGGAGGGCCAGGCACAGTGAGTGATGTTGAGTTGGACATGCCCAGTTACATGACTACCAAGAAGGGAGGGCCAGGCACAGTGAGTGATGTTGAGTTGGACATGCCCAGTCACATGACTACCAAGCCATACCCAACTCAGTCACACGACCAAGCCATGCCCACCAGTCACATGACCACCAACCCCATCCACAGAACCATTAGTAAAAAAATTGAATCCCACTACTGGAGAACATATATAGTTCCTGTCTTCAAAACAGGGAGATAAAGAGAATACAGCAAACTATAAGTTAATCTTTACCTAGTAAGAGTCTGGAGCAGATTAAAAAGACGTTGATATATAAACATCTTGAAAAATAAGTGATAATTATCAGTGTGTTTGTGTCAAGAGTTAGTCTTGCTAATTTAACTTTGTTTTACTTTTTAAAAAAATTTGGTAACTTCCTTAATCAATTGTGGGAATGTAATGGACATAATATATCTTGTTTTCTACGAAATGTTTGATAAAATACATTATATTCTGATTAGTTAAGACAGGCCTAGATGAGATGACAATTTGTAGATATAGAGCTTGAAAATCAAAGGTTTCTCATAAAACAGAAATGAAGTCTATTACAGTTCATAGTTTTGCACCTTGTATTCTTTACAATTTGTATTGATGACTTGAATAAAGAAGTATTATAAAGATTAGAGCTGACACCATTTTGTACAAGCCTTTCATTTAAAAATAATAGTAGTCTCTTCTAAGAAAGATTTGTTTAGCAGATGCTACAGGAATTTGGACTGGAATATTAAATTACAAGCAGAAGCTAAAAACCAGAAGAAGAAAAAAGACCTGTTTATGAACGTATTAGAATATATCAGCTAACAGCATACTAACAGTAGCTTTCTTGGTGTATTGTTCTGATAATTAATTACTTTGCTAGTCTTAATAAGCCTGAAGTCTATAGAGGTCCTCATTCAGCAACTGCCTCATTTAGTGACTGTCAGCATTTTTGATGATGATGACAAAATAACCTTGCGACCAATCCTAGCATTTACAACTTTTGCAGGTCAGCAATGGAAAGGAAAGCTGAAGTAAAATCATAAGCAGTCAGTTTCATTTAGCTGTTCCTTCATTTACTGACCAAGTTACTCTACACAGTTGTGATTGCTAATAGCACTTAGCAATAACACTTAAAACTTATATAGTGGCTCACAGTGCTTTACAGCCCTTAGCAGTTTACAGAGTCAGCATATTGCCCCAACAATCTGGGTCCTCATTTACTGACCTCAGAAGGATAGAAGACTGAGTCAACCTTGAGCCGTTCAGAACTCCTGGAGTGAGCAGGGAGTTAATCTGCAGTACAGCATTCTAACTTCTGCACCACCATGGATAAAAGAGGACTATCTGTATACTGTAGGCTGTATATTATGCCTTAATCTTGTATTTATAATGGGATGAAATGCTGAAAATCTTCTTTTTGGTTTTCTCTACTTTATTCAATTATCCATTGAATACTTTATTCTACTTTATTCAATTATCTATTTCACAGATAATACTTCGTTAAATTTGCAGAGTTCATTTCTTTATATATCTATTTTTTCTTTACTATATTCTTTTTTTTCTTTCTATTTTTTATTTGTATTAGTTTAAAGTTGTGATTGCAATTTTTAATAAAATTACTATTAAATGAAGATGAAAGGCAGGTAAATTTAAGCCTGGGGTATAATGAACTTCCTTCTCTTTTCAATTATTATCTGACTCTTACAATCAGAAAATAAGACAAGATTTCCTTTCTTTAATTTTGTAATTTACTGTGGAAAAGCTCAGAATATCACTGTTGTAGTTAGCAGTAAGGATTGACAGCTGAGCAAAGAGCCATAATTTGGATTATAAAACTCTTGCTTTAATAAAAATTCCTTAAACATTAAAAAAAAATACTTTTTTAAAATTTAATTTTTAAAAGTTTAATTTTGGGGACATAATGATTGGTACCCTAAATGTCTATGGAGATAGTCAGTCATCCAGGTCATGGTTGTCCCAAAGATGCTTTTTCTAGAGGCAACTAGACTTTCAAAAGCTGAAGAAGCTTTTTGGATGAGAAGTGAAACATTTTCAAAGAAAAAACAGAAAGTCCAGTTGCCTCTTGAAAAAACACTTTTGAGATTGGTATCCTAACTTAAGGTTTCTTTTCCCAACTGTGATCTTCAGCTTTTTCTGTAGATGTATTTTTCCTCCATTCAATCATCTACAGATGTTTCTGTAGATTCAGTTGTCCAGTAGAACAGCTTTCCATCAGTTGTCGGTGCTTCATCACTGGACATTTTTAAGAAGAGACTGGACAGTCACTTGTCTGAAACGATGTAGGATCTCTTATTAAGAAGTTGCTAGAAATGGGCCTCTCCTCTCACATCTGCTGTTGGATAAAGGACTTTCTTACTTACAGATCCCAAACTGTTAGGATTTGCAGCTATTTTTCCTCCACTCTTGCTGTCAGCACTGGCTCTCCACAGGGTTGTGTGCTGAGCTGCCTTTTGTATTCACTCTTCACCAATGACTGCACTCCCTTTTGTCCCACTAACTCTATGATAAAATTTGCAGATTGGTGGAACTCATATCAGGAGAAGACGAAACGGCTTATAGGTCAGAGGTTCTCAAAATGGTCTTGTGGTGCAAGAGTCATAACCTCGCCCTGAACATCAAAAAGACCAAAGAATTGATTATAGACTTTGCATCAGAAGATGCAAAGCAGAGCCTCTCCCACTATATATCAATGGAGACTGTGTGGAAAGAGTTCATAGTTTTAAATTTATAGGAACTCATATTTCTGACAACCTTACTTGGTCAGTCCACACTATGGCCACTGCAAAGAAGGCCCAACAGCGCCTGCACTTTCCGAGGTTGCTGAAAAAGAGTGGTCTGGGTGAAAAGTTTCTGGTTACTTTTTACTGTTCTACCATTGAGAGTATTTTGGCATACTATGTAATGGTGTGGTATGCTGGATGCTCTGTAGCAGATAAGATGCTCTGGAAAGTTATAAACACAGCACAAAAAATCATCAGTTACTCTCTTTCTTCTTTGGAAGAGATTGTGAAGACCAGACTCCTCTTGAGAGCACTAAAAATCTCCACAGACCATTCTCATCCTGGACATTCATATTTGAACTATTACCATCAGGGAGGCGTTATAGGTGTCCTAAAATGAGAACTAATAGATTGAGAAACAGTTTCTTTTCCAAGGCAATAATTGTCTTGAATCAAACAATGCATATGTGATTTAGCCCTATGTATATAGTGGCATTTTTAAACTATCTAACTTACTATATGTTTTCGTTAGGTTTTAGACTAGGTTTTTAATTTATTTTAATTTTTAAATACTCTGTAGTGTAATCGTGATGTGGTGTTTGGGATACTGTGCTGGAGTAGCTTTCAAATTTCATTGTATTTGTAGAATGCAATGACAATAAAGGTACTCTACTGAGCAGGAGGTTGGACTAGAAGATCTCCAAGGGCTCTTCCAGCTCTATTCTAATTGACTGATTGATGTGTTGGTTTCAGACAGCAGGACACATTACAGTCCCAAATTTGCTTTCCAAATATTCTTCTCTTAGACATGTTTTGGGCCATTATCTTGCTGATGGACACATGACATGGACCAGAGAGAGTTTTCTAACATTTTGTTTCATTTCAAAATCTGCTTTCATTGTGCCTTGCTCAAATTCAAGGCACCCACTGCCAGGAACAGAAAATCAACCATATATTAACCAGCATTATCCTTCATGTTCATGGCAGCATAATATTTTCCCTCTGACCAAAGGACATTCTCCCAGAAGAATCATGGCTTGTACATTCATTTTAATAAATGCCAATCTGGCTTTTCGGTGGCTGTCTTTCAGAAGTGGGGTCTTCTACCCTGGAGGCCAGTTTCAGTCAGACAGCAACAGATGGTGTGACTGATACTGCTCTGGGAATCAGCTAGGATGTGTTTTGAAGTTCTCTTGGTTCTATCTCTTCTACTTCTCTCTTCTACAGTAGAAGAGAATATCTGTAGCTCAATGTTGAACTGTGGCATTCTTGATGTTCTCTGAGCTTGGTCGTTTCCTTCCAGATGTTTCATGACCCAACTAGGCAACGTCATCAGTGCTTGAAAGGAGTGGGTTTGCTCTCTGTTTGTATACAGTGGCTTGCTCAGTCAGTATGGGTGGGACTGTTGTTTTCTTCTTGGAAGTTCCTTGAACAGACTATTGTTTACTGCTCGATTATTGGTTTGGTATTAAACCTGGTGTTAACTCCTACTTATCTGGGTGTTGTCTGCTGGTGAGAAGGTATTTTGGTCTGTATTTGTTTTCTTGGTTTTTTTTTTCTCTACCATTCAAGCTGTCCTTCTGTTAAACCGGGATTCAATTTTCCTCTTGCAACCATACCCAGGGAGGTTTGCTATGGATCTTAACCTTCTTGATGATACTAGCATCTGTGGTCCCAGGAACATGAAAGAGATGGTTTTGTAGTTTTTTAGTCTTGCCCTGAGCTATGGGAAGCACAGTAATTATAATGCAATACTGCAGGTTATTCCTACTGACTGCTGTCTGCTTGCAGTTGAGCAGTTCGATTCTCACCGGCTCAGGGTTGACTCAGCCTTCCATCCTTCCAAAGGTGATAAAATGAAGACCCAGCTTATTGGAGGCAATATGCTGATTATAAACTGCTTAGAGAAGGTTGTAAAGCACTGTGAAGCGGTATATAAGTCTAAGTGCTATTGCTATTGCCCTCCCTGGCTGTTACTTTCTTTTCCTCCACAGGCAACTCTTGTTTTTTTTCTTCTTCTGCTTGTTAATTGTGCTGTACACAATGATACAAAATATTTGCACATGGAGGGGCAGTCCTTGGTGTTCTCCAAGCTTGGATGTTTTCTTGCAGACATTTCCTTACTCAAATTAGGTAACATCATCAGTGCTGAAGGTTCCAGGTAACACATCCCATTCAATAAGAACTCTGAGGCAGACATATTCCTCAAAGAACATTTTATTGGGACATAACAAAATGGCATTTTCTTGGTGGAAAACCAGCTCGAAGTTCCTGTCAGTTTTACACCCAATTAAAAGTAAAATGTTGTCACTTCCCCCCAGTCACTAATCACATGGTCCAATCAGCATGTAGTCCAGTTGCTCGGTGACCTCAATCTTCACCTTTTGAACACCTGCACCAACGTCCTTGATTCCCAGGGGAAATAATTTTATTTTGACTACAACACACTCCTCCCTGGCCCCTTCGTTCTAGGTTTGGCAGTGAGAAAACTACTGAGAGAAAAGCTACAAAAAGAAAATGGCCACAAGTTGGCCAACTTCAGGGTTGACACTAATAGGGAGTGGGTTTGCTCTCAATGTATATTTCAATGGCTTGTTGGTGAGAGTAGTTCTAAGTTGGTCTTACTGTTAGCCTGATTGACAATTCCTTGGTTGGGATATTGTTTACTGCTTGATCATTAGTCTGATATTAATCTTGGTGTTAATAGATAACCTTTATTGTCATTTTTTTTATTGTGGGCATACTGGTGCACATTAAAAATGATATTCTTGTTGCCTGCTTGCAATACGTATACATATACCAGTGGTGGGATTCAAATTTTTTTACTACCGGTTCTCTGGGCGTGGCTTGGTGGATGAGCCTGGCAGGGGAAGGTTACTGCAAAATCCCATTCCCTCCCCACTCCACGAACCTGCTTTCCAGCTCCATTTTCCTGTGTAGAGCAACAAAAGAAGACCCAGCCGATTAGCTGGGACTCAAGAGGCAGAGAATAGATGGGGGCAGGGCCAACCAGAGGTGGTATTTGCCGGTTCTCCTAACTACTCAAAATTTCTGCTATTGGTCCTCCAGAACTGGTCAGAACCTGCTGAATACCACCTCTGACATATACATATACATCACACACACACACACACCACTATCTATATTGAATACATATTGGAAAGAGGAAGCTTTGAGAGTTCACAAGGTTGGTGCTATATGGAACAAAACTGTGACTGAATCTGGATGTTCTGCTTTGGATAACACAAAGCGTCCTCTCAGAATGTAACAACGAAAACAGGTTGTGAAAAGGATGTGTAGTGTCCCAGACAATACTGTGTACCCTAGTCAAGCATCACTTATATGTTATCTCTGGTCATCTGGGTGTTGATTGCCGATGGAAGTTGTTTAAGCCCATGTCACACTGCACCAACGGATGGAAAGAGGATGTAAATGGAGAGAAACACTTGCCATCCGTTGGTTAACGCGATTTATCCATTCTGTACTCACTGCGTCTGTTTTTCATCCTCTCTATCTGTCCAGCATCCGTCGACTGAGGTTCCATCTGCTCAAAAAGTTTTGAGCTGCTCAAAACTTTTTGAGCGGAGAATGTATCCAACGTGTCCGTTCTGCATCCGCAACGCATACGGGGAACATCCGTTCTACATCCTTCGTCATCTGTTATGCATCCGCGATATCCGCGAGGCATCCGCTGCGCATCTGCGCAACTCAAATCTGCTCCAGCGGAAAACGGACACAGGGAGGAAGCGAAACGACACAGAACGGACGCGCAGCGTTAGTAGCACAGATGGAGAAAGGATGAAAGCGGATGCAGCTCGCAAAGAAAGCATTTAAAATGGAAAAAACGTTCGCAGAGGGGACCTATCTCGGATATTAAGGATGTCTAGAGGATGCCTAGAGGATGCAAAAGGACACCTAGTGGAAAACCTATATTGCTGATAAAAAGGGGGAGGAACTCACCTGGATCTCACTTTCAGTCCAGCAGCCCTGCGGTGCAGACCTCTGCAGCCTTCATCTGGCTCTGGCTTTTCCACAGCATCCATTGATGTCCACTATGGATCGTAACACAGTCCTTTTGGTAGCCACCATCGTTCTGCAACAGTGCGAAGCCATCTACAGGCTCTTTCAACTGTTCTACGGGAAGAAAAGGAGGCGGCCAAGAAGTGTGTGGGTACGAAGATGGATCGGGAGAAGAGCAGAGTACGGACTGTACAACAAGCTGATGGTGGAGCTGAGGAACGAAGACCCTCGTGCATTCCAGAACTTCATGAGGATGCCTCCAGCCATATTTGACGAAGTTGTCAAGGCAAACACCAACTTCCGGCCCAGCCTGGACCCTGGGCTCAAGGTGGCACTGACTCTGCGCCACCTGGCCTCAGGGACTACCTACAGGAGATGCAGTACGGCTGGAAGGTGCCACACAACACCATCAGCATTGTGGTCAGAGAAGTGGTGCAGGCCATCATCGAAGAATACCTGGAGAAGCTCCTCCAGTGCCCCTCCACTGAAGAAGGATGGAAGAAAGTTGCAGAACAGTGGGATCAGAGGTGGAACTTCCCCCACACTGTTGGAGCCAGAGATGGCAAGCACGTGGCCTGCAAAGCTCCAGCCAAGTCGGGGTCCACTTATTTCAATTACAAGGGCTTCTTCAGCATCATCCTCTTCACCATGGTCGATGCTGACTACAAGTTCATGTACACTGATGCTTCAGGCAACGGGTCAGCTTCAGATGCCCAGGTATACAACGCCAAGGAGGGGCTGGAAAGCAACCTCATCATGGGCTTCCCAGATCCAGACCCCCCTGCCCAACAACACGCAAGATGTGCCCTACTTCATCGTGGGGGATGACGCCTTTTCCCTCAGAACCTACCTCATGAAGCCCTACACTTCCAGACTCCTCACCCGTGAAGAGAGGATCTTCAACTACAGGCTGTCCAGGGCAAGGCGGGTGGTGGAGAACGCCTTTGGCATTCTGGCCAACAGGTTCCAGGTACTTCTCACCACCATGCAGCATCGCCCAGAGACCGTGAGGAACATCATGGAAGCTTGCTGCATCCTGCACAATCTCATGCACACCCGCTACCCAGTGTTGCAGAACAGGCTCGTGGACCTCCAACAAGGGAATGGGGACATGGAGCCTGGGGAATGGAGGCTCGCTTTTCTGGGGCTGGGGCTTCTGCTGCTTCTGCTTCTGGAGGAGCTGATGATGCTGCTTATGGCGGTGGTGCTTCTGCTCGTGCTTACTCTGCTGATGCTGCTTCTGGCGGTGGTGCTTCTGCTGGTGCTTACTCTGCTGATGCTGTTTCTGTTGGTGGTGCTTCTGCTGGTGCTTCTGCTGATGCTGCTTATGGAGGTGGTGCTTCTGCTGGTGCTTACTCTGCTGATGCTGCTTCTGGCGGTGGTGCTTCTGCTGGTGCTTACTCTGCTGGTACTGCTCCTGGTCCTGCTGGTCCTGCTGGTCCTGCTAGTGCTCGTGGTCCTGCTCGTGGTCCTGGTCCTGCTGTGCTCCTAGTCCTGCTGGTCCTGCTGGTGCTCCTGGTCCTGCTGGTGCTCCTGGTCCTGCTGGTGCTCCTGGTGCTGCTGGTCCTGCTTTTGCTGCTACTGTTGTTGCTGCTGCTGCTGCTGCTGGTGTGGAGGAGCAGCCCCTACAACCTCGAAGCCCCTCTGATGAGGGCCCATATGGCCCTGCCAAAGGGAGGAAGAGGAAGACGCGTGAACGGGAGAGGAGGCAATACACCATAGAAGAGGAACATGAGGAGGAGGTGCTGGAGTGGCTGAGGGAGAACGAGTATCTATGGCGGAAGGGACACAGGCTCTATCGTGACACCAAAAGGAAGCAGGCTGCTTGGAGAGAGAAGGCGGAGAGCCTGGGCTACACTTCGGAGATGGTCCTCGGCTGGTGGAAGCACATGCACACCTGGTACGGGAAGCTGCACCTCAAGAAATCTGGCCAGGCCGCAGTCAAGCTGACGGACAGAGAGACCTACGTGATGGCCAAGTGCAGCTTCTTGGAGGGTGAGATCCACCACCGAGGAGCAGCCCCTCTCACAACCCTCTCTCACAGGCAGCCTGCTGAGAGCCAGTCCTCTTCTTGCAAAGAGTCAGCTCCTGTGTCCAGGCAAGTATCTGTGGAGCGTGCCACGACGGAGACCCCCCCCCGACAGCTGTACTACCCCTGGCGGAGCGCGTGGAGGACCCACTGACGCAGTGGGAGAAAGGAGACGGCACTTCCACCACAGCCCAACCCGCATCCACCCCCAGCTCCACCTCCACAGAAAGGCAGAGAGGCAGACCGGAGGGGCAGAGCCACACTGTCCTGCTGGAGATAAGAGACATCATCAGGAGCAGCGTAGATCTCCTCTCTCAGCTGGTACAGACCGATGCCCCATCCTCCAACTGCAAGCCTTTCCTCACCTATGTCAACCAGACCCTCATGAACATGGCGGAACCTCAGTACCAGGTGGTGAAGGACAGGATCACCGATCTTCACAACCCTCCAGACCAAGATGAACCTACTCCCACCCAGTCCAGGCCTGCTCCTCCACCCCAGGTGATGTCACTGCCCTTCCAAGGCCTTCCACACTCCCCTACCAAGACTACGGCTACCAGGAGGTCCAGCAGCACAGGCAGCCCTTCCCAGTCCAGGCACAGGTACATCGGACGCCACCAGTGCCACCCATGCCACCGATGCCAGCCACGCCACTGATGCCAGCCACGCCACTGATGCCACCCACCCCACAGATGCCACCGACGGCAGTCCTCACCCAGGTGCAGACCAGACATCCCCACTACACTGCTCCTTCCTCCACCCCACAGCCAAGCCCGGCCTCAGTACATCTGTCATCGGTATTGGGGCTGACACCCCATCATTGAGGAAGGAGCTCTCAACATCACGGGGCTAAGCCAGCTGTCTGAGAGCTTCCTCAACACACCGTCCCCTGTTGTCCTCTCGGGGCCAGGCACCCCAGTGCCGCTTCAGACCAGCACTCCAGCAGCAGCCACCTCCACAGCACCTGGACCCTTCACCCCTGAGACTGGGCCCGCCTCAGAGTGACCAAGAAGAGTGCCAGAGACTGGCTGGCTGGCTACCTGTTGACTTTATTTTTGCTTTGGACACTTGACTTGGGTCATTTTTTTTTTTATAACTTGTTATTAATAAATATTATCTTTGCTTCACACACTTGCTTCATTTATTTTATTAAATAAAGTCTTGGTGGAAACTTTTAGAAATGGTTTAAGCCTTTGCATGCTTGTGGGATGGGTTAAGATAGCAGTGGAATGGGCAGGGATACCTTTGGGATGGGTAATAGCTGTGGGATAGATAAACCTCCAGTGCAAACATAGTGGGACTGTATGGTCCACCCTCTCAGGTGCCACACCTATGGCCCTTTATTATCAATAATAATGTAATCATTCATCCACACATGTCAACATAAACACAACTCTTTATTAAATGCCCTGTTCATTGTAGGCCCACCCAACATACATGGCCCAATCTCATCAGTATGATGAGACAGGCTGAAGGAAGCATCCATTAATCATCTATCATCCTGTCTTGCCACTCCACTGCTCCAGCTGGGGAGTTGCACCAGTGTCTCAGGAGGTTGCGCTGCTTCTTCCCTTCATGTGAAGCTCTGTTGGGGCCTTGCACATCCTTAGTGTCTATCAGGTTTCGCCCTTGCCTCCATTCCCCAGGCTCCATGTCCCCATTCCCTTGTTGGAGGTCCACGAGCCTGTTCTGCAACACTGGGTAGCGGGTGTGCATGAGATTGTGCAGGATGCAGCAAGCTTCCATGATGTTCCTCACGGTCTCTGGGCGATGCTGCATGGTGGTGAGAAGTACCTGGAACCTGTTGGCCAGAATGCCAAAGGCGTTCTCCACCACCCGCCTTGCCCTGGACAGCCTGTAGTTGAAGATCCTCTCTTCACGGGTGAGGAGTCTGGAAGTGTAGGGCTTCATGAGGTAGGTTCTGAGGGAAAAGGCGTCATCCCCCACGATGAAGTAGGGCACATCTTGCGTGTTGTTGGGCAGGGGGGTCTGGATCTGGGAAGCCCATGATGAGGTTGCTCATCCGCTTCCATCCGCTAGGCTTCCGTGGAGCATCCGCTTTCCATCCGCCCTACGTCCTCCCCCCGTCCGTTCCTTTCCGTGTTGTCCGCTCTGGTTATGCAAATTCGGGGCACTTTTGAGAGCGGATAACAACGGATGGAACATTTTTCTCATCCGCTGTGTCCTTTTTACAAACGTTTTGCATCCGTCGGCCAGTGTGACAGGCCCTTTAGCTCTTTTTGTTCCCTTTTCAGCTTGTTGATTGTCTCTTTTGAATGGTAGTAAATGTTGTTTATGTCTATGTGCTTGTTGATGATCAATTTGCCAGAGTGCCAGGCTTCCAGGAATTCCTTCCAACACTGATAGGGTAAACCACTAGAATATAAATGAGAACAAACCCCACCTCCTACCAGCACTGATGATGTTACCTAGTTTGGATAATGAAACATCTGCAAGAAAACGAGAAGCTCAAAAAGCACCAAGGATGCCTCATTTCAACTCTGAACTACAAATACTTTCCTCTATTGATACTTGAATATTTTTCTCCATTCAAGCAGGCTGAGTATCTGATTATTAGATTGAAGATACCTGTGGTAGCAATTAAAGTAAATTGTCTGCTTGAGAATTCATTAAAATCCAATAATGTCTTGTAATTTCTAAGGGTAGCAATAATTATGCCCAGGCCATATTCATTAATTTTATTATTTACAAGAGTATGTTAAGTAATACATGCAGATTTTGGATTATGGAATAAAGAATAGTTGAAACCATTTACCTGAGTCAATTTCAACTTTTTCATGGCAATTTGGAAAAATATTTTGGCTGTGCATACATGCTAAGGGACTGAAAGTTGATGTGCTTAATTTGCATCTAATTCACTCAAGTACTTGCACAGTTGTGTGCTGTCACTGGATTTTTACCTGCAGGATCCAAGCATATTGCTGCTAATGATACAAATACGTAAATATAATTTAAATTAATTATTTCTTCCCTGGCACTTCAAAAACAGCAGCATAACATTTTGGATTCCTAATTTGTGTAGGAAATGAGTGGGTAAATGAAAAATGGCATATGATTGATTTGTTGATAGTTTATTTCCTGCATTGTTACCTAGACAAGACATTGTTTGGATACGACAGAAAATATTCAGTCACTGAAAATATTGGGAGAGATAGAAGTTCTCAAATGTTTCTAATCTTTTGATGGTTAATTAAATTGCTAGTTTAATAAATGGATTTATTTTATGGTCTTATTCTCTAATACCATTTTACCTGTCTACAACAGAAAAATCTCTAGTATTTTCCTTGCTGAGTTGTTTCATTCCTTTGATGTGTAATTTTTGCAGCGAAAATAATAGAGCACGACTTGTGCTGTAAAATGTGCTGATTTCAGTTGTGCCAAACTGCTTGTACAGCTCATTTTATGTTGCACATGACAGGCTCCAAACCTGGGATGTGTTGGTCTATGCTAGAAATAGCAATTTAGACAATCTATTGAAATAAAATGACTTGCCCTTCAGTTTACATTTAACGATTCTTTATTTTCACATGAAAACCTCAAGATTTCCTTTATTCTCCTGAATGGTGTTTCGCTGCAGTTTTTTTTTTTTTAAAAATTCTCCTTTGCTTTTTATTTTAAATCTGAATTTTGTGTTTTATGACATTATAAATTATTTATATTTATGTCATAATTTTCATGGTCACAACTCAAGCTTATGCTAAGGCAATTTTCTGTTTTGCTAGGAGCATTTGGCAGAACAGCAATAACACACACACACACACACACACACACACACACACACACAATACATGTATAGCATAAAAACTCCTTTCAACGTCAAGCCTTCAGTTGGCTTTGTGAAACTGAATGTGGTCAGGCCTTGTGCAGCCTGAAAAAAAATATGGAGATTTTCTGCATCAGTTCCATCCTCCAGAGCAGGGGTCTCCTTGGCAACTCTAAGCAAAGCTGACTGAGGAATTCTGGGAGTTAAAGTCCTCCAGGCTTAAAGTTGCCAAGGTTGGAGACCCCCTGCTCCAGAGTGATTTATTTTCTTATTCCTATCCTCATTTAGCTTGTCATACTCAAAACGTCTTTGTATGGGACATAGGAGGAATAACTACAAGACTATTCTGGTTGGTTGGTTGGTTTTTGACATATTTAAAAATGTTGTTTTGTGTTGTTTCATATAGATATTAAAGGTAAATGACCATCCCTCATCTTGCATGCAATGGGCTGCTGACTACTGTAAATGAGGGCATATATTCAGATTGGATTTGTCATTTTTGTGAACTTATTGAGTCCTTCATGAGGACCTCTAGTCCTCCAAACATGGCTGGGCCTATGTAATAGCAATCACCTCCACTATAAATGCTGAAAAAAAAAGCAGCAGACAGACATTTCCATATTCCTGCTGAGGAAACTGACATGAGGCCCTAATTTCCTCTTTAGTATGCCCCTGAGGGTGAAACCAACTTTTAGGAGAGACCCTGAAACCAAAGATGGCCAAAACAGGCCACAAAAGAGGGCTTGGTGACCAAGAAATGGTGTGGTTTTTTTCCCCTAAAGGAAAGAGAATCAAGATGGCCGCGGGAGAAGATGTTTGATTTTAAACAGGGAAATTCAATGAAAAATTCTCTTGGAAACCCATTCTCGGGTGACAATTACATATGCAACATTGTGCCATGTCCAAAATTGGGGTTTTCTCCAAGAGAGGGTCCCTGTTGTTTTGATACGATCTAACACTTCCAGACTTGGGTGAACAAAGTGGCCAAAACAGGACAAGATGGCGACCACAACAGGCAAATCAAAGCTCTGCCCACTTCAGCACATTAAAAAAGGGGCAGAATTTTTATTGCCGTTGGGGCCGCCATTTTGATTGTTGTTGGGTTTTTTTAACCACAGCCTGCGGACAACCCATTTTCCATATTTACTGAATGTGTGCATGTATGTCATTTAAAAAGCGTTTTTCAGCCTGAAGTTCATTTGGGTTTTCTTGAGAAAAGGTAGATAGAGAAATGTTATAACATTGTCAGCCTCGTCAAACCTGCCTGTTTGTCTATATGAATATTTATTTATTTATTTGGTTGGTTGAGTGTGCAGCCATCCTTATCACCTAAGTGACTCTGGGAAAATAAAGAAAATTAAAAAGCACAGCAAAATATAGTGATAGCTAGCTAGCTATAAGTCATAAATAGTAGGTGGCTAGGTTAGATTAGCTGGATAGATTATAGGTAGGTAGTAGTTAAGTAGGTAGATACTGTAGATAGCTAGATAGAGGAAGGGAGGGAGGGAGGGAGGGAGGGAGGGAGGGAGGAAGGAAGGAAGGAAGGAAGGAAGGAAGGAAGGAAGGAAGGAAGGAAGGAAGGAAGGAAGGAAGGAAGGAAGGAAGGATGGATGGATTAAAAAGCTTTCTGGTGTTTTTTTTAAACCCCACACTTCACTCCTTGTCCTTAATTTTTCTCCTACTGTATTTTGCAAAGAGTATAAGAAAGCAGTTGTATGATTGATTTCTTTACAAAATGCAAAATTGAAGAGAAAGGAGAACAGTTTATTTTCTAAGACAGTCTGTCACCTCCCTTTTCTGCTTTCTCTAAGCCAGGACTGGTCTGTGAATGGCTCTGAAGGCAGGAATTAACTTTAGGAGAGAAAAAGCCATCAGAGACCAGGCTTGGGAAAGTGAATGCCTTTTAATACATTTAGTTAGCCAGAAAAAGTGCTACCGGGTTCCTCCTGAGTTTTGACTTGTATAGACCACGAGTGGGCAACTGTGACAATTTTACAATCTTTGTTGACTTCAACTCCCAGAATTGGATGTCTCAAAAGTGCTTTTTCAAAAGGCAACTGGACTTTTTTTGTTTTCCCTTGAAGACTATGCTTCTAATCCAAGAAGTTTCTTGAATGAGAAGCAAAATGTCTTCAAGGAAAAACAAAGTCCAGTTGCCTTTTGAAAAAGCACTTTTGAGACAACCATGACCTGGATGACTGAGAATCTCCATAGACACTCTCAGAATTTGAGTTGGAGAGCTAATGACCAACCCTCAGAATGCTAACAAGCAGATAACTGCAAAGAATATAAATCCTTCCATTCTCCATCAGTCAGTTAGAACTAAAGAAGCTTCTTGGAGGAGAAGAGAAATGGTTTCAAAGAAAAAAAAACCCAGTTCCCTTTTAGAAAAAGCATCTTTGGGACGACCACAAGCAGAATGATTGAGAATCTCCATAGATACCTGTTGGGTGGGGCAGGACTAATTATCAGGCTGCTTGAGTCTGTAAAGTAATTATCACTTTCTGTGACTGGTATCATATAGAAATGATGAACCATAAAGATGAATTATGTTTTTCTTGTGTTTTGCAGATGACGGTGCTGTAACTATTCAGTTTTGATATTACATCAGGTGAAGAGGCAACAAGAGAATCTTTGTATGTTGTCAAAGTCCTCCTACATTCATCAAATTTCTTTGGGAACAAGATGAATTTTAAAAGTAAATATATGGGATTTCATTGAGGTGCCTGACTCTCCAGTAACTCAGATGCCACAGATGCATCTAAAATGAACACTTTTCCTGAAAGAGAAATGTTGAAGTCTCACACTAGAACTTATTTAAAAATCCAAATCTTTAATTGGAATCATATATAAAGAAGTGAACCAGAATGTATGTTATTAATTTTAGAAGAATTAGAAAATGTCAGTTCGTGTACATTTTTGCCACTTGTTTTGTTCTGTGCTTCTTGGGTTTTTTTGTAGAAATAGATAGCCCTACCTTTGTGTACTTTATAAAATCTTTCTCATACAGATACCTCATAAATAACTATGCTTTTGTGAATGACAACCTAAGTACTAGCAGATGTAACAGTGTAGCAAGGCATCGATATCTGATCAATCATGAAGAGAAATGTCAAGGGCAAGATGTTCTCCTCTTGATCTTTGTAAAGACATCACCTGAAAATTATCACAGGAGAGATGCAATTCGACAAACATGGGGTAATGAAGACTACGTTCATCACTATCTGAATGCCAACATAAAAGCCTTATTTGTTTTAGGACAATCACATTTTTCACTGGGAAGTGAAATGCAAATGAGGCTGGAAAAGGAAGACAAGAGGCATGGTGATCTGATTCAACAAGACTTTTTGGATACTTTCTACAATCTTACCTACAAATTACTGTTGCAGTTCAGCTGGGCAAACAAGTTCTGCCCTCATGCCAAGTTTGTCATGTCAGCCGATGATGACATATTTATCCACATGCCAAATCTTATTGCATACCTCCAAAATCTAGCACAAATTGGGGCTCAGGATGTTTGGGTTGGGCACGTTCATTATGCATCACCTCCCGTGAGAGATAAAAAAAGCAAATATTATGTTTCCTATGAAATGTACCCCTGGTCTGTCTATCCTGACTACACAGCTGGAGCTGCATATGTTCTATCCAGAGATGTAGTCGCTAAAGTATACCAAGCCTCACAGACTCTTAATTCAAGTTTTTACATAGATGATGTTTTCATGGGATTTTGTGCCAACAAAGTGGGAATTGTACCACACAATCACCCCTTCTTTTCTGGGGGAGCAAAGGCTCCATATCATCCTTGCATTTATGACAAAATGATTACTTCTCATGGACATTTAAAAGATCTTCAGTATTTCTGGCAACAGATTACAGATCTAAAAATGAAAAATATTTCTTCTGGAATTTGGGGTAGTATATATTGTAGAATAGTTAATATTATGCTGCTTTGCAGATTATATAATCACGATACGTATCATTGTTCAGCTGCATTTTCCTAATACTTGAATATCAGAATAGATTTACTGAGCCTCAAATGAAGGAGTAAGTCACTTGCTTTCTCCATAACAAATTAGAATGAACATAAGAAAAATTCAATCAAAACTTGCCTGCAGATTGCACAGTTCTCCAAAGATACATTATAATTATAAAAACAATTTTCCTATTATAGTAAAGTTTCCCACCAGATAATTTTAAAATTGGATAGATTTTAAAGATAACATTTATTCTTCTCACTCTGGAATTAAGAAATTACCAAATAGAAATTGAATTGTTAATTAGTTGAAAAACATACATTTTCTGACATGTTAATATTTGCAGTTCACATGGAGAAAAATAAAAGTACTTGCTGTGACAATTTAATAAACAAAGTACTTTTTCCACACACAAACAATATTATCCCTTCTAAACACATTATTACATTTTGATCTAATGTTTTTATAACTGAATAGCTTTATGTGTTTATTATGTGATCACTCAAGATGAATTAAAAAAAAAACTAGTCCTATACAAGTGGTGCTACCGGTGACATTAAATACTTCTGAATTCTGCAAAGCTGTTTTACATTTCATAGTTCTAAATTGCACACTAAAACATAAATAGCATAAAATTGATGGCCCTATCTCATTGCTCCAATCTATAAGGCCCCGCTTGATTTATTCAGTTGGTGTTCACTGCATATGTGTTATCTCCCAAATGATTCCCATTAAGCAAGATATATTTTTAAGAGATTAATACTGAAGGTACTACACTCTAGGAACACAAATATGAGCCTTGCAGAACACTCTTTTAAAATGTTAAGTATTTAATTCCATTTTTTTCCTTTCAAAAACTATGAAATTGACATATACATGATTAGCATAAATATATTTTAAAAGAAATAAACTGTTTACATCCAGTCTGTGCCAGTTTCATAAAGTAGTTTTCTCTTAATCAGAATTTCAGTGATTTTACCATTTATAATCTTTCAACTGAAATCTTCTCCCATTCTGCATTTCTTAGTATGAGTTAAATAACCACATCTTCCAATTCCAGAATGGGATGAAACAGGGTTGTGTTGTCTGCATGCCTCTAGGCATTCATTTCTGTCAAAATGTTTGCTTTACTGGTTTCTCTCCTTCCTATTTATTGAGTTTTGATGTTGAAATTAAGACTAATTTAATATCAATTTTATTGGGGGTGAGAATTCTGTTTCTGTTACTAATTTAAAAATAATATAAAGCTAATAACTACTGATAGACCATAGACACAAAATGCTTGAATATCCATGTCTTACCCTGAAGCAAACATTTGTCTGTTGTGTCAGATTAAATTAAATTCTTATAATTTTGGCAGAATTACAAAGCATAAACTCATGTGCGCTAACTATGAAAAAGCTGTGCGTGTTTTTTGTTTTATAGCAGGTTTGTTAAATTGAAAAAATATTGGCTAGTTGTTAAGGAATGGAGTTGTATATTGTTTAGCACAGATGTTTAATTATTTAAATACTTTGTGAAAGCATCCTTTTTTTCCCTTAAGACTCTTAATCTTGGGGTTCTGAACATTATCTTTAAAATTTTTAAGAGGAAATTCTTAGGTTTGCTAGTGTTCAAGATGCAGGGCTGTAATATTACTATTTTCTTGACTTCACAAGTACTTGCATCAGCCTGAATTGTCACTCAAGGTGTATATTGTTACATGACTGTTATGCTAATTTTTTACCTGTTTGGTTTGCAGCTATTTGAGTTAAAAAATAATCTAAGGGAAGCAATTATTTATTCATGACACTTTGTCCTGAACAGTGTTTTATAAAATATTTATTTTCAATAAACATGTTGTGTATTTTGTAAATGTACTATAATTTTTCCACAATAACATTTGCTTCTTGTAAAATAGAACATTTGGAATAGATTATGTTTTTCTTTGAGGCTGTAATTCCAATAATTGTGAATATGATTTTGCCTCGTCTTAGGTGGGACATTTAAACTGTATGCACATGAGATGCAAAGTTAAAAACATTGGACAACAAGCACACACTATGACTTTAGCTCCATTGCAAGCAACTTTAACTGTGTTTCTTGGCACATTATTTCAGCCACAAATTTGGTTTCTGGAAATGGTCTGATTTAATCTCAATAGCCTGAAATATTGACAGCAATTACTGATAGCAATTTTGCATGTACTAAGTATGGTATTTTACTTCTTTTGTGGCAGCAATAGAAATTTGTATTCTCTACAGGATAAAAACCTTTCCAGTTATTCAAATACTGACCGTTAATGTTTTTTTTTTAATGTGCACCTTAAATATGCTTGCGCTCATATAAAACAGATTATAATTGGAAGGGAATATGCTTTGCTAAAGAAAAACATTTTAAGAATTTTGTAGTTTAAATCTCTCCCTAAATATTACGCAAAGTGTTGGGGAATGGCCTAACCATCCCACCCACCCACCCATCCATCCACCCTAAAAACCTATAGACTATTTTACAGCTATGCTGGTTGAGGAATTCTAGAAGTTGAAATCCAAATTCTAAATTTGCCAATGTTAGGCACCCCTGGACTGTTACTAGAGCTATTTTCTCCTACCCTGAAAGTGGTCTAAAAATCTTTTAAAACTTTGGCTGTTTTCACAGGCCTTGTTTCGGGTCTTTATGGAAGCTTGGTGGTGATTTCTCATTAAAGGGAATATGTTTGGCAGGACACACGTGATTACATTTACAGTAATTATTTTTCCAGCATGGTGCCTTAACGACTACACCAAACTGGCTTATACATTTTAATATATAGTACTATTTTTATTGTTATTGACATCAGCAACCTAGAGTCATTTTGGAGTTGTGGAGCTGTAAATCTCATAAATAAAATAAATAATTCTGGAGATCTTCCTCTGGAATAAATATGCTTCCATATTACAAAACATGTCAAAGTGTTAATATTTTTATCTATAAGAGTAAAGAGGCGTAAGAATGTGCTTATATAGTAGTCCAGTTCTATAATCTAATACTTAATATATCAGGAAAGAAGATTATACAGTTACTTATGGATCACATCACACCTGGAACACTCAGAAATGTGATTTTTGCCAGCTCTGAATCCTCCATTAATTCATAAATGAAAAACAGTTTCCTAGTCTTTTCTATAATAGTATCAGTAATTCTATTCAATCCTACCATCTAACATAGCTTAGTTGTCATACATATTTATTTTGCAGTATTCTGTCTTTTTAAAAAGGAACGAGTTGATTATTTAGATGAATTAGATACCTCTGCTAGTCTTGGGAGCTTATGAAATAGTCATGAATTAAGGCCACTGTATTAAAAAAATCAGTATTTTTATATCAGTATGTATATAGGATTCTCTTCCATGTATGAAGTTACAAACAGACAAAATTCTTCAAGATGTAAATTTTAGAGACCTCTAAGTTGGCAACTAAACAATGTGGAAATTGGATTAAGAGGATTTAAAAATAGTTCCCATTATGATAAGGAAGTGATTTATCAAAATTCATTCACAGGGTTTGGAACGTATTAGAGGATAATTGGAATGGGAAAAATATATTAATAATCATAATAATACAAAAGTTTTCACTTATATCACATTAATAAATATGTATGCATTCATATATACAAACTGTAGAATGCCATTCCCACTCAGTTGTGCACAACCTGGTTTTTCTCTTAAAAATTAGAGAATTATATACATCTTGGTTTCAGAAAAAAATTCCCCTCCATAAAGATAAAAATTTAATAAAGATAAACAATGATTTATAAATACATATTGATGAATATTCCTAAGTATATTCATTGATAAATATATTATAAAGTAAAATATGTATTTGATATAAACATAAATAGAAAATAAATTATATCTTATAAATAAAATATGAATAAATGGTTTTTAATGCATGTAAACATTTTTGAGAGGAGATACTTCTGAATTTCCATATTATTCTGGAGAAAACCCTTTTCTCTATAATTTGCAAGCCACGCATCCTGTTAATCGTTCATGCTAGGTGAAAAAGCTCCAGTCATGGGAGATCTGATTATTACAACCAAATCATTTTGGTTATTCTTCTCTGCATCTTTTTTTTTGCTCCATATTATTTTTTTGAGATACAGTAGGTTCTGTTAAATTACAGTTCATACAAGGTCAATGAAGCCTAGTTCATCCTTTTACAAACAAAGCATACCACCGCATTATCTTCAAATCTTGTGCTAGAGACCCAAGAAACTAGTAATGGAATACAAGTAGTCCTTGACTTACGACCATAACTGGGACCTGAATGTCTGTTGTTAAGCAAGATGGTTATTAAGTGAGTCACACCCAATTTTATGACCTTTTTGCTACAGTGGTTAATTGAATCATTGAGTTGTTAAATGAATCAGGCGGTCATTAAACGAATGCGGCTTCCCCCATTGAGTTTGCTTGCTAAAGTTAGCTAGGAAGCTCTCAAATTGCAATCACTGATATTGCCAAATGCCCATTGGCAAGTGCCCAAATTTTGATCACATGACAGTGGGGATGCTGTAGCTGTTGTAAAAGTGATATGTCACTATTTAAGCACGATTAGAACTTTGAATGCTCATTAAACAAACAGTTGTAGGTTGAGGACTACCTATATATTTGGAAGTTAAGAACCTCCTTTTCTCCAATCCCATCCATGGTCCTGAAAATCCACACATTTCTGACACTATAGTAACAAAACACTTCCTTAATCAGAATAACAGACTGATTTAAAAAAAAAAAATAACCAATTTTCTGAGAACAAGGAATTTCCTACCTTCTCCTAGTGGAAAGATTTTCTTCACTTTCACTTATGACCAAGACTCTGCTGGAACCTCCCTGACTTGCTTCATGCATCACTTCAATCTGGAGATTAGTTTTGGAAAACACAAGAACACAAAACAAAACCACAAAAAAAAAAAAAAAATCAGGGCTCCTTTATCTACAAAACAATTTCTAAATTTCGTATAAAAACTGACATCACCTGGAAACTCGCATCCTAAAGAAACAAAAATGCAAAATCATCCTGGCTTAGCTGTCAATTTTGTTTTGACACTAAAACTGGTCATCTCACAACCATGTTTATGCTACCCAATTCTTACTTGGCAGCGAAGGTTATATGAAAAATAACAGGAGTACAATTAACTTTGAAGTCCAATGACTCTTGACAAATTTTCTAATGCCTGAACTTTCATGTGGCTGTCTGTTCCTGTACTTACTCCTCTTCCTCTGTTATTTCCTGCGCCTTGATGGTTTTGTCTGGGAGTATCAGAAACTGATAATACAGACTACCTGGATTAGGTAGGATTAGGCACAGTTGAACAACAACGTAAATCAAGCGATTTTTGACTGGAGATCAATTTAATTATTATTATTTGATTCCTTTTGTCAGATCTGTTTCCAAAGATTGTGGGGAACAAAGCTGGTGACCCAATTATGTTCTATAAAATGGACCCAGATTTCTGGGTATGTATGCATGTCTTTTGGAAGGTGGAAAACAGGTATATTAAATTCTGCAATGATTTGACCTGCCTGTTTTATGTCCACCACACCTCCACCAAAAACCTTCTGAAACATGGTGCTACCAAAAATGGATGCCATTATGTATTTACAGGTAGTCCTCAATTTATGACTGGTTGTTTAACTGCCATTCAAAGTTATGATGAACCTCTCCAACTCTCTTCTGAAGTTCCAGTGTCTGCTTCCCCTCCCCCAGAGCCACGTGATCACATTTGGGGCCTTTGGAACTGGCCCGCCTTTATAGCCATTTGCAGCTTCTTGTAGTCACGTGACCATTTCTAGCCAAAAAAACCCCAGCCATTGGGTACAATGGGTTCAATTAACAATCTCTGCAAAAAATGTTGCAAAATTTGGTGTGGTCATATGGTGATGCACTTCATGACCAACACGACGTATGACCATAATTCTGGTTCAATTATGGTCATAACTTGAGGACTACCTGTATTACAACAATTTTATGTGCCTTGTTGGCAATAAAATCTTGTGAGGCAGGGGAGCAAGGTCTAGAAATTGGAAAAACAGGAGGCTGATTCCAGATTTTTAAAAATTGCTAAGGTTGAGAAACATTGCTGTACTCTGTGCAACACCAAATGGTGCTCCATGAAATTTCTCTCTTGAAAACTTAATTTGCAAATATCACAACTCTCTTACCTTAATTCCACCTTTAGCCTTCTTTACACTTTTCTTTTTTGACAAATCTGCATCAGAAATGGATTTTGGAGGGCTAGGAATTTCTACTGATCTTCTATTGGGAGCTGGGGGAAAAAAAAGACCAAATAAACAGAACTCTCAAAAGATCAGAAAATGCCACACTACACACACATCGCAAAGATGAGAGATGGCAGCTCGATGGATTTGGCAGCATTTCTTGCTGTCCCCCTCAGTGGCATCTCTCTGTCTCAAGTAATGTCCAGGCTTGGGCCCTTATTAAGTCAAAATTAAAAAGATCTAATTGTGTTATTTTTCAATTATCTTTGCCTCAGCTGCAATCAAGACAAGCCCTGGAGTCCAACCTCTTGCTCAGTGGGAAAAAAAAATCCAATTTAAGAACGCCAGAGGGATGGTTATTTAGCATCTGCTAAACACTACAATAAATGGGGGGGGGGGGCACAACTTGCTGTAAGTTCCACCATTAAATCATTCCACTGCAGAAAATTCCAGGAGTTGTAAGGTCACCAGTAGTTGAAGAACTATGACGCACACATTCAGAAAGACCTGTAAGACGAGCTTGAGAGTAAATACCCAGAAATATTTAGGTGATTAAAAAAGACTCTTAAACTGGGTGTGATTCCAGGAACCAACACAGTACTAAGCTAGCTAGAGTAAACAGAGAAAGGACATAGGCAGATAACACCTGGCCAAGAAAACCATCTCTCTAAATATGGGACTCTGGAGTCACTCCGTCCCATGCTATTCCCCAAAAACCTTACCTAACGGGGCAGGACGGATGGTTTTAGGAGAGGCTCTCTTGGGCGAGGATTCGGGATGAGGGGCAACTGGTTGCACTGGCCGGGTCTGTTTTGCTGCCAACTTCTTCAGGCTGACTTGTCTCTTCTCAAACATTTCTTGCACGTCTTCGAGTTTCTGTAGTACTCTTTGGGCATTGCTCTGCAGGAGACAATAAATGAATCAATTGGGGTTATGTATGGAACCAATGCAATGCTTCTGCTCAAAAGCATCTTCAGCAGCTGATGCTTGGTCTTGGCGTTGAGCCAGGGTGTCCAACCTTAGCAACTCTAAGCTAAATCTGTGGACTTCAATTCCCACAATTCCACAATTCTGGAAGTTGAAGTCCATACGTCTTAATGTCTATGGAGATTCTCAGTCATCCAGGTCATAGTGGTCCCAAATGTGCTTTTTTTCAGGAAGCAGCTGGATTTTCTGATTTTTCTTTGAAGATGTTTTACTTCTCATCCAAGAAGGTTCTTCAGCTCTGACTGGATCGTGGTGAATGCAGAGTAGACTAGACACATCAAGACAAGATTCAGCAGTGCATCTGCATTTAAAAGATACAGGCCACTCATTTGAAGACAGCAAATTCCACTTTTTGGACAGAGAAGACCGCTGGTTTGAAAGAGGGGTCAAAGTGGCCACCTACATCAAAACTGAACAGCTGGTCTCTCAACAGACGGGGAGGGATACAACATCCTCTATGTCCAATCTACAACATAGTTCTTTCAACAGCTCCAAGAAAGCTCCACACCAATTTGCACCACTCAAGTGATCCTGATGACACAGATAAATCCACCATTCTTCTGCTCGTAATGGAATACCTTATACCACCAGATTTGAAATTTTGGGCTTAGACAACTTAGAACTATACCACCTTTGGTCTGACCTAAGTGCAGTGCATAAAATTATCTGCTACAATGTCCTACCTGTCAATGACTACTTCAGCTTCAACCACAACAACACATGAGCACACAACAGATACAAACTCAATGTAAACTGCTCCAAACTCGATTGCAGAAAATACAATTTCAGCAACAGAGTGGTCAATGCCTGGAATGCACTACCTGACTCTGTTGTTACATCCTCTAGCCCCCACTCCTTTACCCTTAAACTATCCACTATTGACCTCACTCCATTCCTAAGAGGTCTGTAAGTGTTGTGAATAAGAGCACCAACATGCCTACCATCCCTGTCCTAATGTCCCGCTAGATGTACCCATTTCATGTACTCTTAATCATGTTTCCAATTATATCTATTATCTAAAACATGCTGGACAAATAAATAAATAAATAAATAATAACAAAACCCTCTCCAGGTGACCTTAATGACTGGCTAAAAAAATGCAAATGATCAACTGTCTGCAAGGAGTATAAATCCTTCCAGTTCCCCACCATCCAGTCAGAGCTGAAGAAGCTTCTTGGGTAAGAAGCAAAACGTCTTCAAAGATAAACCAGAAAGTCCAGCTGTCTCTTGAAAAAGGCACCTTTGGAACACCCAAGGTTGGATACCTCTGTTGCCAAGGTTGGAAACCTTGATATCAGTGGACTTTAGTGCCTTTAGATGGCTTTCAAATACCCTTGGATGAATGTATATTGGCTGCCCACTTAGAATCTTACCTTTATTTCTGGGGTGAGAATCATGTCAAACTGGTTGTAGAACTCCTTTGCATTCAGCATCTGGTGGTCTCTGAGAGTTTCCAGGAACTTCTCTATCTCACAAAGTGCAGTTTCAGCTCCCTCTTGTGTCTGGCATTTGTCTACAGCTTGGGAAGCTAAGAGGTAGATTCCAGCTTCACCCCATTGGCTAGCCTTGAAAAAGAGGAGATGAATATCCTGTTAAAAGCGCAGACAATACATTTCCTCATATGTCATCCCCGGGTCCTCATGGTGTGAGCAGGGTCATTTTAAGGGAGCAGAAGAATTTAGAGTTGGCACTATTAAGATATTAAATGGATACGTTACCATCAATCTGTGAAATTGGGCATTTTATAGAATGTCTAGGAAATCTACAGAGTGCCAAAAATGAAACGTCAAAGGATGAAAGACTTAATGTTGCACATATTCTATGCAGTGCCAAAAGACAAACCAGCAAAGTATAGAATACTCTTGCTAAAACGACATTCTAATCCTTCCTTGTTGCAATAAGTAATCAATACTGGACTTTTTCTCTTTTCTCTTAGGTTTTTTTTTTTCAGATTAGGGTTCAGATTAGATTTTTTTTTCAGATGAGGGTTGGGGTTAGGCAAGCCTAACCCTAATCCTTTTCATGATTCTTCATATTTTGCCTAAATAGTTCTTATCATTCTGCATAATACCTAAATACTATGTACAATGTATAGGGAAAGATATAGTATAAAGTATATAAACTAACAGACATTTCATACTTTGCCTAAAAATGTCACGCATTCAATAGATTTCTTAGGCATTCTGCACAATATCAGTTTTTCACACATTGCCGGCAACATATACATCATCTCAGGCCAAGAAGTCTTTTACGTAGCATGAGAGGCAGGGGAGTCAACAGAAAAGGGATTGTAAAAGTTATAATGGTGGCTATAACCATTTCATCAATTCCCACCCCTTTCATGGGGTGGGAGGGAAACCATTTAAAGGCTGAGGAAGTTTCTAATCCACTCAAGAGAAAAAAGAACTTGAACAGACAAACATTTGCAAAGACCTGGATAATCTGGAAAGACTGTCGAAGTAAATAAAATCAATGTGGTTACAGAATTTAGTTTCCTGATAGTTTGAAACTTTTGGTGGAGAATTCTAATTATTTTTAGGCAACCAATAGTTACAAGTATTCCTCAGTTGATTGACTGTTCGAAGTTACAATGACACTGAAAAAGTGATGACTGTTTTTCACTGATGGCTGTTTTTCACAATTATGACCATTGCACACTGATGACTGTGGTCCCATGATCAAAATTTGGACACTTGTCAACTGATTCATATTTATGACAGTTGCAGTGTCCCTGGGTCACATAAATTACCTCTTGCAACCTTCTGACAAGTAAAGTCAATGGGGAAGCCAGATTCACTTAACACTGAGTTACTAATGTAACTGCAGTGATTCACATAACTGTGGCAAGAGAGGTTGTAAAATGGGGCAAAATTCACTCAACAACATAAATTTTGGCCTCAATTGTGGTACTAAGACTGCCTGTATATTGTTCTGTGAATCTTTAATACTATTGAGCAATTAATTTTTTTCTGACCTTTACTTACACTTACCCACAGCCTCTTACCTTATCTAACTGTCTGTGTAATTCAAGAGATTTCCCCAAGATATCATATTTTTTCTTGGTTTCATTGGCAAAGTCATCACATATCCTCCTGAGTTCAACACACTTCGGTCTAATGGAATCTATTGCATAATGGTCATTTTGGATCAACTGGTCTCCATGGACAGCCAAGGACTGGGCTCTTTCCAAAGGTTCCTGTAAAAGAAGGAAGGACAAAGAAAACGTCAAAAGATTTAAGGAAAATAACCCACAATTTATTTGATATTCCAGATATCTACATCAGAGGTGAGTACTGTGTTTCCCCAAAAGTAAGACCCTGTCTTATTTTTTATTTTTTTGGGCCACCAAAAAAGGCACCAAGTCTTATTTTCAGGGGATGTCATCCACTGACTAACCTCACTTGTGTGTGTCACCTCAGGCCTCCTTTTCGCTGTCAAAGGCCTTCAGGAACTTATTTTTCTGCAGCCAGCAAGGCTTCCTGAAGGCCTCTGCAGCCTATAAAAGGGCTCCAGATCAATCTGGAGCTTTGTCTTCAGCTACAGGGGCCTTCAGGAAAGCCTTGCCAGCTGCAGAAGAAATGGGATGGTAAGGCAGGTTTTGGGGTTGTGAGGCCTGGCTACAACTGTCCAAAGGTAGTAGGGTAGTTGCATATCCTCACCCTAGCTTAATTTTTATCTGTGTACTCTGGAGTGGATGGGGTCTTAATCAGGGCTTATTTTGGGGTAGGGCTTCTATTGGGCACACACATAAAAATCAAGCTGGATTCAGGGCAGGTCGTATTTTGGGGAAAACAAAATAACTGCAGCCCCTTTACGACCTGTGGATTTCAACTCCCATAATTCCTGAGTCAGCCATGTTGCAATCATGTGATGTCTCACTTAACACCAGTGTTGCTGGTCCCAATGATGACTGTTAAGCAAGAGCAATTTCTATTACTAAGGCCAATTTACCTGTCCTCTTTCTTCTAATTGCTTTTGTTCCTTCAGGATATGCTCCACACGGGAGATGCTGTCTCCGATATCTGTGAAAACTGCTTGCACTTCCATCAAGTTGTCCAGTGTTAATTTGACCTACAAGGAAAATGGGCATAAAAAGGAGGGAGCAAATTTGCTACAATTTCCGGGCTTCTAAGACTGCAGAAATCAAGGCAAATCACAGACAATCAAAGGAATAGAAGAATTCTTCTACCAAGACAGACAGACCGCAGATTGACTGATAATGCGGATTTTATATCCATAGCTAGAATGTAATAAAACAGCTTTTCATAATTTGATGTCCTTCAGTTATTGTTGCCTGCTGGGTGGAGATGGGATTTGTAATCTAATGCAATTCAGAGAGGGCAGTTTGGAAAATGCTATAGATTGTTTTACATACAGGTAGTTCTTGCTTACCAACCATTCACTCACGACATTCAAACTTACAACAGATCCCTGAGGTGGCAGCCATTGCAATGTCGCTGTGGGCGCATGATTGTGATGGCTCTGGAATATGGAACTGACTTTCCCACCAATGTCAGCAAACCACCATCAGTCAAAATTCATATTAGTGGTCCGCGGGATTTAAAATTATGAGTTTGATAGTCCCTGAGGTCCAAAAGGTTGGTGACCCCTGATCTAGATCATTGCTTATTCATCAGACGTTCACTGAATCCATCAATTATTTTTATATATCCACAAAACCATTCCATGAAACTACAGCAGTTATGTGTTCTTGGTTGTACAACTCAAATAAGGATATATATTTATGGGATAAGTTGGGACTGTAGCTTACGTTTAATTTAAGGACCAGAGATCTTAATTTAAAGACCAGAAACACATCTACAGAGAAAGAATAATAGACCAGGAAACTATGATAAACGTCATCAATATATTCAAATATTTGTTTCATAAAGTCCTAAATTGACCTTGTTCAGTTCTCATTTTCAAGGGGTTAACATCTGAGATTGGACAACATTTTCTACTACAAACACAATAGGTGGGAATAGAATATGGAATAGAACAGAATGGAACAGAACAGGTTTTCCCCATAACTGATGTTCTAATCACAGCTGGATAAGAAAAAAAAAAAACCTATTCGTGTGACTTTACCTAGATCATTTGAAATTTAGATATTAAATCCTGGATATTTTAAGGCTGAGCAAGTTCTCCCATCTTGAAATCCTGCCAAGAATCACTGACTGACAGTGGCCTCGTGTCGTATAAGTTGAATATCTGTTTTCCTTTCATATAGATTTGGTTTTGGATGGGAGTAATACATATAAGGAACAAAATTGATCTGCCAAATTTCCCAGGAGGGAAACGGAGGAGGGGAAACAAATTTAAGGATTTAAAGACATGCAAAACAGTTACCTCTCGGAAATTCTGTTCAAAATGTCGGAGCTGCAAACACTGCTCTAATTTTAGGTGATGCTTGGACCAAAACTGGTCAAAAGCTCTTTCGGTCTCATCCAACTGGGCAAGCAACCTGACAAAAGAATGACATTTGATTCAGAAACATAATTTCTTTCTTTGAATTTCAAAGTACGGAAATAAGCTTAGATGAGCCCATGCATTTCTCCATGGAGATGGGACCGTTTCAAAGCAAATTTAAAGCTTTTAGTTTTTTTCGTTAACAACCCAGGTTTGTTTCTACAACTCTGAGAAATAAAGCAAGAAAATGCAGAATGGTACAAAGGAACTGTACTTTGACTTGGAAGCACTTTACAAATTTTACTCACCATAAAAAAAATACAGTCTGCCATGTAAGGATTCTGCTAGTTAAGAAGTCCAAAAATGGCTGAATTAATTAATTTATTATCCTACAAAGAAGGGATGTGGTGCACTGGTTAATACGCTGGATAACAGATGGCAGAGGGTGTGCAATCTTGGCAACTTTAAGACTTGGGGATTACAACTCTCAGAATTCCCCAGCCAAGATGGCTGGCTGGGGAATTCTGGGAGTTGAAGCCCCCAAGTCTTAAACTTGAAGTCCACAAGTATTGAAGTTGTGAAGGTTGGACACTCCCATGGTAGAGAATGTGGGAATGACCTTCGGGGAGTGGGAGAAAAAGCTGAAGACTGGACAACCGGCATACAAACAATATCTCAGCCCAGAGAAAGTGAGGAGAGAGGGTGGGAAATATTTCAGGAGGGCACCTTCCTAGTTTTCTGGAGGGTAAAAATAAAGGATAAGAAAAAAAAAACCTTTCAATCTTGCAAGATTCTATTAATCTAACTTTACAGTAAAGCTAGAAGTAGCAATCTTAGTTGTATTTCTTGTCTGGGCTACCTCACATCATCCAGGCAATAGCCAATAGATCAGTGGTGACTAACCATTTTTGGCTCCCGTGCCGATAATTGCGTGCACACTTCCACATGCACATTCGCATACCAGCACCCAGAAGGCAATGCATGCTGCCCCCCCACCCCTGTGTATGTGATCCCCTCTGCGCGCCATACATTTCTGCACGCACTGTGTGCACGCCCCTGTTCCCCCATGCATGTGTGCCAGATACCCGACAATCAGCTGTCAGGTGGCGGCGGTGCAAGCGCATGCGCAGTGGGGTTCTTCCGGGCGAGCTCTTGCATGCTGGCAGAAGTGGCTCTGCGTGCCATAGGTGTGCCAAAGGTTTGCCAACATGGCAATTGATGATCAATCTTTTGCATTTCATGAAGCATCGTTTTTGCCCTGGTCTCAAAAATTGGTACAACATATATAAAATCCTCCTGACAACTATTACTACTAGTACTGCTCTTTCCTTTCTTCCTTCCTTTTCTTCCTTACTTCCTTCCTTTCCTCCTCCTCCTTCCTAGCATATTCCTGCAAGTGCAGGGTCTGCTTTTCGGATCATTGAACGCCACTTTGCATGCTCAACTGTGTCTCCAGGATGCAGGCCCATGGCTTGCATATCTTTGTCAATGGTGTCTTGCCATCTTTTTTTTGGACATCCACTGTCCATTGACTTCTAGTTGGTAGGCGGTCTTGACCAAGATGGAAGGTGCTGTTCTCTGGACATGTCCATACCAGGGGAGTTGGCCTTCTGTCATCTTCTCTATAAATGGTGCCACACCAAAACATTGTTGGATGGTGTCATTTGTGAGGTGGTCAAGAAGGGGGATGCCCAATATCCAATGGAGCATTTGCATTTCCATGGCATGGAGACAGTTTTCGGTCCCTGTTATTGCTGCCCAGCTTTCAGTGCCGTACAATGCAACAGGGCAAATGGTTGTCTTGTAAATCTCAGATTTAAGACAGGTTGGCATTTGTCTGTCACATAACACACCGGTGAGGTCTTGCTAACGCATCCAGGCTGCATTCACAAATGGTCACTAAACAAAATGTTGTAATTCGAGGACTACCTGAACTACAAGTTGAACTACAAAACAGGTTACTTCAATGTTGAGGTCTTTACCTTTCCACAGTTGCCACATTTTCTAGTTCATCAGGACTGAGTCTGCTGGTGGCAGTTCGTGAGACAGGGTCCCGTATACAAGTCAGTAGCATGGCTCCCTGCTTCACCGCTAGCTTCAGTTCATCCTGTAGGATGTTGGGAAACAGGGAAGGGGGAAAAAGTTCTCATTTAATCCTTAACCCCTGCAACATCTGTCATGTATTGCTAGAATAGAACCTGGAGGATCATAAATTTATTGAGTTATAATCTCTAGCCCCAAAGGCAGAGGTGGGATTCTACTTGGTCGGACCGGTTCTATAGGACGGGTTGTTACAATTCTGTGCAGTTCGGAGAACTGGCAAATCGCTCCACTGGCAGGCCTTCCCCTCCCCTCCCCGCCCATTCACTCCTTACCTGATATTTGCGCCATCCAACTTGCCTGCCTTATGCCTTCACCTAATTTTTAGTGAGTTCCTGTTTTTTCTTTTTTCCCCCTGACCATCAGCTGTTCTGACTATCAGTTGTGTCAGGAGATTTAGATTTGCTAGAAAGAAGGAAATAGTTGGATTTCTTGCTTTCTAGCTAATTTAAAAGCAGAGCTGAACCTTCCTTAGGACTGAAGCTTCTATTTTTCAGTGCACTCAGGTAGCAGATTGCAGAAAGATAGATCTCTGAGTGAATCTGTGATTCTGTGAGCAACTCAATCTGCCTGCCTGCTTTGCCTGATTTTGGGTAAAAGTTGCTTTTTAAAAAAATAAAAAATTAAATATTTACAATATTTACATACAAACCACACCCAGCCAGTCACATGACCACCAAGACACAATCACAAATTAGGCCACACCCACAGAACTGGTTGTTAAAAAATTTGAATCCCACCCCTGCCCAAAGGCCCATCCTAGATAGCAATTTGACTCCCATGGTTATAAGCCAAACTTCATCACATGGTTTGGAGCCTCAGAAAGATAAAAGAACTTGTTGAAAAGAACTGATAAAGAAACTGATGGCTGATTTTTCCTCTTATTAACACTGCAGTATCCCCATGGTCATGGGATCAAAATTCGAGTGCTTGGTAACTTGAGTGTGAAAGTTGCAATGTCCCAGAATCATGTGATCATTATTTGTAAACTTCTCAGCTGACGTCAATGAAAGAATCCAGAGTCATTTAACGACTGCATGTGTTACTTAACAACTGCAATGATCTGTCTAATTCAGGACTGTCAAACTCACGGCCCATGGGCCGGAGGCATCACACACTGGCCACGCCCAAATTTAACAAAGGGCAGGGGAAAGTCGCAATATGTCATGTGACAAACAATGATGCAAGTTTGACACATCTGGTCTCACTGAAGCAAAAAAACACGAAACTGTCTTGCTTAGCCAATTTTAGGCTCCACTGTGGTCTATAATTGAAGACAACCTATATACCAGATTGATTGCAAGGGTATGAAATAAGCCAAACGGATAAGTACATAAATAATGAAAAACTGACTTCTGACCTCCGTCTCAGGAAACCTTTTGATGGATATAGAAACCCTGGCAATATCCCCTTTACAGTTGTGAAGTCACACAGGCTTACCTTCAGCTTCATGTGTTGTTCTCTGTGGGAACATAAAAGTTCTTCTGTGCACTGGACGTTGTTGGGGAGTTCTGTCTCCGCCAAGTTTGTTCCAAAGGCCTGTAACATCTGTGCTGTGGTTTTCACAGTCATGGCAAAATTTTCAATGGCCTGGGTGGTGGGTGCAAATTAAAAGGAAAAAGCATCAGCTATCTTGATTCACAAAGACAAGGAAGTTGTTATGCCTCTGTCAGAATCTGAATCCGAGGAGGAAGTCAGACAGATGTCAGGGAATGGGAGTGTGGCTCCATTGGTGGGGAGGAGGCTGGGGAAGGACGAAGTCCGGCTGGGCAGAGCAGGGGAGAGATAGAACAATAAACTCATCGACAAACTTTTCCTCAAAGTTCCATTTTATTAGAGTTGTCATATTGGCACATCTGGGAAAACCCAAATCTGAGAGTTCTGGGTTTTCCCTTCCAAAAAAAGAAATCAAAGATCCCTCCCCTGCACCCTTCAGTCCATTGCATGGCCCAATCAAATCGTCATCCCATCTGGAGACATTCCTCCAGATTCTCCCCTCCAGGTGCAGGGCAACATGTACTTGACTCTCTGAGAAAGAATGTTGTTGAGTTTAATCTTCTACCTCACAATGAAATCCACCCCCTTCCAAATTCCCAGACACTGAAAGTAGAAGCCTTGAAGCTTCGAAGTAAAAAAATGGCTTCCAAGGCTGACATAAGAACTGTCTGAATTTTGGGCTCAGTTGTGATTGTAGGTCATGGACTACATGTATTGATTTGCCCCCATTTCTTTACATTTCCAACAAAGGAACATAGTGTAAAAGATGATTCTAATGCAGGCCTGTCAAACTGGTGGCCCACAGGATGGGAGTGTCATGCTGAGGCCACGCCTACCCTGGCTCAGCAATGGCAAAAAATGTCACAATATGTCACGTGACGCAATCAAGCTTGACACCCGTGTTTTAGTGTATCTGCTTCTTTTGCAAACAAAGACGCACAAAGAACAAAAGGTTTGACAGTCGCTGTTACCATCTTGACACACAAACCCAGACTACAGATGTCCCTGAATAGCCACTCATTAAAATGGATGTGATCCATATTTTCCAGTGTTCGGTTCATCCTTCTTTGGAGTCTGATATACTGAACCGCTAAAGTGTTTGATCATTTCGGTTCAGCCAACCATTCACTAATGGCCCCGAGCCATAGCTATGAGGGACTTTGAAGGAACAATCATAACTTGAAACTATTGCAAACTTCTCCATTGCAAATCAGAAAGTCTATGTCAGAGGTGTCAAACTCAAGTCCTGATTTAAGAACTGAACAGCAGTGAATAGCTGCCAGATGCTGTGAATCTGATGTAATATAGGCTGATGTAACAAGAGTGATTCAGCATAGTATGAGTATTTCCCTTTAAGACTGAAGATTAAAGATCCCTTTAAGAGGTGTGTATATAAATGGTAGTCATTAGAGGGCGTGGTTCTCTTTCCTTGTGACCAGCAGTCAGTGGAGAAGTTCTCAGTGTGTTAAGAAGAAAAAAGCTTGCTTGTAAAGGTATTTTGCCTACCACGTGTATTGTCTGTATATAGCTGTAGTATATAAACCACTGTTAAAGTCTAAGTATCTGTATGCTGTGGTTTGCTCTCATAAAGGTAGTCAGGCTGCAAACCAGATCCAGCCCGCAGGGTGCTTAGATCTTTGCCAGCCAAAAAAGGAGCCCATGAGGGCAATGTGTGCCCCCCAGCTCCGTTTTAGCTGGCAGAGGATTGCAGGAGGCTGTCACAACCGAAAACAGAGCTCACTGGCACAGCACTCAGGCCGCCACAGGTGACCCCCGACACAAGTGGCCTCATACTGGCCATGTCCACCCTGGCCACATCCACCTCAGCCCCCTAAGTCAAACACAAACCCTGATGCGGCCCTCAATGAAATCAAGTTTGACACCTCTAGTCAAAGCATTACAGTACTCTGCTTCTCAGACTGTATTTATTTCTAATTTAACAGAATAACTTATTATTTTAATAACAATAATTGCCAGGCTGAGGAGCAGACAGAAATGAAATGCAAAAGGGGGTCAGCAACCTCCCCCTGCCCCCAGTGTTTTATTCTTTGGGTTTTTTTTAATATTTGCCTTTTTAAAAAAAAACAAAAACCTGATTTTAAAATTGTGTGTTTGAGATGGGAAGTCACATAAATTGAACTGATAAAAATTAATCTATTCATAAGTTATGGTAAAATACATGTATCACCTTCTGCTCTTTGTTTAAACTTCCTATTTAAAAATCAAATTATTATTTAATTTCTAGTGTAATTCACATTTTTCAGTTAACTTAGAATTTCTGTCTTACTCTATTACTTTTAGAGGCTAGGAGAGAATCTAACAGTTACTACTACTGTACTTACGGTTCGATGGTGTATCCACTGACTGTGTCCATATTCCAAGGTTCCTCCTAACTCCTGAGTAAGCTGACTTGTATCGATGTAACCATGTAAGTCAGACACTGAATTTAACATAATGATCTGCACCAGGAAAAAAAAACACAACAAAAAGGTCTAAAATCAAAATCTTTCCACCAATCTTGATTCCTGAAAGATATAGGGGCACATACTCATATAATTTACATTATATAGTTTAATGAAAAGAAGGACTAGGAGTGCCTTCCAAGATTTGAGGGGCTGCCACAAAGAGGAGGGGGTCAACTTATTTTCCAAATCATCAGAAGGCAAGACAAGAAACAATGGATGGAAACTAATCAAGGAGAAGCAACCTGGAACTGAGGAGAAACTTTCTAACAGTGAGAACAATTAGCCAGTGGAACAGCTTGCCTCCAGAAGTTCTGAACGATCCAACACTGGAAGATTTTAAGAAGAGATTGGACAACCTTTTGTTTGAAAGGATATAGGCTTTCCTGCCTTGAACAGGGGGTTGGACTAGAAGACCTCCAAGGTCCCTTCCAACTCTGTTATTCTGTTACACGTATGACTTTCCCTACACACTTCCCCATTGATTTTGCTTATTGTAAACTGCCTGGGGAGTTCTTTTATCAATGGCTGGAGAATAAATACGGAAGTTAGAAATTAAAGACGAGCAAAAAATATTAAGCATGCAAAAAGAATTTAAAATGTTAAGATGGGGAATATAAGAATTAGATATATTATGTATATTCTATTAAGTAAGACTAAAGTATTAATATAAGCAATGTATATGTATAAACTGTAATTGTTATTGCACAAGATATTTGTACCCAGACAACATACTGTTTAAGTGGAAGATGGATTGTAAAATTAAAAAATTATCTTAAAAAAGAAAACTGCCTGGGGAGGTCACAAGTGGAGATCATGTCTTTGTGGGATGCAGCCCCATGGTCATAAGTGTGAGGACCAGATGTAATTCACTTTTTTCCAGCACTATCAAAACTTCAAATAGCTGTTAACCAAGGACTACCTGTAATGATATTAAATAATCACTGAATGGAGAACATTAACACATTGCTGAGTCAGTGCTACTGAGAACTTTTCAATGAGTTGCTTGGCTTTACTCTAGATACATGGTGTATACTACATACAGGTGGTTCTATTGTGGTTTGCTAACAGTAAACCGAGGACTACCTGCAGTTTTGCGTGACTGATCCTGAAGAGGCAAGACGAGAAGGAGAGGCATTTGCTGGAGGGCAGAGCAATGCAGAATCAGGAGAAAAACTGCTTACCGGTACCTTCATTTTAAAGTCATCGCGATACAGTTTGATGCCGATGTCAGCGATCGCCCTTTGGATGAAACGGGACGGCCGGAGGACAAAGACTAACTGCAAATTCCCAGGAAATGCTCCCTAAAAAGACGGGGGGGGGGAAGGGAAAGAGATCTGTTCTAAATCCGTAAGTGCTCCGAAATACCTTTCAACCCTTTGAAGAAGAGGAAAAGTTCTGAAGGCCAAATCCACCAACGTGCCAAAACCACAGAGCCTGGGGCACCACAGCATCAATTTAATACTATTAGTGCAATTGCTCTTATATACTAATATAGTAGTGTTTAATATTTTCTGTTGTGACTCTTGGTTGGCCACCACTTTCAGTATGAACCTCTGACAGATTTTTAAAGCTGAACATGAGGAAGATGGATCTTCCTCACTCACCATTCGGACTTTTTAATTGTTTATTTTATATACTTCTCGTGAACCTTTCCCATCGGTTGTTGGGAACCGTTTTTTATTAGAACATAAAATCCATTAAGACCAACCAAAACTGAATCAACCACTGCTGAGATTAAAGGAATAAGACACGATGCACAAGCTGAAGGTCAACCTCTGGTGTTTCTGAGAGCTGTAATGAAATTGTTATAGTACTGTAATAAAAGGAGAAGAAATAATAAAAGGAAAGGAAAAAAAAAAAACCAGAATAAGGTGGTTAAAGCTGCAAGGACCTGAGCTGAAGCTAGCCTTCGGGAGAAACGTCTTGATTATACAAGCTGTCACTCAGTGGGGCAGATTGTCAGGTGAAGTGGTGAGGTCTTCCAGCATGGGCCAGAGAGTAAACTGTCAGAAATGTTGTAGTAAATCATATATGGATTAGAGGATGAGCAATAGAGAGAAGCAGTGGTGGGATTCAAATTTCTTAACAACTGGTTATGTGGGTGTGGTCTAATTTGTGGGTGTGGCTTAGTGGTCATGTGACTGGCTGGGGGTGGCTTGTATGTAAATATTGTAAATATTTTTGTAAATATTGATATTTTTATTAAAAAAAAGAGCAACTTTTACCCAAAATCAGACAAAGCAGGCAGGCAGATTGAGTTGCTCACAGAATCATAGATTCCTTCAGAGAAGGAATTTCTTTTTGCAATCTGAGTCTGCGCTGAAAAATAGAAGCTAGGAAGGTTCAGCTCTGCTTTTAGATTAGCTAGAAAGCAAGAAATCCAACAATTTCCTGCTTTCTAGCTAATCTAAATCTCCCAGCACAGCTGATAGTCAAAACAGCTGATGGGAGAAAAAAAAAGAAAAATAGCAACTTAGCAGGCAAGTGGAAGGCACCTATGCCAGGTAAGGAGTGAGTAGGCAGGGCAGGGTGGGGCCAGACAATGGTGTAATTTGTGATTTTCTCTGAACTGCGCAGAATCGTAACAACCAGTCCTGTAGAACTGGTGCAACCAGGTAGAATCCCACCCCTGGAGAGAAGGGGAAGGGAAAACAGGGAGATAGGGAAGTTTGAGAGATGGAAAAAAGAGAGAGGGAGGTGGGAAAGGGAGAGAGAGAGAGAGGGAAAGACGATGGGGAGAGAAGAAATGGAGGGAAGGAGAAAGAAAGAGAGAGAGAAGTAAAGGGAGAGAAGGGGGAGGGGAGGAGAGAGAGAAGGAGGGAAAGGGAAAGATGGAGAGGTAAAGGAGAGGGGGGAGAGAGGATGGGGTGAGAGGGAGGGAAAAGAGATGGAAAAAAGGAGAAAGACAGGGGTGAAGAGAGGGGAGAAGGGAAGGGAAGGAGAGAGGGAGAGGAAAAGAGGAAAGGGAGACAGAGAGAGGAAGAAGGAGGGAGATTGTGGTAAAGGGGAGATAGAGAGCAGGAAAGGAGAGAGATGGAAAAAGGGAGGAGGGGGAGATGGAGAAGGAGAAAAGAGTGTTGTTGACATTGTCATTTTATAATTTTGAGACCACAATTTTTGCCACTTCTCTAGATCAATCCCGTGTCTAAAATTCTTCCCCCAAGCAATCAGTTTCTTTAACTTGTTCTTCTTCTAGTTTGATTTCTAATAAATATCCATACAGTTTTTTAATCACCTTTTCATCAGTACCTGTCAAAATCTTATCTAAGTCAGTCAGTTTATCATAGAAACCTTCTGTTTTAGAATCTTTATCATACCTTGAATGTATTTGCGCATAAGAAAACCAATTCATCTTTATACCTTGTTCCTCCAGTTTTTGCATCGATTTAAGTTCACCCTTTTCATTCAAAATTTCCCCATATCTGTTTGTTCCTTTTTATATATTATAGGATAAGAAAATGCTTCAATGGTGACTGGAATTTTCAAATAACAGTTCTCCCAGTTTAACCAGAGACCCCCATATATAATGTCTTCTAAAGTATCCCTGTGTTTTAGTTCCTTTATACCATAAAAAAGCATGCCACCCCAACAACAGATGATGTCCTTCTAATATCAACAATCTAGTATTTCTTAATGTTATCCATTCCTTAACCCACATCAAATTTGTAGCTTGGTAATACAACTCACAATTAGGCAAACCAATCCTCCTCTTATTCTAGCATCTTGTAAAAGTTTTTTAACTTTATTCTCGCTTTCTTACCTTGCCATATATATTTCAACACAATTTTATTTAAATCTTCAAAGTAGTCTTTTCCAAGCCTAATTGGAATTGTTTGAAACAAATATAAAATTCTGGGTAATATATTCATCTTGATTGTTGATATTCTCCCTATTAATGACAGCTGTAAATTTTCCCATTTCGCCAAATCTGGTGCTATCTGCTATTTGAGTTTGACATAATTATTCTCTTTTAGTGTACTGCATCTTGCTGTCAAATATATCCCCAAGTACTTGACCTTATTTGTGATCTGAATTTTCAATAGGTCTGCCAGTTCTTCCTTTTGCCTTGATAGCATATTCTTTGTCAAGATCTTTGTTTTATCTTTATTTATTTTCAAACCAGCCACCTTTCCATATGTCTCTATCTTTTCTATCAATTTTGATGCTGTTTCTAGTGGGTCTTGTAAGATAAAAATCAGATCATCTGCAAATGCTTGCAACTTAAATTCTTCCTTTTTAATTTTCATCCCTTTTATATTCTTTTCATCTCTAATATTTCTATTTAGCACTTCCAAAGTTAACACAAACAACAGAGGTGATAGTGGGCACCCTTGTCTTGTTCCTTTTCTTATATCAATAAAGTCTGTCAGTTCTCCCTCTATCATTACCTTTGCCTTTTGCTTGAAAGCTTCTATTGCTTGAATAAATTTTTTTTAGCAAAGCCCATTTGTTCCAGCAGTAATAACATGAATCACCAATTCACATTATCAAATTCCTTCTGTGCATCTAAAAATATCAAAG
>BLBF01000040.1:5763313-5849708 GCA_015471245.1 Laticauda colubrina | reverse complement strand
GGGGGGGGATGTGTTTGGCAGTGAAATTTGGTGCTGTTTAAACAAATGGAACTTATTTAGGTCAGCCTTGTTCTGAGATTCGTAATCCCATTTGATGTTGACTTATAGCTTTACAAAACCACCCAAGACTTCCTTCCTGCCTCCCAGAAGGCTCTCCTCAGTACAGAAGATAAAGAAAAATATTTCCAACCTCACCCCTCCTTATGGTTCCCTTGCACTCAGTAGTGGCCGATAAACATTTTCCCCCACTACTCTTACTTACTTACAAATGCACTGGCTGTTTCTGCTCTTGGCACATTTATCAGTACTGCTGTGTTATTTAATTTACATCTTTCTTTGATTTGTACCGGAGAAAGCAATATAGATCATGCTTATATTCCTTATTTCTAGATTGATTCATGCCCAAGAACACATCAGGTAAATTCCGGCCTGAATTTCAGCTAACCAGAAACCAGTTCACACTTTGTTTCAAAACTGCTACATAGGTTTAAGCTGTGCAAACCAGACCAGGATGATTTGGTTAAGGGGAGACATGAGAGCAGTCTTCCAATATTTGAGGGGCTGCCACAGAGAGGAGAGGGTCAAGCTATTATCCAAGGCACCCGAAGGCCAGACAAGGAATCATGGATGGTAACTGACAAAGGAGAGATTCAGCCTGGAAATAAGGAGACATTTTCCGGCAGTGAGAACAATCAACCAATGGAACAGAAGTTGCCTTCGGAAGTTGTGGGAGCTTCGTCACTGGAAGCTTTCAAGAAGAGACTGGACTTGCCATATGTCAGAAATGACTTGGGGTCTCCTGCGGGGGGGGGGGAGGGTTGGACTAGATGACCTACAAGGTCCCTTCCAACTCTGTTCATCTGTTAATTTGCAAACTATCTGTCATTGCTTAAGGCATGCAGGCAGATCCAAGCGAAGAGGTTTCGTTTTAAAAGCCTGCGGATGCACGGACTTCGCGAAGCAACGCGGGAGCCCTATTCACACTTGCGAAGCCCCCACTGCGCGAAGAATCCACGCGTGAAAATAACGCGCCTGCTTTTCCATTGAAGCGGGGCCACCTCGTCCTTCGGAAGAGCGCCCTTCAAAAGCATTGCATAAATACCCGCCTTAAGGGGCCAGGCTATTTATATCTCCGCGCATCTTCGCCCCGAGTGCCCAATCGGAGCAGGTCATTTTGCAGAAGAAAGGGAGGGAACCGTCCTTGTCCGAACGGCTGGCCCTTTTTTGTGGGGGGGAGAGGGGGTGGGGGTGGGAGAGGCTCCGGAGAGAAGAGGCCACGGCCCACGGGTCCCCGTTTCTCTAGCCCCTTTTGGGGTGAGGGAGGGAGAGACCCAGCAGCCCGTGGACGCGCGGGGCCGTGGGAATCCTTCCAAAGCAAGCAAAGCGGGGTTGGGTTCAGCAACCCTCCCCTTGCCCCTTCGGCTTGGCCATGCAATCCAACGGCGGGTTGGGTTGGGTTGGGTCGTGGTCGAAGAACACCCCTGGTTCTCTCCGGGCACAGGCAAAAGGAGCGCCCCCCCCCCACCTCCCCTCCCAATCTGCCAAATGCAATGGTAGTGCAACTCCCTCCCTCCCTCCCTCCTTTCATTTCTCCCGAGGCTGCTCAGGCTCTCAGGACACGGGCGGTCGGAGCGGCTTGGCAGGCTGCAGCGACCCTTTTGCCTCTTTGAAATGCGGGGGTTGGTATTTTGTTTGTTTGCTTGCAGAAAAGTCAAGCGGGGCCCATGCGAGCATGCAACAGGGGCGCGCAGCATTTTGGAAGGCAGGCGGGCGGAGAGATTTGCCGCAGGAGTTTTTTGCAAGGAGCCACGCGGAGCAGCAGCAGCAGCAACAACAACAACAACAACAACAACACAGGCTTCCCACGCACCCCAAAAGAAAAAAGAACCGTGGAATTGGCACACTTACTGCGATTCGGGTGAGCGATGCCTTGACCGCGCTCCATTTGTCCCGCCGTCTGTCTATGATGGTGATGAAGCCGATGCTGGCAGCCTCCAAACTGCAAAATAACCAGAGGAAGGAATAATGGGGAAATGCGAAAGAAACGGCAGCAGCTCCGGTCGTTCCCGGCTACGTGACTGCAGCAAAAATGCCCCGGTCGGCGGCGACACCTTTGCTCCGAGTTGCTCCGAGCCCAGGGCAAAGGGGCACGGGCAGAGAGTGGCATGGAGGCCGCGTTTCCTCCCTGGCATCGCTTCCTTCCCCCTCCAAGGCGGATAGTTTAAAACGCTCCCACCACCACCACCACCACCACCACCACCACCACCCTTCTCCCTAAAATCGCTTCTGATGATGGATTGCAGCTTTTTTTTTTTTTTTTCCACCGAATGGCAGCAACCGGACGAGTTTGGGATAATTTGCAAGGTCTTCAGGCTTGCCAAACGCAGATCGTTGGAGCCCCCGGGACGGTGGCGGGGGGTTGGGGGGTTGGGGGGCAAAGCGAGGAGGCCAGCTGAGGACAAGATTCCCCCTCCCCCAAAAATAAAATAAAATAAAAATCTGCCGGAGCCAGGAGCAAGATCGTGCCAGCCCGTAGATTCTCTGGTGGAGGCTGTGCCTCTCTCTCTCTCTCTCTCTCTCTCTCTTTCTTTTTTTTAAAGTTACACTTAGGTTGAGGAATAGGAAATCCGAGAAACATCTGAGCATTGTGGATGAATGACTGCAGAATTGTGAAACTGGGCTTGGCTTCTGTGTGAGGAGCTAACCCTGGGACCTCTTTTCACCAGTTCAAGTCATCAGCCCCTCTCCTGCATTGGGAAGAGAGCTCCCCTCCCCCCACTTTTTTTTTTTTTTTTAATGTTACTGAAAACTTGAGAGTATCTCTCTTGGATAGCAAATCCCTGACTTATAAGGGGCCCCAAAATGTCTGTTGCTATGTGGAAGGAAGGGGGGGGAGAGAAGATAGCAGTGTTCCAATATTTGACCGGCTGCCACAGAGAGGAAGGGGTCAATCTATTTTCCAAGGCCTCTGAAGGCTGGGACAAAGGAATAATGGGTGGAAACTGATCAACCTGGAAACAAGGAGAAACTTTCTGACAGAACAGTCAACTGATGGAACAGAAGTTGCCCTTGGAGGTTGTGGGAGCTTCATCACTGGAGTCTTTCAAAGGGAGACTGAACTAAATGGTATAGGGTCTCCTGCTTGGGTGTGGAGTTGGACTAGATGACCTACAAGGTCCCTTCCAACTCTGTTCATCTGTATCTGCATACCGTACAGGAAATCTCTGATTTACAAGTGAGCCCGAAATGTCTGTTGCTATGTGAGATAATTTCTTCAGTGAGTTTTGTCCTTTTTATGACCTTTCTTCCCATGGTTGTTAAGTGAATTTATGGCCTTTCTTGCCACGGTTGTTAAGTTACTAAGTTAGTAATCCAGTTCAGTGACTGGCTTCTCCATTGACTTTGCTGGTCAGAAGGTCACCAAAGGGGACCATATGATTCTAAGAGACAATAACCATCATAAATATGAGTCAGTTGCCAAGCGTCTGAATTTGGATCACCTGAATTTGGATGTTGCAATGGTTGTAAATGTGAAAAATGGCTGTAAGACCCTTTTTTCAGTGCCGTTGTAACTTTAAATGGTCACTAAATGAACTGTCATAAGGTGAGAACTATCTGTGCATTCCTTGGTACTTGTAATGTGGATGGCTGTTTTTACTGACTGCCAACAGAGGATAACTGAGAACTCAAGAGGCCTAAATTCCAAGAGGCTAAAACTACCAGAAAAAGTTCTTAGTCCTTTGTCTTGGTGTTTAAAAGGGTTCTGCCTTTTAGGGGCACCATTTGTGGTCCAAGGGCATTTTCAGAAATAAAAAGGATGCTGCAGTTTTGTCTTTGCTACATGCCACCAGTTTACCCTTCCGACATTTTTTTGCAAAATATGTGCAAAAAATTAAACATAAAACAGAGCCATGGAGGTGATCTGGGACCCAGAGTCATAGAATCATAAAATAGAAAAAGATGGAATGATGAATAGGAGATAGTCTAATCCACTGTGTTTCAACCTTGGTAACTAAGATGTGTGGACTTCAATTTCCAGAACTCTTTAGTGGTCGATATACGTTAAGAGGTGTGGACTTCAACTCCCAGAATTCCCCAGCCAGCATGCTTCAAGAATATATGTATTTTAACTCCCAGAATTCCTCAGCCAATATGCTTGAAGATGAGTAGACTCCCAGAATTCCCCAACCAACATGCTTTAAGTTGGGAATGGACCTCAACTCTTAGAATGCTTGTTGGAGAATTCTAGAAGTTAAAATCCACACCTTAAAATTGCCATGGTTGAGACCCACTAATCTAATCCAGGCTTTTTTTGGTTAGCATGTGAATCCTGTTTTGTGTAACTCAGCACACTGCGTGAATCCAGATCCGCTGGTGTGTTCAAGATTCCCAATATAGTACAAACAATACAAAGTGAACATGGGCTATTAAATTAAACCAGATTAAACCTATTACGTGAACACAGCTTTTGCCTGTGTTCCTGATCTATTGACTAGGAGTTTCCATCACTGTCTTATAGATCAATGTGCTCACTTTTTTTTTGGTTTGGGGGGGGGGGGGGGGGGGCTGAATTGCACAATAGGAAAGATTTTGCTGCTATTACAATTTTAATTCAACATCTGTCCTGCACAGAAAGAACCACATTCTGCATTAGCTTGCAGAAGAGTTGGCCTTCTTATAGTTTATTGTTTCTAGATGAAGATGTTTTCAAGGCCTTATTTTAGAAATCAGAGAGAAAAGATTGTAAGGTGAATAACGGATGGAGAGCAACGTTTGGCACAGAAAATAAATAGGAATAGCCAGCCCGGATTGTTTTCCTATTTGTACTGAGTGCAGCAAAAATGGGCACAAAGCCCTTGGAACAAAGGGGTATTTTTTTCCCAGTAAACATAAAAATGTGTGCAGAAAACCACAGAGTTGGAAGGAGGGCATTTAAGCTATTACATCCAACCCCCACATTAAAACATCCTCCATTGACAGCTGTCCAGCCTCAACACCTCTAATAAAAGAGAGACTTACTTCCCCGGGTTACAGATTCCGCTCCCATAGCAAGACATTATTCTTACATGTAATAAGACCCTCCCTTCCATAAGGTAAATTCATTATTAAACTTCCTAGATGGGAGCGGGGAATCATGGTCCTTTTATGATTTGTGGATGTCAATTCCCAGAATTCCTGAGTCAGCCACACTATTGGCATTGACAAAATCACCATCGGTCAATTGCGAAAGGCAGCTTTACTCAAAACAGCTTACATCCTGCTAAGATTCCTTTAAGATCATCAAACATCCACATCTGGCTATCCCAGACCCTTGGCAAAGTCTTGACAGGTAGATCAAAATGCCAAATCCAATGTCCCAAAGGTGCTTTTTCAGGAGGCAACTGGACTTCCTTGTTTTTTTCTTTTGAAGAAGTTTTGCTTCTCATCCAAGAAGCTTCTTCTGCTCTGACAGGATAGTGGGGACTGGAAAGATTTATATTACTTGCAGACAGATGGTCATTTCCATCCTTTTAAACAGGGGTCTTCAAATTGGACAGCTTTAAAACTTGTGGACTTTAACTCCCAGAATTCCTCCTCCTGTCATGTTAGCTCAGGAATTCTGGGAGTTGAAGTCCACAAGTCTTAAGGCTGTCAAGTTTGAAGACCCTTGCTTTTAGAGGATCGTTGAAGCATTTCCATTCCCCACTGTGCTGTCAGAGCTCAAGAAGCTTCTTGAATGAGAAGCGAAATGCCTTCAAAAGAAAAAAACCAGAAAGTCCAGTTGCCTCCTGAAAAAAGCACCTTTGGGACAACTGTGACCTGGATGACTGAGAATCTCTGTGGACTTTTTGCCAAATGCAATCTAAACATCTGACTGACTGTGCAACCAACCAATATAAAATAATTTATTAAACTTATATTTGGAAACAGGTTGGATTTTAAGAAAGAAAACAGCGTAGGAAAGTAATTAAATGGATACCACACCATTACTGAGGTTCTGACCTGATTAGGGCTAGGAACTGAGTATCTTAGGAAAAAAACAAATTAAAAATATGACATGTTCACTCATCTATATACATACAGATAGTCCTCGACTTATCGCCATAATTGAGCCCAAAATTTCAGATGCTAAGTGAGACATTTGTGAAGTGATTTTTGCCCCACTTTATAACCTTCCATGCCATAGTCGTTAAGTGAACCACTACAGTTAAGTTAGTAACATGGTTGTTCACTAGCTTCCTCATTGCCTTTGCTTGTCAGAACATTATAAAAGGTGATTTACGTGTCCTCATAACACTGAAACTGTCATAAATATGAGTCAGTTGCCAAGGGTGTGAGTTTTGATCACGTGACCATGGGGATGCTGCAATGATTATAAGTGTGAAAAATGGTCATAAGTCACTTTTTTCAGTGCTGGTGTAACTTCGAACAATCACTAAATGAGCAGTTGTAAGTTGATGACTACTTGTATATCTTTATGTACATGCATATTTTTAAACATTTTCTTTATGTTAGAAAACATTTAAAAGAAACATGATATTCTGCACATAAATACAGAAGCATATTATTCACTTTAAGATCATGAAAAAAGTAATAAGTTTCTACACTATATTTCTGTGTATCTAGAACTATAATTCTGAGGTACTGTATTTTATGGACTATAAGATGCATTGGATTATAAGACACACTCAGGTTTAGAGGAGGAAAACAAGGGGGAAAATTAGTTTTTTGCCTCCGCACGTCCCGTTTTTGCCTTTCCTGGTGGTGTCCAGAAGCTCTTTGCAGGCCAAAAATGAGCTTGTTTCTGACCTCCGAAATCCTCCTCTGCAGACCAAAAAGGGGGCCCTGGAGGCCTCTGCGAGTCCCATTTTTGCCCATCCCGGCATTGGGGGTGGCTGAAAATAGGATGCGTGCAGGGTTTGGGAGGCCAAAAGTAAGCCCCTATTTGCTCTATAAGATGCACAGACATTTCCATCCACTTTTTAGGGGAGAAAAGGGCATCTTATAGTCAAAAAAATATGGTATTTTGGAGAATTGTGTATCGGGTCTGATCTGAGCAACAATCAAGGAGCCAAGTTATGCAATTGGAAAGCTATTAATTTACAGGAAACCATAACCAAAGAGATAGGCAAAGTCTAACAATTGCATCCTACCAGGAAGGCATGTGCTCTGTAGGTATGTTGCTGGGGAAAAAATGAGCATTTAAGATGAGAAATTTCTTAGATAAATGTGGGAGAAAATACACAGAATATTCTTAATCATCTTACACTTCCCCTTTGTGGTCAGTAGATCATAAGATGTTACACAACCACTGATGTTTTAAGGGAACATTACATTTTCTAACTTGGCACCTGCAGGGCCTAGAAATAATTATTTATTTTTATTTTATCAAGGTCTTATATACTTCATCCTGCTTTTCGTCATTGTCCTGGATTAGGTTTCCTGCCCAAGCCTTTCACTATGCTAAAGGAAGATACTTCCTGAAATGTAAACTCTTATTGAGTAATGTGAGCCAGGAGCTGAGTTTCTTTCGTAGTGGCATCAGCATTTAGGATAACATTGGAATGTGCTAAGGTTGGAGATGGGATGCCAATTTATATACTTCTCTATTGATCTGCTAGTGGAAACCTCATAAGTTCTTGGGATGTACTGAGCAAAGGTCAGAATGCTTGGAGGAAGATGATGAAATTTTGGTGAAGGGGGAAATCAGAGGTTGCATAAAAAAGCAGGCAGACCCCAGAGGCGGTGTTAAGTGTATCATCAGCTGAGAATTAATACGTTGCCATAAGCACTCCAAGTCCAACTCCTCCTGAATTCTATTGATCCTTATCTAGTGTCAATTTAGTGTTGAACTTTACTTGACTAGATTCTTGTGTGATACAACTTCATGGATTGTTCTGATCCTTTGTGGCTGACATTCATCTTGTACAGGTAGTCCTCATCTTACAACCATTTGTTTAGTGGCCATTGGAAGTTACAACAGCACTGAAAAAGTGCTTTTTTTTCTGATCCTTGCAAAGATCCATTGATCCTTGCAGCATCCCCATGGTCACCTGATCAAAGTTTGGACGCTGGCTATTGGCATGTACTCACCTTTTGTGATCTGACAGGCAAAATCAACGAGGAAGCCAGATTCATTTAATAACTGTGATATAACTTATCAACTGCAGTGATTCACTTAACAACTATGGCAAGGAAGGTTGTAAAATGGGGCAAAGTTCATTTAACAATGGAAATTTTGAGGCTCAATTGTGGCTGTAAGTGTCAAGCTCTGGGGAAATCAGGCAATTCAGGTAATTCAAATGAATATAAAGATTTATTGCAAGCTTAAGTTCTCTACAAGAATCTGACCTACTAATGGTCAAGGAAAATTAGTGGGAATTAAGAAAGGCATTCAAGGTGGATAGGACTTAGATCTGTTGTGGGTGTGCAGGGACGCATGACTGATGACGTGTTTAACCCCTCCCTCAGACACAGCCTGGTCATCTCTTACAAGTAAGTCAAGGACGATCTGTAAGAGTAGAAACTTGCAGAAATATGTCTTCATAAACAACCACTCTTAATTTTTCTGAAGTCCAAATGATACAATAAAGCTTTCATTTCCACTTATGTATGAAAGGACAGTATCCTGGAATTGATACAGAAATGTCATCTTGAATATAAACTATTCAAATTATTGATTCTGCTTTCATAAATAAGATGGGTGCTATTTATGCACTATTATATATCTATGATGTATGGATGTTATACCCAAGAGACGAATCGCGCACAAAAATGATAAATAAGATGTAACACAGGCCAGGGCCCGGATAAGCCAGGTTATCTACCTGCAAGCATTCGAATCTGGAGAGAATACACATCGGGGAGGGATCAGAGAAAGAGTATTCCAAATTTTGGAAGGGATGAAAATAATGCTATTTGACCTTACCCTGGGGGGAAAAAGAAAGGAGTGAAGTAATTTATGTTCAGAACCAAATCAAAGCTTGACATAGTTGAAGACTTACCTGGGAATGCTTGTTAAATAGGTGACAACATTCAGAAAATCTTCATCGGGGATCTCACTGAAACCTGGATATTCAGGGAAGGTAATGATCGGTGCCCCATCTTTACCTCTTCCACCTGCAAGAGAAATTGGACCTCAGTAGGAAAAAAATCAGCAACCCCAAAGAACATTGATAAGAGAAAATCCCCATGGTGCATCTACACACGTCTTATCAGAACTTTGGTAGCTACAGGTACCTTTGAAGTTAACAGTGGCACTGAAAAAGTGACTTATGACCAATAAAGGAGAATATTTGAAGTTCAGGGTTGAAATGAGGGGTCCTTGGTGCTCTCTGAGCTTTCTTGTTTTCTTGCAGACGTTTCATTACCCATCTAGGTAACATCATCCATGCTAGTTATGTAGTGATATACTAGCACAGATGATGTTTATCTAGTTTGAGTAATGAAAGGTCTGCAAAAAAACAAGCAAGCTCAGAGAGCACCAAAGTCCTCTGACTTATGTCCATTTTTCACACTTAACTGTTGCTGCATCTGTGTGATCAAAATTCAGCCGCTTGGCAACGGTTCATATTTATGACAGTTGCAGTGTGATCTCCTTTTGTGACCTGAACAAGCAAAGTCATTGGGGAAGCCAGATTTGCTTAACAACGGGTTACTAACTTAACAGCTACAATGATTCTCTTAATAATTGTGTTACCATATTAACCACTGTAATGATTTACTTAATATCTGTGGCAAGAAAGGTTGTAAAATGGGGCAAAATTCATTTAACAACTGTCTCACTTAGTGACAGAAATTTTGGGCTCAGTACCGGTTGTTAAGCCGAGGACCACCTGTACAGCATTTGATTTCTTATTCCTGCAGTCACAATTGTTGTTCATCATTGCATCATCATCTACATTCAATGATGTTATTGTTTCCTTTCCAACTTAAATGCATTATAAGCACTTCCGTTTCAAACTAAGGAGGCAAACAGTGGAGCCGGCTAAATAGAACATGGAATCTTATGGCAGGAAGGAACCTCCGAGATCTTCTAGTCCAACCCTCTGCTCAAGGCGGGATGTTTTATACCCACCCAGGGATCCCACTAAACTGCCAGCTTTCTCCCCATCCTGACTAGGTCTTCTGCATCTGAATCATTTAATGCAAGGGTCCCCGAGCTCCAGGCTGTGGCCCGGTACTAGGCCATGGCCCATTTGCAATCAAATGGCACAAATGAAAGAAACTTCACACGCACATTTGAGTGCATGTCTCTCTCACGCAAATGGAGCTGCACATATGTGCGCTCGCACAGAACCATTTCCTCTCCTCCCCCCTCTCGTTGTTCTGCAAAGCCGAAAAGGTTGGAGACCACCGATTTAATGATTCTGGTCTTTTAACAACTGTTGTCACAGCAGGATAGCAATTCTCTCCTTTACCCCCCTGTGAATCTGCCATCCAGGGGTGGGATTCTAAAATCCCAGCAACCGGTTCTCTGTCTGGTTGCTGGGTGGGAGTGGCTGTGGTGAGCTTAGTCTACTTGAACTTCTTGTTTGTGGCTTCTGGTGGGCCTCCAGAGGAGGGGGAGGCCATTTTTGCCCTCCCAAAGGTCCGGAGGCCTCTTCTAGGTCTTTAGAAGGGCGAAAACCAGTGGTGGTATTCATCCGGTTCACACCGGATTGGGGGAACTGGTAGCAAGAATTTGGCATGGGTTACCGAACCGGTAGTAATTTCTTGCTGGTCACGCCCCCCACCCGGTCAGCCTCCTGCCCGATGTTCGCTCACCCCACCGCCTGCCTCACATTCGCCTCAGGTATTTCTTTTTTTTTTCCCCCTCCCGATAATCAGCTGTAGATAAGATCAGCTGTGCCAGGATTCCCCTTGCTGAGGCCCAGGAAGACAAAAAATGGAGGGAGGAGCTCAGCCCTCCCTCCATTTTTTGCCTTCCAGAGCCCCAGAGGAGCCTTAGGGGAGCAAAAATGTCCCCCCCCCAGAGGCTTCTCTGAGGCTAGGAAGCTCCCAAAACAGAGCTTGGAGGGGTGCTGGGTGCCCTTCCCATGCTCTGTTCCTTTTCTTCCAGAGCCCTAGAGGAGTCTTAGGGGAGCAAAAATGCCTCCCCCCAGGGCCTCCTCTGTAGCTAAGAAGCTCCCCAAAATGGGTGGGGGCTGCAAAAAAAGCCACACCCACCCCGTCACATGACCATGCCCACCAAGCCACGCCCACAGAACTGGTAGTAAACATTTTTGAATCCCACCACTTGCAAAAATGGCCTCCCCTGGGCTCTAGAGGCCCACCAGAAGCCGGAAACAGGCCCGTTTTGCAGCTTCCGGTACTTCCAGGAGGCCGTTTTTTACCCTCCCAAGGATCCAGAGGCCTCCCCCAGGCATCTGAGGAGGAAAAAACGGCCTCCTCCAGGCTTTGAAGGCCCACTGGAAGCTTGAAACAGGCACATTTCTGGACTTCCAGAAGGATCATTTCCCCCCCCCCCCCCCCACCCCCCCCCCCCACAAACTCTGCACTTACCCTCATTGTGTGGAGATTCATGGGAGGAGAGGGGCAGGTGGGGCCAGGCGCTTGGTTGAAATACTGGTTTGGCAAATCAGATGCATCTTTAACATCCAGTCTGGATGTTTGCTTGAACCAGTCCGAACCGATAGAATCCCACCCCTGCTGCCATCCCATTCAGGACCTTAAAGGCAGGGGACGGGCAGGTGAATTTATCTTATCCTCTAGGCCAGCAGTCGCCAACTGGTGGGCCATGAGAAAATTTTGGTGAACTACAGAGAAATCTCACCCCCAGAGCATCCCCCCAAAGCAATTAATCCAGGCTGTGCAGAAACACAAGGCTGCGCAGCCCACATGGCCCATGGGAACCCTCCCCGCCCACTCACTCCTTACCCAGTAAACTTGCCTGCTAAATTGCTATTTTTTCTTTTTCCAACCATTATCTGTTCTGCTGTGTGGGGAGATTTATATTAGCTAGGAAGCAGGAAATGGTTGGATTTCTTGCTTTCTGGCTAGTCTTTAGCTCTTCGGCTCTGCTTTTAAGCACAGCTGAACCTCCCTTAGTACTGAAGGTTCTATTATTCAGTGCAGACTCACGGCAAGCAAACTAAGCTAGCCGATAGCAGATAGATCACTGAATGATTTTTGTGAGCAACTCAATCTGCCTGCCTGCTTAGCCTGATTTTGGGTAAAAGTTGTATAAATATTTATAATATTTACATACAAGCCATGCCCAGCTGGTCACATGACCACCAAGCCACACCCACAAATAAAGCCACGCCCACAGAACTGGTTAGTGGCTCCTGGGATTTAAAATTATGAGTTTGGTGGTCCCTGAGGTCCAAAAGTTTGGCGACCCCTGCTCTAGGCCTGCTTCATGTTTCTCCTCCAACTCTTCACAGTTATAGATAGAAGCCACAAACCAAAGCAAGTCGCCAAAAGTTAAGTTTTACAAGTCTCAGACTGCCAAGGGAGCCAGGACGATTTTGTATTGGGGGGGGGGGGGAAGATGTTTATGGTCAGCAGAGGGAAGTAACGGGATATTTAAATAGGATCAGCTCAAAACTGGTTAGACAATGAAGACACTGTAAAAAGAATAGGTGGTGTGTGAGGTGAAGAATTTATTGGAAGTTGCAAAAGACTTGTGATGACATACAGAAAGCAAGAATGAAGTTTCTGTACAGGCACCAGTTAAGCAAGCCAATACTGAGAATTTGGAGTTGCACTGATGATCTCTGCGATTTGAGTGGTTATGGGTGAGCAATGATAGGAAACATGAATAACCTAGTTATGAAACACAATTGTACTAATTTGAGGTTTTCCTTTCAGGCTGTGGTTATGTAACCTTCCTTTCTAATGATCCTGCAGTGCAGAGTCGATGCTTCTGGTGTTTATAGGAGAGTCAAGTCGGATAACCAAAGATAGCAATAATCGCAGAATAGCTTTGTGCTGAGCAGCTGCCTGAAACTGCTGGTATTTCTGCTTTCCCCAACTGGCCAGATTCAAATGGGTTATCTGTGAAGATCCAGGTCACTATTGTCCCAAAGGTGCTTTTTCCAAATGGCAAATGGATTTTCTTGGAAGATCTGAAGAAGCTTCTTGGATGAGAATCAAAACATTTTCAAAGACAAAAAACAAAACAATAACCAAGAAAATCCACTTGCCATTTTGAAAAGCACCTTGGACTCAAATGGGCTTTAAGTCACAAGGATGGGGAATTCTGTAAAATGAAGTCTGAGATATCTGCGTGGCGCTAAGTTGGGCAGTCAAGAGAAGAAACCAAAGGAACTTCAAATAAATCAGTTTGCAGTTCTCAACTTGGCGCACAAATGATCAGACTTCCGTGATTATATTTTGGATACCTCATGGGAAGATACAACTTTCTGGAGAAGGCTCTGAGACTAGGAAAGGTGAAAGGAAAGAGAAGAAATGGACAATCAGCACCAATGTAGAGGGTTACGGTCAGTGGTGGGATTCAACCAGTTCACACCACTTCGGGAGAACCAGTTGTTAACTTTCTGAGCAGTTTGGCGAACTGGTTGTTGGAAGAAATCATTAGGGAAGAGAACCTGTTGTGAAATTATTTGAATCCCACCACTGGTTACGGTGGTGATGGGTGTGCCATCAGAACAGCTGAAAGACCAGGTTAAGGACAATTATGGAGCAAATCTATCTTGAAGTATTGCTAGGACTACATGGAAGGAGCAGTGGGATCCTACCTGTTCCACTATTGGTTCGGTATTGGAGGCTTTTTTTACTACCTGTTCCGCCAAAGGTTCAGTCAATCTGGGCTGAATCTGTAACATATCACCACGGCATAGAAGGCACTTCATCAATGTGTATGAACAATAGCAGAGCTGTGATCCCACTGCCAGGAGTTTGATCTTGACCAGCTCAAGGTTGACTCAGCCTTCCATCCTTCTGAAGTCAGTAAAATGAGGACCCAGATTGTTGGTGGCAATAGGCTGACTCTATAAACTACTTAGAGAGGGCTTCAAAGCACTATGGTGCAGTATATAGCAATAGGACTTAGCAATAGGACTTAGACTTACATACTGCTTCATAGTGCTTTACAGCCCTCTCTAAGCAGTTTACAGAGTCAGTTTATTGCCCCCAACAATTTGGGTCCTCATTTTACCCACCTTGGAAGGATGGAAGGCTGAGTCAAACTTGAGCCTGGGGAGATTTGAACTGCCAAATTGTAGGCAGCTGGCTGCAGAAGTAGCTTGCAGTACTGTACTGTAACCACTGCATCACAGAGGCTCATATATTGTTTCCCCAAAAATAAGACCTAGTTAAGATCAACCAGATATTTAGGCCCGTATTTTCCTAAAATAAGACCTAACTGGAAAATAAGCCCTAATGTAATCTTTTGGAGCAGAAATTAATAGAAGACCCAGTCTTATTTTTGGAGAAACATGGTAAATCTAAGTGCTATTGCTATAAATAAACTGGTTTCATTGCTGATTCTTTTCTCCAAGGTTTTCATTCAAATCAAAAATTTCCACAGTAGTTTGTAGCTCTCTTAGCAGCACTTAAGATCCTTATCAAACTAGTTTCCAGGAGTCTTTGAGGGATGTCAAAATAATCTTAACCTACACAATGTATAATATATAGTTGTATTGGGATAGATGAGTATATGAAAGTAGATACAGATAGTGCTTGATTTAATAACCATTTTTAGCGCCATTTAAAATTACAATGGCCCTGGAAAAAGTGACTTACGACCAGATTGTCATAGCATTCCCACGGTCACATGACCAAAATTCAGGTTCCTGGCAACTGGCATGTATTTACAATGGTGTCAACATCCCAGAATCTCATGACTGCCATCAGCGACTTTCCCAGCCAAGCTTACAACAAGCAAAGTCAATAGGGGAAGCTGGATTCGCTTAACAACCATGTGACTCTTAACAACTCCAGTTATTTGTTTAACAATTGTGGCAAGAAATCAAGTGTGTCTCACTTAAAAACCAGTGTGTGGCAACATTACAAGCAATGCACCCAAAGCAAGCAGAACTCCAAGACAGATATATGTCAAGAAACGATTTATTGGATCCTTCATATTGGCACAACTGGTGAAAACCGACTCTAAATAGGCCCATTTCATCATTTCCGGTATTTTCGGAAAAACAGGAAGTGAAAAAACGGGCCTAGTTTTTGATCTGAAAAAACCTACAGAAGCCTTCCTGAAGCCTCTGGGAAGCCAAAAAAAGGCCTCAAACCGGCTGAAAATCAGCTGTGAGGCACACGCATGTGCAATGAGGTAGATTTGCCTGAAGCTCATGTGCTGGGACAAATGGCTTTGCGTGCCACCTGTGTATGCATGCCATAGGTTCGCCATCACGGATCTATTGAGATGCCTTCAATCCAGATTTTTATAATTTATAATTACCCTTCTTTGCTCAAGGTGAACTTGTTCTTACAATTTACAGGTAAGACTTACGGCCACAATTGAGTCCAGCATTTCTGTGGTTAAGTGAAAGGTTTCTTAAGTGAATTTTGCCCCATTTTACGACCTTTCTAGCCACAGTTGCTAAGTGAATCACTGCAGTTGTTAAATTAGTAACAATGTTGTTAAGTGAATCTGGCTTGCCCATTGACTTCACTTGTCAGATGGTAGCAAAAGGGGATGATGTGACCCAGGGACACTGAAACTATCGTAAGTATGAATCAGTTGCCAAGTGTCTTGAGCTTTGATCACATGACCATGGGGATACTGCAACGATCATAGGTGTTAAAAGCGGTCATAAGTCACTTTTTTTCAGTGTCCCTGAAACTTTGGTCGCTAAGTGAACTGTTGTAAGTTGAGAACTACCTGTAATCCTCTTGTTTTCCCAACACATTTGCCTTTTCTTCTTTGCCAAAGAACATTTCTTAGCAGAAGGAAGTTGAAATAACAACACAACTTTTGTACTTCGAAAGAGCCTTCAATCTAGAAGTACCTAATCTGTGTGATCTTCTGGATTAGGGGTGTCAAACTCGATTTCATTGAGGGCTGCATCAGGTTGACCTTAGGGGGCCGGGGTGGGCGTGGCCAGCTCCACATCATTTGTGTGATCAAATGCCACAATCGCTAGTAGTTTGCTTTGCTAGCACTAGACCAGTGAAAACAGAGCCCAGGAGGGCTGCACGAGCTCCGTTTTCATTGGCAGAGGGCTGCAGGAGGCTGTCACGGCAGAAAACGGAGCTCGGGAGGGCTACACATGGCCCTCACAAGCTCCATTTTTGCTGGCAGAGGCACTGTGGGCTTCGCTGTTTCCAGGGTTGTCCCACACGCCAGATCTAAGCACCCCGTAGACCGGATCCAGCCCCCGAGCCTTGAGTTTGACACCCCTGATCTAGATGGATGATATGATCCTTGCCGAATGCCTGCCAACCATTTTCCAGAACAACCTCCTCCTATGCCTTAGTAAGACTGCACCTCGAGTACTGCATCCAGTTTTAGTCACCACACTATAAAAAAGATGTTGAGACTCTCGAAAAAGTGCAGAGAAGAGCAACCAGGATGAACTGCCCCTGTCCTATTGTTTCTTTTTTATTTTTCTTACATGTATCCATTTCATATATTCATAACTATGCTGATACTTATACCTGTTATCTTATAATTGCTTGACTAAATGAATGAGTGAATGAATGAATGAATGAATGAATGAATGAATGAATGAATGAATGAATGATATGGGGACTGGAGGCTAAAACATATGAAGAACAGTTGCAAGAACTGGGCCTGGCTAGTGAAGAGAAGGAACAGGGGAGACATGATAGCAGTCTTCCAACATTTGAGGGGCTGCCACAGAGAGGAGAAAGGGGTCAAGCTATTCTCCAAAGCACCTGAAGGCCAGACAAGGAATAATGGATGGAAACTGAAGAAGGAGAGATTTAACCTGGAAATAAGGATAACTTTTCTGACAGTGAGAACAATCAACCCATGGAACAGAAGTTGCCCTCAGAAGTTGTAGAAGCTTCATCACTGGAGGCTTTCAAGAAGAGATTGGACTGCCATCTGTCAGAAATGGTGTAGGGTCTCCTCTTTGGGCAGGGGATTGGACTGGATGACCTACAAGGTACCTTCCAACTCTGTTCATCTGTAAAAAGCATCCACGAAAGAGACCTAAAAACAAGATGGACCAACGACATCAGCATGCATTGTGGGCCCAAATGGCAAAAAAAAGGTCAGGACCGTCCTGTATTGGTTGGAAACAGGCAGAAGAAGCCTTCATCCTGCAGTGGATAGACAATGTTTAAAATGATGATGATGATTATAATCCAATTTATATCATAGCTTGATGCGTGCTGGGAAGTGTTATCCATGCAGGGGGGAGAATAAAAAAGACAAAAACAAGAAAAAGGAGGGGCACTACTAACCTTGTGGACAGGATTGGTCGTGTAACAATGGGTGTAGAAGGGAAAGGTTGGGCTGTATTTTGGAGAGTGAGCTTGGCAAAAATAAACAGCAGCAGCTGGTATATGGTTCTGGGTTGGTGCATAGAATAAAAGTAGCCAGCATGGTTGATTGCATCTCTGCAGTGCTTGGGAATGTGATTAAATATAAATCGAGGTATTTATTTTTAAATAAATAAGGAACTTCATTCCGAATACAAATGGGCCAGATTAGGGGGAATGGGAAGGGGGGAATTGGAAACTTTTCCCAATTCTCTGCTTTTCTCTTGTTTCAACTATCTCTGTTCATCTTTCAGAAAAAAAAAAAAAGGCTACCAGCCTGCCTTCCATCGAGGACTTGTATACTGTACGAGTCAAAAAGAGGGCTGTGAAAATATCTACAGACCCCTCACATTCTGGACACAAACTGGTTCAATTCCTTCCCTGAAAACGACTCTATAGGGCACTGCAGACCAGAACAACTAGACACAAGGACAGTTTTTCCCCGAATACCATCACTCTGCTAAACAACTAATTCCCACAACACTGCCAAACTATTTACTAAGACTCTATTATTATTATTCTCATCCTATCTCCTCCCACTTATGACAATAACCATGTTCCTTGTAGCTTTATGATTTATATTGTTTTATTTAGTTTCCTAGTATGATTTGATTGCTTATTAGTAACCTATGACTATCATTAAGTGTTGTATCTTATGATTCTTGATGAATGCATTTTAGTTTTTCTTTATGTACACTGAGAGCATATCAGTGACAAATCAAATATCAAAGAGAGAGCATATCAAAGACAAATTCCTTGTGTGTCCAATCACACTTGGACTCCTTCCCTCAAAACGATGCTGTTTTGACACAAGGACACAAAGACACAGGGACAGTTTTTTCCCGAAAGCCATCACTCTGCTAAACAAATAATTCCCTCAACACTGTCCAACTATTTACAAAGTGTACACAACTATTACTGTTACTCTTCTCATCACTCCTTATCACTCATCCCCTCCCACTTGTGATTGTAGGACTGTAACTCTGTTGCTTGTATCTTTACGATTTATATTGACTGTTTCCTAATATGATTTGATTGTTGATTGTACCCTATGACGATCATTAAGTGTTGTACATTATGATTCTTGATTTTTAATGAATGTACCTTTTCTTTATGTATACTGAGAGTATTTACACCAAGAAAAATTTCTTGTGTGTCCAATCACACTTGGCCAATAAAGTATTCTGTTCTGTTCTGTTCTATTCTATTCGATACAGAATTCTGTTCTGTTCTATTCCTATTCCTATTCTATTCTGTTCCTGTAATCCAAGAAGACACCAATTACACATTTTTGCAAATTAGAAGCAATGGGAACCTTGCCACACAGGGAAGGGTGAAAGCACATGATACTCCATTTTGCCTCTTGCTACTAAGCCTAGTGTTTTTCTTTTCAGCATGTCTCATTTTTAAGCTTTGTTTTGTGGGAAGCCCTCCCCCCCAAAGAATGAAATATTTTGAAAAATATTTTTAAAAAGGCAGAATGTTATATTTCCCCAAAGGAGAAACGGAGAAACATGTTTTCTGAGGCAAAAAGCAGCTCCCAGTCTTTCTTAATAGCCCACAGCAGATGCCAGCAGTTAAGGAGATAAAGAGCTTCTTGAAAGAAGAAACCATATGGCTATCTAGATGGCTTCATTCATAAGCAAGGCAAATACTGCCGGCAGAAATCCATTCAAGACAGGATATTTCAAAACTCCTTGCAGCAAAGTTTGACAATGAACAAAAGCAGAATGATAGGTTTTGAACAAGCAGCCCCTCACCCAAGATCCAACAGAGGACGAAAGCCATTAGCCACCATAGGATTTGCCTAACACCCTCTTTAAAGATCACAAACCCTATTTCTCCACAAATCCCAAACTTCAAAAACACAGAACCATATAAGAACCCTTCCTCTCACTCAGCTAGTTGTTCAGTTGACCCAGAACTGCATGCTGTCTTTGTGCTTCTGTTCATCAATAAATGGACCTTCTTTTCAATCAGCCAACAGTTGCCTCTGTTTTATTTCCAACATCTTTCTGCCATCTTGGAAATGAACCAGATAGATTTTCCTTCCAGGGGTTTGTTTGATCTAAGCTGGGGTATCCATATCCAACCTTGACAACTTTAAGACCTATGAACTTCAACTTCCAGAGTCCGCAGGTCTTCAAAATTACCAAAATTGGACATCCCTGACCTTGGATTTGGAGAAGACAGATTTCAGAATGGCTACAGGGGGTCAGTTACTATGGCCTTTCTGAGTTGTTTCCTTTAGAGCTAAAGATTGATAGTCAATGAAACAGAAAAGCAGAAGAAATAAATTGCAAGTGTACAGGTAGTCCTCAACTTATCAACAGTTCATTTTGTGACCATTCCAATTTACAATGGCACGGAAAAAATGACCATTTTTCACACTTACAAACCTTTGTAGCATCTCCATGATCATGTGATCAAAATTTAGATGCTTGGCACCTGTTTCATACTTATGACCGTTGCTGTTTCCCAAGGTCATGCAATTCTTCCTTTTTGTGACCTTTTGACAAGCAAAGTCAATGGGGAAGCCAGATTCACTTAACAACCTGTGTTGCTAACTTCTCCACTGCAGTGAATCTCTTAACAAACTGTGGCAACCATGGTCGTAAAGTAGGGCAAAACTCAGTTAACAAGTGTCTCACTTAAAAACATAAATTTTGGGCTCGCGGTTGTATGTCGAGAACTACCTATAGAGTGTTACGCAGCTCATTAGAGTAACAGCTTTGTTCCCTATGCCATCTGTATGGTAAACTCGCAAGATGTATTTTCTCACCATGTACATGTATACATCCGAACTAAATGTGTTGTTTCTCTGTGCTATATAATATATATGGGTATTTGCTTATTCATTCATTTGTTCATTCATTCATTCAGTCAGTCAGTCTGTCAGTCAGTCATGGTTATGTAATGTGTATTCGAGGTGGAGACCCTCTGAGAGCTGTATGCAACAAAATTTCATTTTAATATGTGCCAATTAATATGCATTCAAAGTGACAATAAAGTTAAAGATATTGTTCTGACCAAGGCTTCCTGAGACCATAATTAATCACAAACTTAGTCCAAACCACTCTTGTTTTATTTCAATGCTGGGAATTATGTTCATTCCCAGCCCATAATGAGTCCCAAACAGTCTCGCAAGATAAGCACCCACCTTTATCTCCTTTGAATTGCTGCCAACAACTAAAGTGTCAAATAAACTGTAAAAAGTCAAATGAAGTACAAAATCCACGCAGAGCTTCAAGGTTTAATCTGAACAGAACAAATGATGTTGCTTCCTGCAAAGGTTTCTCTATCTTTGCACTTCCTTTATACCTTACGGGAGAGGCAATCACCTCCAAGCCTTACTCCCGAGTCACCCCTTTTGTCTCAGCTGCTCTTGCCTTCTAGCAGCTCTGCGCACACGCACACTGGGAACAGGCTCCCCTTGATCCTCTGCCTTGTTCCTGGCAGATTCTGGAGGCTCAGGAGTCAGCACATAACTCCCAGATGGTCCTGGCCCCATCTCTGTATTGGATGCAGGACCTCATCTGAGCCCTCCCCAGACTCCTGGATTGGCCCATATTCCTCCCCACTGTCTGATTCTGCTGTCGTCTGCACCGGCAGCCAGTGAACCACAGCAGTTATATTATTCTATTATTCGACTCGACTTTATTAAATAAGGGCCCTCACAAAGTATCCTCTTTTTTTGGCATTACAAATATGGAAGCCCAAAGCAGCAACATCCATTAGGAAGGATGATATTAAAGCAATTCCTGGAATGCTACTGACACAGCCACAAAAATAAAATGTAATAGGATGTGTGGTTGACCATATGGGAAGTGAAGAGATGCTGCATCGGGAACAATCAAGACAAGCGGGAGATCTAGCAAAGCAAGAACTGGTGTGAGAAAGCCCAGGTAGTCTTTGACTTATGACCCCAAAGGAGCCCAACATTTCCATTGCTAAGTGAGACAGTTGTTAAATACGTTTTGCCCCCATCTTACAACCTTCCGTGCTCCAGTTGTTAAGTGAATCGCTGCAGCTAAATTAGTAGCATGGTTGTTAGGCGAATCTGGCTTCCCCATTGAGTTGGCTTATCAGAAAGGTCGTGAAAGGGGAACACATTACAGTCACAGTTGAGCTTCAAATTTCCATTGCTAAGTGAGACATTTGATAAGGGAGTTTTGCCCCATTTTACGAGCTTTCTTGCCACTTTTATTCATCACTGTTAAGTTAGCAATATAGCTGTTAAGTGATTTCTCCATTGACGATTTTTGACAGAAGGTAGCAAAAGATGATCACATGACCCCTGGATAACTCAACGTTATAACTATGAGTCAGTTGCCAAGTGACTGATCATGTGACCATGGAGATGGTGCAATGGTCATAAGTGTGAAAAAAAGAGTCATAAGTCACTTTTTCCCATGCCATTGTAACTTTGAACAGTCGCTGTATTACATGTTGTAAGTCAAGGACTACCTGTAACTACCTGGGGGAAGGGAGATGATTGCATTTTCACACCGGGCACATTGCATTTTGTGTGACTTTGTATCTGACATGCAGCAAACAAGCATAAAGGCTGGAATTACTTGTACCCTCAGATGCCATTTATTCGGCAGGAGCTTCATGAAGCCCTGATAAAAATAATATCATAATTCAGAAAATTTTTTTCTGAATTATAGTTTACCTACTGTGAAAAAATATCAATTGTTCAGAACAATCCAAAAGAGAGGATAAGACTCTTTATGGGAACTATAGCTACTGATAGTACCCAAATAAAACAGCAGGTGGCAGTATTTAGTCAGCCTTGATTGATCTCCCAAGAAAATAAGCAGGGTTGAAACATGGTTAGGATGTAGATAAGGGACATCTGGGAAATTCTAAAATCAGTAGGTTCGTCTGAGAATCTCTTGATCAGGAGTCTTCAAACTTGGCAAGTTTAAGACTTGTGGACTTCAACTTCCAGAATTCCTCCTCCAGGAATTCTGCGAGTTGAAGTCCACAAGTCTTAAACTTGCCAAGTTTGAAGAACCTTGTTCTTGATGAAAGATAGGCAAACTTATTTCAAATTATTACCAAGAGAACAGCATCAGCTGGTCCATGTAAGTACGAGAAGCCAAGCTAGATTTGAGGTATCTAAGTATATATTTTATTCATCAAATAAACAGGTGATCCAGACATTCTGGATCTGTTTCAATTAACAAGAGGAAAATGTACCCAATATAGGTAATCCCTCAACTGCAATAGAGCCTGGAATAGAGCCTGGAACCATAATAGAGCCGGGAATTTCTGTTGTAAGTCATGATGGACATAAATCGAGGCACTCATAGGACTGGACCAGTGGTGGTATGCTACCAGTTCAACTGAACCGGGAGTAAAAAAAAAAAAAAAGCCTCCCATGATCAGCTGAGAAGAGGGAAAAAAGCCTCCCATGATCAGCTGAGAGGAGAAAGAAAAGTACAGGATCAGCCCTCCCACCTACCCCTTTGTTTCTCTCTTCTTTATCCTCTCAGCTGGTGTGGGGAAAGCTGCTAGGTGTGTGTGCATGCATGCACCATCACTGAACCAGTAAAAGGTAGGATCCCACTGCTGGATTGTACCCAATTTTACAACTTTGTGGTTATTAAGTGGTTATTAAGCAAATACCAAGGTTGTTAAGTGAACATGGAGATTATTAAGCAAACGTCATGTACGTTAAGAGAATCCATGTATCCAGCAGCAGCCAAAAAAGCCAATGCAATCCTAAATTTCATTAACAGAGGAACACAATCCATATCAAGGGAAGTACTAATACCACTCTATAAAGCCTTAGTAAGACCACACCTAGAGTACTGCATCCAGTTTTGGCCACCACACTGTAAAAAAGATGTTGAGACTCTAGAAAAAGTGCAGAGAAGAGCAACCAGGATGATGAGGGGACTGGAGGCTAAAACATACAATGAACGGTTGCAGGAACTGGGCCTGGCTAGTCTAGTGAAGAGAAAGACCAGAGGAGACATGATAGCAGGATTCTGATATCTGAGGGGCTGCCACAGAGAGGAGGAGGGGGTCAAGCTATTCTCCAAAGCACCTGAATAATGCCTGACAAGGAATAATGGATGGAAACTGAACAAGGAGAGATTGAACCTGGAAATAAGGAGAAACTTTCTGACAGTGAGAACAATCACCCAATGGAACAGAAGTTGCCTTCAGAAGTTGTGGGAGCTTCATCACTGGAGGCTTTCAAGAAGAGATTGGACTGCCATCTGTCAGAAATGGTCTAGGGTCTTAGGTGGGGGGGTTGGACTAGATGACCTATAAGGTCCCTTCCAACTCTGAGTATCTGTTATCCGTTATCATGGACATTAACAGAATCCATGCTAGTGGTTGTTTGGCTGGAAACTGGCCAAAAAAAAACCATTACAAAACCATCATGAATTACAGTCAAGTGACTGATGAATACTACAACTGGGCATAAAGGCCAGGTGAGTACCTGAAATACAGTGACTGCAATGGGGGGGAGGGACTGTAGCCATCACAGCTCCTAAGTATTTTTGGGGGTGGGTGGGGTGGGAATGGGTCCTTCACAACTTCAAATAGTCACTAATCCACTGGTCATTAAATGAAGACTACCCGTAATGATTCCAGGAAAATTAATTTTATGAGATGGGCCACAGGATTTATGGGGTCGGGCTTATGCAAATCCCCATAAAATTCTCCATTATCGGAAAACTGCAACGATGTACATCTGTTTAACAGATGCCACGAAAAGCTTCAATTTCACTTTCTTTTTCTTTTTTTTAAAAAAAACACACTTTCCATTAACAGAAGACGGTTAGCAGTCTGTCTGACATGCTAATTCCCATGGATTTATCCAAGTGGATTTGCAAAAGCAGTTTCCATTTTTCAGAAAAGTAGCCTCCAGTTTGGGGAGAAAAACTTTTGAATCCATTGCATTTTTATAAGCAGTGACACATCCCCCCTTAAATTGATGGTCCTCTGTGCAAAAGACACCCAAAAGAAAGAGATTATTTAATATCATAACAGATGTAAGACTCACTACTCTGCAGAAAAAAATGTAAGAGTTAAAATAAATAAGATTTTCCTCCACTCTTGTTAGTTAGCCCTCTATGCAATGAGTAAACAAGGTTGCAGAAAGTACAGAAAGTCCCCAACTTATGAACACAGTTAAATCCAGCATTTCGGTGGTTAAGTGAAACATTTGTTAAGTGACTTTTACCCCATTTTACAACTTTTAGTGCCACCATTGTTAAGTGAAGCACTGAAGTTAAATTAGTAACAACATTGTTAAGTGAATCTGGCTTGCCCAGTGACTTGTCAGAAGGTCGCAGAAAGTGATCACATGACCCTGGGACAATGCAACCATCATAAACGTGAGTCAGGTCGCCAAGCGTCTGAATTTTGATCATGTGGCCGTGAGGATACTGCAACGGTCGTAAGTATGAAAAATGGTCACAAGTCACTTTTTTCAACCCTGTTGTAACTTTGAACTGTTACTAAATGAACTCTTATAAGTTGAAGACTGCCTGTAGCTTAGATTCTTCAAGTTTGACTCTCATGTGTCTGAGAAAGTAGCTTTGCCTGCTAAATGTTTACACAACGTGTTTGCTATTTAAAGTCAAAAATCCTCCCCCACCCCCAAAAAAGAGAGAAACGGACTCTCAATCTTTGCAGATTTTCACTATTGTGCTATTTAATGGCATATGTAGAGCCATTTTGGTTAAGCTTCTGGCTTAGAAACCAAGGGGCTGTGAGTTCCAATCCTGCCTTAGGCATGAAAGCCGGCTGGGTGACTCTGCGCCAATCACCAGAAGACTGTGAGTTCTAGCCCCACCTTAGTCCTGAAAGCCATCGAGGTGACTTTGGGCCAGTCACCAGGAGACTATGAGTTCCAGTCCCACCTTAGGCATGAAAGCTGACTGGGTGATATTGGGCCAGTCACCAGGAGGGTGTGAGTTCTAATCCTGTTTTAGGCATGAAAGCCGGCTGGGCGACCTTGGGCCAATCACCAGGAGGGTGTGAGTTCTAGCTCCACCTTAGTCATGAAAGCCATGTAGGTGACTTTGGGCCAATCAGCAGGAGACTGTGAGTTCTACTCCAGCCTTAGGCATGAAAATAGGCTGGGTGACTTTGGGCCAGGTGCTCACACTTAGCTCAACCCACCTCAAAGGGTTGTTGTTGTGGGGAAAATACGAAGACGAAGGAGTGTGTATATCTGCAGCCTTGAGTTACTTATAAAGTAATATAGGTGGGATAAAAATAAAATATGTATGATGTATGTATGTAAACAGGGCTGGTGACAGCTTTTGGGAGAAGCGTTAATGCTTTTCTTATTTAGATGGAACTAAAAGGAACCATTTTTTGCATTTCTGGATCTGCACCAGGAAGGAAGGAAAGAGGAAGCACTTGATTTTTGAAATGTTGATAAGAAAGGATTGCAATGATATAGTTGATTTTGGAGGCCAAAATGCAGCTTTTGGTTAAAAATACTATGTGCCTGTATTCTATCTTGCTTTGTGCTTGCTCAGCCTACATACCTAAGATACTTTAAAATTGCAAACTCTTTCCCACATCACAATGTAAGTACAAAAAAGGCAGGGTTTTGTCCGTCACAACAACATGATGCTGTTTTCTGTCATTCTGCTCCCCTGCAGATGATACTGGTTTGGCCAAACTGAATTTCTAACTAAAATAAATCCCAACCAGCCTTCTTGTTAAAATATATATATAAAGACACCCCTCCTTCACATACACAAATAATTTATCTAGAGCAGGGGTTCCCAACCTGGGGTGCGAGACGATATTCCAGGGGGTGCGAGAAAAGTCCAGGTAAATAATAGGATATTGGCTATATGTTGGCATTTTTATTTTCTTTTGCAATGGACTAACTTTGTTTTCATTTTAAAGTTAAGTATCGTTATTTAGTGGCCGTCACATACATAGTTGAAAAGATTCAATCCCACCATATATTTAACGTGTTCAGTAGTTCCTAAAGTTTAGGACCTAAACTGAACATGTTTGTTACCATGATGAAACAAGTTCAGGCATCAGCTGTTCCTCACTGCCTGACAAGCCTGGGCCAGGGCTACATTTGTAATTTCCTTTACAAATTATATTAAAGAATAAAGTAACAATCTTTTTTTGATAAAATATTATTTGGAATTTGCATAATTTATCCTTGAGCAAAATATAAATTTCAGGGGGCGCGAGGTTCGAGTGAAATTTCTTTAGGGGTGCAGAGCGAAAAAAAGGTTGGGAACCACTGATCTAGAGGATATAACACAACGCTGCTTTTCTGAAAAGGAATCATGCAGTGGTACTTTTAACAAAGTTGAAATCTAAAAAGATTAAAGTTTAGAACCCTAACTAGAATCATAGATCTGGAAAGGATCTTGGAACTCAAGGCAGGAGTCCTTATACCATCTTGGATAATAAAAAAAAAAAAACCCTCCAGGCATGGCATGCACACAATTTCTGAAGGCAAACTGTTCTCCATTGGTTAACTGTTCTCCCTGCCAGGAAATTCTTTCTTATTTCCTTATTTTCAAGTTGGATCTTGTTCTTTGTCCGGTTTTGTTCCATCCGGAAAAGACGCGCGGTAGACCAGGTTCCAACAAATAACTCTTTATTAGTTAACAGCAACAGTAATGGAACATTGGCTCAAGCCGCGGCAGCCCTTTTTATAGAGGCTTGCCTGCCGGCTTGTAGCCAATGACATTGTTTTAACTTTGCCGCCTTTGAGCGGCTCCTTGGATTGGTTCCTAATGAACCAATCCTTTACTGGCCTTCCTGGCCAATCAGAATAGACTACTTGGAACCTTCCAAGTTATACAGAACACCCCTCCCCCTTTAGTTCAGTCCTACGTGAGTGACGTAGTCGCGCAGGTAGGTGGGGCTTCTTCTGGTCCTAGTTGACCTGCGCGTAGGTCATTCTCGCCTAGGACTTCAAGCGGTTCGGTCGGGATCGCTGTCTCTCCGGCTCGTCTCCATGGAACCGCCTGGAAGGGTGAGTCAGCATTGCCGCTACCGCTTGAGTTGCTCAGGCCAGTGGTTTTGCCGCTCCCTCCTGGTTCAACCGGACCAGTTGAGCTGGCCTGGCTGGCCCCTTCCAGGACGGCTTCCCTTTCGCTCGGACTACTTCCGATGGATTCATCTATCCGTAAGTGCTCTTTTTGGTTGGTTAGATGTTCTGGATTTACTTTGAAAGGTTCATTTTCATACCCTTTTTTATTTGTTTGTGTTTCTCCCCCTTCCTTGGTTTTGTTTTCATCGATTTTTATTATTTGAGGTTGCACGGTTGTTTTGAGCTCGATGTTGCGGGAACGAAGCTGGTCTATGTGCCGCTTCCACTCTCTTCCATCGTCCACGGTTAGTTGGTAGGACCGGGGGCCTGTTACCTTGTGTGATCATGGCTGGAAGCCAAAGGGGGTCCCCGGTAAAATTCTTTGCATAGACTAGGTCGCTGATTTCAAAAGTGCGGTATCGGCTGGGCAAATCGGGGGGTTTCTCACAAGTGTAATTTGGGTTCAATCTATCTAAATGGGATCTAAGTTTTCTCCCCATTCTGCCGGGCTCTTGTTAGTTGTACTACTGGGAGTGATGTGTTGTAGTGTAAGTAAGCGGTTCAGCTTGTCTTGGACATCCCCATGGTCCATTTTTTTCTAGGCCTTCTTTTGTAAACCTGACCATTCGCCTGGCCCTACCATTCACTGCTGGGTGGGCCAGCGCGGTTAGTGCATGGCGTATACCCAAAGATGCTAAATACTGTTCAAATTGTGTAGCCGTTAGTTGTGGCCCATTGTCGGATACGAGCACATCAGGTAAACCACGAGTTGCAAACATTTTGTTTAGCTGTTTTATAACAGCGTCAGTTGTTGTGGATGACATTACTATAACTTCCAACCAATTTGAATATGCATCCACGACTATTAAAAACATATTGCCCCTAGTTGGTCCTGCAAAATCAATATGGATTCGAGACCAACGGCCTCGTGGGGTCTCCCAGTCCCGTCTGGGAGCTTGCAGTGGTGTGGGTCTAGCTCTCTGACACTTGTGGCATGTTGCAACCCAGCGTTCAATATCCTTGTCTAAACCAGGCCACAAGACATAGCTTCTGGCCAGGCTTTTCATTTTTACTATGCCTAGGTGGCCCTCATGTAACATGCCCAACACCTCTTCTTGCAGTTTGGATGGAATTACCACTCAATCTCCCCACAATAAACACCCCTTTTGTAAAGCCAGTTCAGTTTGTCTAGTCCGAAAAGGTTTTAATGGAAGTATATTACTAAACTGAATAAGAACGGTGTCTGAGGTTAACAAGTCTTTTATGCTTTGAAATGCTTTTTGTTCTTTGTGACCCCAAGTCCAGACAGTTTTTTTTATCCAGTAAACAGTGCAATGGTTCTGCTATCGTTGCTTTGTGGGGGAGGAATACGTTATAAAAATTGATCAGACCCAAGAATGCCTGTGAGTCCGTTTTATTTCTAGGCCTGGGTGCGTCTTTAATTGCTTTGACTTGTCTGTTGGGTGAATACCCTGTTCGTCAATTAAATACCCTAAAAATTCGATGCGGTCAGTAGCCAGGCAGCATTTTTACTTTTTTACTTTTAGGCCGGATTCTCTAAATTTTGTTAGCACTTCTCTTAGTCTTGCTTCTAATTGGGTCATGTTTTTCGCTGAAATTAGGACGTCATCAAAGTATGGAACGACCCCTTTTATTCCGTTTAATAGGCGTTCCATGAGGCTTTGGAAGACGCCTGGGGCAACGCTCACTCCGAATTGAAGTCTGTTACATTTGAATGCCCCTCTATGAGTTACTGTTGTTTTTGCCTCAGCCGTTATTGGGTCTACTGGAAGTTGCTGATATGCCTGAGCCAAATTGAGTTTCGCAAAAAAATTTCCTCCCCCAAGTGAGTGCAGTAAGTGCTGCATGACTGGTACCGGGTATGCGCTTTGCTGCAGTGCATGGTTCAGGGTAGCCTTGTAGTCTCCGCAGATACGCACAGACCCGTCAGGTTTTACAGGTGTTACTATTGGTGCCTCCCACCTAGTGTGGTCAGTTGGTTCTATGACCCCTTGTGCAATCAATTTGTTTAATTGCTCATCTATTTTGGGCTTTAATGCAAAGGGGACTCATCTGGCTTTTAACCTTCTTGGTGCTATCTGGGGATCTAAGCTAAAGGAAATTGGGGTCCCCTGGTTTCTTGAGTTCTTTTTGTTTTATGTTTGGAACCAACCACCTTATTGTGTTCCAAGACACCATTGATAGGAAGGATCCTGAGTCGACCTCCATTTCACAAGGGCTTCCTTCAATGGTCACTACAATTTTGACTTTTCTTCCGCTTTCCGTCTGTACACTTCCGATTGTGACAGTCTGATGAGTTATTTCTCGGTTGCTGGTTCCTTTGCTACGCTCCCATTTTCTGTCGGCTTGCCTTGGTTCAGTTCTTGGTGGGTAATTACCATGTCTGCTAGGACTGCTGTTCTTACGATTTCAGCAGACTCTTTCGATGTGTCCCCTCTTCTTGCAAGCCCGACAGATGGCATCAAGGAACCTGCACTCGGCTCCAGGGTGGTTTCCTTCGCAGCCAGCACATTCCCGCCAATTTCTTCTCCTTTCACGCCTTTTTTGGTTTGCGTAAAGGCGATAGACCTCATCGTCATCTTCTTCCGTGTCTGATGATTCGTCTAGGTCTTCATGGTGTGTGGTTGTGGCAGCTTGCTTCTTCCCTCTTAGTAAGGTCATCGTGTCAGTACTGGAATTCATCAGTTTCATTGTGGCCACTGATTTCCTTGCGGCTTCTGCAGCGGTGGCTTCCGCGATTGCTTCTGCCACTGTTATGTTAGGTCTGTTTAAGAGTTTACTTTGTAGAGTAGAGTCCTTTAGACCTAACACGACATGATCTCGCATGGCCTCATCCATATTCTGGAATTCTCAGGCTCCTCCCAGATGGCGGAGAGCTGCCACGAAATCAGCAATGGTCTCATCTTCCCTCTGGTCTCTTTTATAGAACTCGTGTCTCTTAATGAGGTTTGAGACAACTGGTGTGTAGTGAGCCTTTAGCATTCGGTTAAGCTCAGACCAGGTCATCTGTTTCACGTCTCTGGGCTTCGCCAATGCCTTTGCCATTTTGAACACGCTGGCCCACAATGTGTTAGAAAGACAGCTCTCTTTCGCTGATCCGAAATTTCTTCCATTTCGTTGCTCTCCAGAAACATCAGGAAGCGATAGATATAAGACTCCCAATCTTCTTCATTGGGGTTGAAGGGTGCGGGCGGCGCATTACTACCAGCCATCTCGTCTAGCGTGGTTCGTTCTCTCGCCGTGTGCTCAGTCTCCGCTTTAGGACGATCCCACCTCCGTCGCCAGTGTTCCATCCGGAGAAGAAGCGCGGTAGACCGGGTTCCAACAAAGAACTCTTTATTAGTTAACAGCAACAGTAATGGAACAGAGGTTCAAGCCGCAGCAGCCCTTTTTATAGAGGCTTGCCTGCCGGCTTGTAGCCAATGACATTGTTTTAACTTTGCCGCCTTTGAGCGGCTCCTTGGATTGGTTCCTAATGAACCAATCCACTACTGGCCTTCCTGGCCAATCGGAATAGACTACTTTGAACCTTCCAAGTTATGCAGAACAAGTTTGATTTAGTTTATCATTTAATGTGTTGAGCAAATCCAAACAGCTCATGAACAAAGTAAGTTGTGAGAATTAAATGGGCTGGGCACACCCTGTGCATTCTGTGGTTCTGCATGATGAGTCAGGTATATCAGATTGTCTCAAGGGGACAAAGGTCCATGATGTCTAAGCTCCGTTTGAACAGCTTTCAAAGAGATGCCTCCAGACTTACAGGCAGAAGAACCTCTTCAAAAAATGTCAACTGAGAAAACTCTGGATTTTGTTTTATCTGCACACGGCAGTTACTGTTCGTGAGATTTGTTCACGGTGGGGAAGGGAAATTTGGAGTGACAGCCCATCATTTGCAAAAGGACAGAAGGGAAGTTGTAACAGAATAATAGAGTTGGGAATGGATCTTGGAGGTCATCTATTCCAACCCTCTACTCAAGCAGAAAACTTCATACAACTTCAGACAAATAGTTGCCCAGTCTCTTCTTTAAAAACATCCACTGTTGAAGCTGCCACACTTTCTGGAGGATTAATTGTTCTAACCAGGGACGGGCTGCTGAGGGTTCGCAGGGATTCGGGAGAGCCCCTAGCTAAGATTCTACACAGTTCAGAGAACCCCCAAATCCCACTCCTGGCTTGCCCCACCCACCTGCCTCTCCCATCCCAGGAGTCCCCATGTGACCTGTTTTGGATGCATGTAAGTGCAGGGCCTGCGTGGAGGAAAGCGAAAAACGGACTTTCTGGAAGTTTGGCCAGGCTGGAAATGGGCCAGTTTCCAGACAGCCTACGGAGCCTGGGAAGAGCAAAAACGCCTTCCCCTCACTGTGGTGCAGGAGGACAACTAGGCCACACCCACCCAGCAGAGAACCCTTTGCTAAAATTTATACTTCAGCTTCAACCATAACAATACAAGAGCACACAATAGATACAAACTCAAAGTAAACCGCACCAAACTTGATCGCAGGAAATATGACTTCAACAACAGAGTGATCAATGTCTGGCATACTCTACCTCACTCTGTGGTTTCTTCCCCAATCCCCAAAATCTTTAACCTTAGACTGTCTACTATTGACCTCACCCCTTTCCTAAGAGGTCTGTAAGGGGCGTGCATAAGTGCACAAACGTGCCTACCATCCTTGGTCCTATTGTTTCTTCTTTATTTTTCCAAAATGTATCCATTTCATGTATTCATAATTATGTTTATACTTATACCTATTATCTTGTAAGCGATTGACAAATCAAATAAATAAATAAATAAGCAAATAAGCAAATAAGCAAACAAACAAACAAATAAAATTTTTGAAGCCCTTCCCTGGTTTTAACTGTCCAGAAAAAGGTGGGAAATATGAAAGACCAGTGAAGCCGGCCCCAGATCTTACCTGACAAAATAGCAAATTGTCGGTGCAGTTGTTCAATTATCTCCACCGCCGTGACAGGCCTGATCTCCTGTTGCATTATTTCATCTGAACAAGAAGGAAAGAGAGAGACAGAAGGAGGAATTATTACGCCATAACCTAGCCACACAAAGCAGATATTCAGATGCGAAGTCCCAGTTTATTAACAGTTTTGGCCAGGTTTTTGCCTCTGGCTTTGTCAGATGATTTCCAAGCCCTCCATCCTTACACCACCCTGGCATGCAAAATCTTGTCGACAAAGAAATGGCATCTTTACTTTCATTTCTGTGTCTTGCCTTTGCAGTTGTGCAGAACAAATCATAAGTCAAGCCTCAAAAGTGCCTGGTGGGGTAACCTTCCAGCCCAAAACTTGGACAACTTTGAACTACACCGCCTACCTTTGGACTTAAGCATAGTACACAAAATTATCTACTACAAGGTCCTACCAGTCAATGACTATTTCAGCTTCAACCACAACAATACAAGAGTACACAATGGATACAAACTCAATGTAAACCATTCCAAACTTGATTGCAGAAAGTATGACTTTAGCAACAGAGTGGCCAATGCCTGGAATACACTACCTGACTCTGTTGTTACATCCTCTAACTCCCACTACTTTACCCTTAAACTATCCACTATTGACCTCACACCATTCCTAAGAGGTCTGTCAGGGGCGTGCATAAGCGTACAATCGTGCCTACCATCTCTGTCCTATCGTCCCCATTTATTCATACCCATTTCCTTACTCTTGTTTATACTTATACCTATTATCTGGTAAGCGATTGACAAATCAAATCAAGCAAGCAATCAACAAAAAATAAAACAACTTTTTCTAAGATAAAGCAAAGGGTATCCCAGTTCTGTGAAACAGCCCTGCCTGTCTTGAGCAATTGCTTGCTGGACCTCATCCAGGCAACAACAGACATGCTGGGTTTTGTTTTTTTCCAGAAATCTATGAAAATATTATGATAGTACTTTAATTGGGCATTGAATTCATTCATCCCTAATGCCTATTCCAAAGGATGTAGGAGTTTAGAGAATGACAAAACTCATCCCTCTCCACCCATAGAGCTTCTGCGGTGGAAAAAGGGCAAAAGGGATACAGATAGTCTTTGACTTATAGCCTTTCATTTAGTGACCATTCAAAGTTACAACAACACTGAAATAAGTGACTTATGACCAGTGGTGCGATTCAACTGGTGTAACAACTGGTTTGGTGAGGCACACACGCCAAACGTGTGTACTCTACATTTGAAAAAGCCCATTTCCAACTCAATTACTTATCTTCTAGTGCAGCCCCTGGGGACTAAAACAGCTGAGGCTGGATTAACTGCTGTGCCACGCAAATCAGCTGTGCTAAAAAAACCAGGAAATAAAGCATAGGAAACAGCAGGGCAGGCAGGCAGGTCCAAATACTCACTGGAACAATTGGTTTGCTCGAACTGGTAGAATCCTACCTCTGCTTATGACTATTTGTCATACCGTTGCAGCAGCCTGTGCTGCCCAGCTTCCTACAGACATACAAGTCACACACACACACACACACACACACACACACACACACAGCAAGTTCAACAGGTGTTTATTCAAATCCCCCAGACAAAGTCATCAGAAAGCATCCCTGTTGCACAAGTTCCAGGTTCTGAGTTCAGCACAAGAGTCACTGAGTATCTGTGTCCAACAGGCACACGCAAAGCACAGGAAAGCAGTCCAAGAGTCGAATGGGTCAGAGAACACAGGGCACAGAACTGGACATGTTGCTCCTGCAACACTCAAGTTGTCGGAGTGGAATTATTGGAACCTCATATCCGGGTTTGGTCATCACAATATAAACGTTGAGACTCTAGAACAAGGCTCTTCAAACTTGACAAGTTTAAGACTTGTGGGCTTCAACTCCCAGAATTCCTGAGCTAACATGACTGGAAGAGGAATTCTGGGAATTGAAGTCCACAAGTCTTAAAGCTGTCAACTTTGAAGACCCTTGCTCTAGAAAGAGTGCAGAGAAGAGCAACAAAAATGTTCAGGGAAATGGCCCCCAACATTTTGGGCACCAAGGACCACTTACACGGAGGAAGGTTTTTTTTGTGGACTGGTGGGGTTGTGGTTTTGCATGCTGCTTGCATCCTGCAGATAGGGCTTTGTTTGTATGCATGGACCAGTTGCTGGCAAGGGGGACATGATAGCAGTCTTCTAATATTTGAGGGCCTACCACAAAAAAGAGAGGGTCAAGCTATTCCCCAAAACACCTGAGGGCAGGACAAGAAGCAATGGGTGGAAACTAATTCAGGAGAGAAGCAACCTAGAACTAAGGAGGAATTTCATAACATGAGAACAATTAATCAATATAACGATTGGCCTCCAGAAGTTGTGGGTGCTCCAACACTGAAGAACAGATTTGACAAACATCAATGGTATACAATGGTATACCGAAATGGTATACAGTAAGGTTGGACTAGAAGACCTCCAAGTTCCCTTCTTGTTATTCTGGTGCTCTCAAATCTCCAGGGGGCCTCAAATGAGTATCTGGTTTAACTCCTCTGCAGTGGATGGAAACTAATCAAGGAGCGAAGCACCCAAGAATTAGCAGCAATTTCCTGACAAACAAAACGATCAGTGGAATAACTTGCCTCCAGAAGTTGTGAATGCTCCAACACTGGAGGTTTTCAAGAGCAGATTGGATAACCATTTGTCTGAAAGGGTATAGCATTTCCTGCTTGAGCAGCATGTTGGGCTATAGACCCCCAAGACCCCCTTTTCTGTTCTGTTATTCTGTTAAGCTTGAATAACTTATCTGGAGAAAGCATGACCATAAACATAGGTTGTTTTGTTTTTTTAAACCATTAATGTTTCTCCCCAAAAACTCAAGGAAGAGGGGGGGAAAAAAAACACAATGGCATTTGCAGATTTTGCTGCTCCTTCAAATTGTGTTAATTTTTTTCCACCTTTGCTTAAAGAATCTCAGATCGAGCAGTGTAAATCTGTCTATGCACTTCCTCATAATGTAATGATAGCCAAATGAGATATTTGTAAGCTTCGCAGCATGTTTAAAGCCGTGATTTTCCCTTCCTATGTGTAATAATTTTACACTTCTTCTCTGAACTGTCCTACTATCCCACTCACCCTATGACTCCATCAAAAAAAAATATATCTGGGTCATTTAACATGGTTGCTGTCTTCCACCAGCTGGATTTATCATAATATATTCAGAAATTAATGGAAACCTCCAGGAAACTGGAGAAAAGAACCGTGGAAGATGGCCCAATTTTCACACTTCGGTGCATTCCTTTAAAAATAGCATATTCACACCTGCATTTCTAATACTTTCTTTTATTAGTAAGGAGGTTATTTCCTTATTCCTGGGTTTCAGAAAAAAATCCTAAATCTACAATAAAATCGGTCAGAGCTGAAAATCAGGGTCACGGTTTTCTGCAACTGTATCCGCTGAAAGAATTTATACAAAGAAACATCTTTAAAAATAATAATAAAATGTCACAACAAATAATCAGTAATATTAGCAGAAAAGCTCAGAATCAGGAAAAGTTTTGCAAGATGATAAATGCTTAAATTATAGAAAGGTAAGTATATTGGCAGAAAGAAAGCAACTTCCAGAGCCTGGGTTCAGATTGAATGTCTCAGTAAAAAACAAAGTGATTTACATTTTAAATTAGTTTTCTCAATCTCAGCAATTATAAGATGTGTGGACTTCAGCTCCCAAAATTCTCAGGTTACCATGCCAGATGGCAATTTCTGGGAGTTGAAATTCCACATATCTTAAATTCTCAGGTTGAGAAACACTGATTTAAATTTGTATTTTAGTTCTACAAGAACTCAGCACCCATCCTGCAACAGAAATTAATTTATCTTATGAGTATTATAAGGTGTCTGTTATATGGAGCCATGGTAGCGTAGTGGTTAGAATGCAGAATTGCAAGGCAAACTCTGCCCACTGCCAGGAGTTCGATCCTGGCCGGCGCGAGTTGACTCAACCTTCCATCCTTCCAAGGTGGGTAAAACGAGGACCCAGATTGTTGGAGGCAAATATGCTGATTCTGTAAACCACTTAGGGAAGGCTGTGAAGCACTGTGAAGCAGTATATAAGTCTAAGTGCTGTTACTATTACAATACAGGTAGTCCTCAATTTAAAATCACAACTGAGCCCAACATTTCTGTTGTTCAGTGAGACATTTGTTAAGTGAGTTTTGCCCCATTTTACGAACTTCCTCGCATACAATTGTTAAGTGAATCATTGCATTTCATAAGTTAGTACCACAGTTATTAAGAGGATCTACCTACCCTTTGCACTTTGCTTGTCCAAAGGTTGCAAAAAAAAAGGTGATCCCATCACCCCTAGGACACTGCAATGGTCATAAGTCTGGACCAGTTGCCAAGCATCTGAATTTTGATCACATGATCATGGGGCGGCTACAAAGGTCGTAAGTGTAAAAAATGGTCATGGAGTCACTTTTTTCCAGTGCCGTTGTAACTTTGAATGGTCAACAAATGAACTGTTGTAAGTGTCATCTTGTAAAGCATTCCTGGCTTGCTCTCGAGTTGCCTTAAGAAGGAGCAGGGGGGAGATAAGTTACCAAGCCCAGCTGGAGATGAGTGTCTTCCACAGCCTGCGAAAGTGCTTAGTTGGAGAATGTGAATTATGACACACCTCGGAGGAGGGGGAAAACAGGGTCATAGGTGAACAGTAAATTACGTAGGACAGAGCCGACTACACTTGGGAAAAATGCCGACATGTTCTAATAAATAATTGGATTTCTTTTGAAACTTGCCTTGAGGCTCATTAATTAATTAGAGCATCCCTGGGAATCCTGACAGTAAGTTGAGGGCTACTTGTATTCAATTGCTACAGCCCTGTTCTTTAGATCAAATGTTTGTCAACCTTAGCAACTTTAAGATATCTGGACTTCATCTCCCAGAATTCCCCAGCCAGCATACAAGGTTGACAAAACACATTTTTAGATGGTTCTGAGCAGAGTCACAGCAATGTGTAAAACATTGTGCTAAAATGTGCCTGGATAATTTATGACCGATAACAGCCATCCTAAGATTTATTTCCTTGGTGGCAGGCATGTTATATAAACACAGCAACTTGTTTTCTTTAAATCCAGATTTACAGTTTATCATATTGTGTGTATCTCACCAATGTTAGTTTTTCATTTAGCTGTGGCAAAGCTGCCCTGAATTTACAACTCTTTATTTCTAATCTCTCGGTTAGAGGGAAGCTTTGAATGTCTGCTTGAGAACCTGAAAAAGTGCCAATTGTTTAACCTGATCTCTAAATCACTCCTTTGCTCTCCCATTGACCTAATCCGCCCATCAATCGTGAATGGACTCACACTGAATTTATGCATCTGTGCCTGTGACCTGAAAGTGTAAATTCAGACCACTTCCTCGAGCTAGGTTATAAATTTAATCTGGCAATTGTGGCATTTCAAGGAACTGCCATTGTGGAAGCTGCTCCTGCAAGCCTGAATCATAGAATACAGGTGGTCCTCGACTTAATGACCACAATTTGAGCCTGACACTTCTGTGGTTAAGGGAGAAATCTGTTAAGTGTGTTTGTCTCCATTGTACAATTTTTCTTGCCACGTTTGTTAAGTGAATAGCTGCAGCTGTTAAGTTCGGAACACGATTGTTAACTAAATCTGGTTTACCTACAGGGAAATTTATCTGAAGGTCACAAAAAGGGGAAACTGTAACCATCGTAAATATGAACCCAGCTGTCACAACATCCGAATGTTAATCACGTGACCATGGGGATGCTGCAAGAGTTGTAAGTTTGAAACATGGTCATAAGTCACCTTTTTTTTTACTGCAGTTGTAACTTTGAATGGTCAGTAAATGGACTATTGTAAGTCAAGGATTTACCTATATAGAATCACAGGGTTGGAAGGAACCTCGGAGGTCTTCTAGTCCAACCCCCTGCTTAAGGCTTTAAGGAGACTTTATATCCACCCAGTGACTGCATTTACTGCCAAGCTTTCTGCCCATCCTGACTTGGTCTTCAGCATCTGAATCAGTGGTGGGATTCAGATTTTTTTACTATCTGTTCTGTGGGCGTGGCTTGGTGGGTGTGGCAGGGGAAGGATACCGCAAAATCTCCATTCTGTCCCCACCCCATTAACCTGCTTTCCAGCTCTGTTCTCCTGTGCAGGGCAACAAAAGAAGACCCAGCCAATCAGCTGGGACTCAGGAGGCAGAATAAATGGGGGTGGGACCAGTCAAAGTTGGTATTTGCTTTGAACTACTCTAAATTTCCCCTACCAGTTCTCCAGAACTGGTCAAAACCTGCTGAAGACCACCTCTGACTTGAAAGGTAGAATACCACCTCTGATCTGGTCTCCTGACAGCTATTGTCACAGCAGCATAGAAATTATCTTCTTTACACTATATGAATCTGGCTTCAAGTCCCTAAATGGGGGAAATATCTTACCCTCTATGGTAGTCCTGCTTCCTGTTTCTCCCCCAGCTCTTCACATTTACAGAAAGAAGCCACAAATCAAAACAAATCATCGAAACTTCAATTTTACAGGTCTCAGATTGCCAAAGGAGCCAAAACTATTGGCATTTTTGTGGAGTATGGTTGGCAGAGGAAAGTAACAAAAGATTTAAATCTTGGGGGTCATCCAACCTTGTCAGCTTGAAGACTTGTGGACTGCAACTCCCAGAATTCCTCATGCTGGCTGGAGAATTCTGGGAGTTGAACTCAACAGTCTTAAAGTTGGCAAGGTTGGACACCCCTGATTGGAAGTTCTCCAGATGAACTTGCTGATTATGAGCCATCAAGTCGTTGTGGACTCTTAGCAATTACTTAGATAGATTATTTTCCATGGAGATCAATTGATACCTAATCTAATTAGGGCAGAGTCATTCTGGGTTTCATTCACATTTCTCCTCTGTCCTAGACTCAGGCATTTTTCTTGTAATGATCCTAGTCCCTAACTCCCAGGTTCCCAAATTGTTATGCATTCCAATATGCACACCATTTTGCACTAAATGATGCATTGCAGAAGAGTTAAACCAAAGATACTAACCATTTGAGGCCCACTGGAGGTTTGAGAGCACCAGAATAACAGAGTTGGAAGGGACCTTGGAGGTCTTCTAGTCCAACCCACTGCCTAGGCAGGAAACCCTACACCACTTCAGACAAATGGTTATCCAACATCTTTTTAAAAACTTCCTGTGTTGGAGTATTTACAATCTCTGGAGGCAAGTTGTTCCACTGGTTAATTGTTCTGTCAAGAAGTTTCTTCTTAGTTCTAAGTTGCTTCTCTCCTTAATTAGTTTCCATCCTTTGCTTCTTGCTCTGCCTTCAGGTGCTTTGGAGAATAGCTGGACTCCCTCTTCTTTGTGGCAGCCCCTGAGATATTGGAACACTGCTATCCTGTCCCCCTTAGGTCTTCTTTTCACCAAACCAATTCCTGTAACCGTTCTTCATGTGTTTTAGCCTCCAGTCCCCTAATTATCTTTGTTGCTCTTCTCTGCACTCTTTCCAGAGTCTCGGCATCTTTTTTATATTGTGGTGACCAAACTGGATGCAGTATCCCAAGTTTGTTCTTACCAGGGCATTATAAAATGGCACTAACCCTTCACGTGATCTTGATTCTATCCCTTTGTGTACCTAGAGGGTGTTTTTACAGATGGCCATTCTGAGTTGCACTTTCCCAGAATAAGCGGCCTTAATGGGCATAGCTAATCACCAAACATCCATTTGACCTAAAAAAAAAAAAAAGAAGAAGAAGTGATGAGCTTGCTTTCTACTCTTTCTCCTCCAAGCAAGCCCCAGAATTGCTGACATACAATTCTCAGTTTCTAAAATAAAAAAAAGAAAAAATGCATAATGCATTGGTAAAAATAGAAACCACTACAAGAGGCTCTGAGTTTGCTTTCATCCTAGATGGCTTTTCAGTTAAATGTATTTTTCCCCTACTGGAAGAAAATAAAATTGTATTGAACTCAGGTAGCAGAAGGATTCTAAGCAAGGCAGGGACTGGTTAGTTCATGGATTTTATATATGTGTGTATGTGTGTGCGTAAAAAAAAAAAAAAAAGCAAGCTGAAGGTCACATGATTGAAGCCCCACCTCCATTTTACAAATGTATAGTGTATTTTGTATCCTGCTCATTTCCCCAAACCAAAGGAACCTATGGCATCCTATAAACTACTGTATTCATATTATTTTATTATCTTTGCACTTCGTACAACAAAATTAAATACCATCTTTAGTACACATCATGACTATGAAAATAAACACAAACACACAGTCTTCACATTCTATACATTGAATTGAAAACCCCTGATATTGCATTAATACTGCACTATAAAGTAGAATTTAATAGAGTTACTGCCCTGGAGTGGAAGCTGTTTTTCAGCCTATTTTTATTATTCTGTACCATCTGCCAGACGGTAATAGTTCAAAAAAAGGGTTCCCAGGACGAGATGGATCTTTGATAATGTTTTGAACTTTCTTTAGACATCTAATATCATCTTCTGGGCAATGACATTAACCCTCTGGAGTGTTTTCCTATCTGCCACTGTGCAATTGGCAAACCTTACAGAGGTGCAGTAAGTTAAGATACTCTCTGTGGTGCAGCCGTAGAAGGTCACCAGCAGTTTTTCATTCAGTTGTGTTTTTTTCCACCTATTTTTCCACACCATTTGTCCCTTCGCATACCATGATATCTCCAAAGAAATAAACCTTAAGCTTGGCTTAACATGCTGGTTTGACTCCCACAGCAAATGGAAGTCTACAGATAGTCCTCGATTTACAACTGCTTACGACCCAGTTCCAAAGTTCTGATAGCCACCTCCATAGTCACATGACCGCATTCCAGGAGCTCCGAAACCAGCCCACAATTAAAGCTATATGCAGCCTCTTGAAGTCATGTGAACACATTTTGCAACAGTTTTGTTGAAAACTGATATTAACTTCCACTTTTCAGAAAAACTGGCCCAGGGCAAACCTTTAACACTCAACAGCTATGGCATTTGCTTAACAAATGTTGCAAAAAATATCATAAAAATTGAGTTTGTCACATAGGTGACCTGCTTTATAAACATTACAGCTGAGGTTCTATTGTGGTCAAATATTTTTATTTTTTTATTTTTACGATCCTGTAGTCCCTTTGGGTTGAGGCGACTGAATGGAACTGAGAGTTTACTGGCTGGATACCCTTCCTGATGCCTATGCAGAGTTCATAGCAGATCGCTTTCCTTTGTGCCCCAGGAGAGAGAAACAACTGCCACTACCGAGGACTGAACTTTCAACCTTCCAAGTGGGCAGTAAGCATCTTCACCATTAGACCACCACGCCACTTGGTCAAAACTCAAGGTAAAGGTAAAGGTTCCCCTCACACATACATACTAGTTGTTTCCAGCTCTAGGGTGTAATGCTTATCTCGGTTACAAAGCTGGCACTGTGTGAAGACATCTCAATGGTCATGTGGCCGGCATGATTAAATGCAGAAGGCCCACGGAACGTTGTTACCTTCCCACCAAAGTGGTCCCTATTTTTCTACTTGCATTTTTACTTGCTTTCAAACTGCTAGATTAGCAGAAGCTGGGGCAAGTAACGGGAGCTCATTCCGTTATGCGGTGCTAGGGATTCGAACCGCCCAACTGCCGACCTTTCTGATTGACAAGCTCAGCGTCTTAGCCACTGAGCCACCACGCCCTCACTTAAGGGCCACCTGTACTCAATTCTATATCAGTCACGAGGAATACATTGTGTGAATTCAGGCCCAGGAGTGATAGCAAAGGCTGTGGAATCGCTATGGGGATTGCCTGCTTATGGGAAAATAATTACTTGATTCTTCTTCCAGGCAAAGCTGAATATTATTTTCTCAAATGAAGACAGTTGGGTGACAAGGACACCTTCTCTGCAGAGCTTGGGAGTGGAAATAAGTGATAAGGAAATGTGACCTACTTTGCATACAGGGACATCAGCTAATCCAGTGATGGGATTTTGCTTAAATCATAAAGCAAATCCTCTGCATGTAATGTTTAATCTGGATCTGGATTTCATGTACTCAGTCACGCAGGACAGAGACTCCAGCCCTAACTCATCTAGCCAGAGAGACAGAGACAGACAGACAGACAGACAGACAGAGGGAGGGAGGGAGGGAGGGAGATCTTCCTCTCCTTCTTCCTCCTCCTCCCCTTCCCCTCTTCCTCTGTCTAGATGGACTCTTAAACTGCCAGAATGAAGCCACCTTCTGGGGTTTGTTGTTGGCCAAAAATAAGTGATTATTGGTACATGTTCTTGGTAGTAGCCATCATACCAATAAATGGACTGGTATGTTACACTGGATCTAAGGAAAACCAAGGAATACATGTTCTAACCAGGCCCAATCTGCTTATATTTCCAATATTAGCTAGGTGCCATCAACATTAGTTGGCCACAATTCTAAATCTGTAAAGAGTAAAGAAGATGATCTTCAGAGAGATAATGCAGGAACCATGACCCAGACGATAATCCAGGACTACAAGGTAACATTTGGAAGTAGATCAACAGGCGTCTCCCTAATTCAATGGCATATACGAAAGAGAAGGAGCTACAGCGTGATCAGACTTCAAAAACTGTGCTATGATAGTCAATCTCAATAAATTACCTTTAGCCTTTCTCTGGAGTTTTCCTGGTTTGTTTTACCTAATGGGGCTTCTAAAACCTCAGTTAACCTAGAGAAAGGTGATTAAGATGATAAATATTGTAATCCAAAGAAAACATGGTGATTAACACACCAGTCTAGAAATCAGGAGAGTGTGAGTTCCAGTCAGAAGTAGTATTCAGCTGGTTTGGACCGGTTCTGGTGGACCAGAAGCAACAATTTTGACTGGTTCGGAGAACCGGCAATTACCACCTCTGGCTGGCCCTGCCTACCTGCCCCTGCTCTGACCTCTCCTATATTTTGTTGTTTATTAGTTCAGCTGATTCGTGTGGCAGAATGGTTTGCCGCGTCTCAGCTGAGCTAAAAAACAGCACAGCTCACCAGCATTGATACAGAGGACTGTCTCTGAGCCCATTGCATGCATGTGCAAAGCAGGTGCTTGGCACATACACATAAAGCACACATCAGGCACGCCTGCACAGCTCCACAGTGTTGATACAGAGGGTGGTGTTTGAGCCCTGTACACGCAAAGCAAGCTCTTCAAATGGGTAGGAAAAATTTTTGAAACCCACCACTGGTTCTAGTCCCACTTTAAGAATGAAAACCAGTTGGGTGATTTTGGGTCAATTAAGGAAACTGTGAATTCTGGTCCCGCCTTAGGTATGAAAACCAGCTGAGTGACTTTGGGCCAGTTATTCTTTCTCAGCCCAACTCACCTCATAGGATTTTATTATAGTTGGGGAAAATAGCAAGAGAAAGGAGTATTAGATATATTCACAGATTTAAATTATCTATAAAAAATACAAAAGGTGGGATACAAAATCCTAAAATAACTAAGTAAATGAAACATACAGAAACTATTGGCAAAAGCGGTATTTTGTGAGCTAGATATGCATCTCTATGGTAATTGTATCTCCAGTATGATTTGTAGCAACATTGTGCATTGAGACCCCTTCATCAGTTTGTGATGGTCTCCATTCACCTATTGGTGTAGGAAAAGAGCAGGCAGAGCTGGGAGGCGGAGTTAAGTGCATCATCAGTTCAGAATTCTTGCATTCCCACAAGCACTCCAAGTCCAACCCCTCTTGAACTTCATTGATCTTTATCAGGTGCCAATTAAGTGTTAAACTTTAGTTGACCAGATTCTTACACATAGGCTTGAATAAATATTCTATGCTACAACCTTACAAATGGTTCTGATTCTTTGCACCTAATAATTGGCAGCCATTTTACATTCCATAATGATGATGATGATGATTTTCTCTAGTCTAGAGAAAAAAAGGACTAGGGAGGACATGATAGTAGTATTCCAGTATTTGAGAGGCTGCCACAAAGAGGAGGGGGTCAATTTTTATTCCCAAAGTACCTGAGGGCAGAACAAGAAACAACAGATGGAAACGAATCAAGGAGAGAAGCAACCTGGAATTAAGGAGAAATTTCCTAACAGCATGGACAATTAACCAGTAGAACAACTTGGCTTCAGAAGTTATGGGTGCTTCATCACTGGAGGTTTTTAAGAAGAAACTGCACGGTCACTTGTCTGAAATGGTATAGGATCTCCTGCTTGAGCAGAGGGCTGGACTAGAAGACCTCAAAGGTCCCTTCCAGCTCTATTCTGATTTATTGATGATAATTGGTGAGAAAATATCATGACCTTTGGGTCTAAATTCCAGATGTGCACCAGCGAAAATGGAATCATGTCCAAGTATTGGCAGAAAGTTAGGGATTAATAATAAAGAAGAGACAGTGAAAAGAAGAAATATTTCACTGAACATCAGGCCAGCCCCATGGGCCACCTCTGAGTTTGGATATCAGCAAGCACACATAAAATCAATAATGTCTATTTGCCCAATTATAAAGAGTGAGACCAGTAGTAATTCATTGTCCACCTATTGGACCTCAAAAATGTTCCAGCCTGGCTAAGTTACAGTGCAAAACTCACAGGTCTAAACTTTTCAGGATTTTTGGCTTTGACCTTCTCCCTAGCAAAAGATTGTTTTTAACTTATCCGAGCCAGCGGTTGAATTGGTTTCAGCTTAGCTCAGGCATTTGTGGGAAGAAAATGGCTTCACTTTTTCCAAACCTTTCTACTTTATAATCCTTCAGCATCTGGGTCAATTCTCATGTGTGTCTGTCTGGGATGAGAATTTTTGTTTTCCTTCTTTCAAACAGAAAAATCAAGAAGGAACCACTTGCCAGCAATGCAATCCTAAACAAATTTTATTCATGTTTTTCCAGTGGAGTTTAATCCCTAATAAATGTTAGAACATGGCTTACATGCATTAATTCTGTGCTTTTCTTCTTCTTTTAATTGATTTTTTTTATTTTATTTTTTCCAGATTTTATTCTATTGCACTTTATTAATTTATTTGGGTTTTTTTTGTTAGTTTTTATCATTTTTTATTTTTTTTGTTTTAAATATGGTTTTTCATTCTGTAAGCTGCCTCGACTCACCATGGGTGAATAGGCAGCAACATAAAATAAATAAATAAATATATCTTCCCACCAAAATGGTCCCCATTTTTCTACTTGCATTTTTACATGCTTTCGAGCTGCTAGGTTGGCAGAAGCTGGGGCAAGTAACAGGAGGTCACTCTGTTATGTGGAGATAGGGATTCGAACCGCCGAACTTTCTGATCAACAAGCTCAGCGTCTTAGTCATTGAGCCACCACATCCCTTATCCTCAAATATGTTGGTTTGGTATTCAAGGAGTCGTAAAACCAACATCTGAGTACTAAGCTGGGAAGTTTGCACTAACAATTATCTCAAACTCTCAGTTCAGCTAATGCTTGGGGTCTGGTGGTGGGATGGAGGAGTAGACAAGAGACAAGAGACTGACAAGTCCAAATTTTCTATGATGGCTAAATACCAATTATGCCAGATAGTGTTCTGAAAGATAGCCACCCCAATACAAATGACAGTCCTCGACTTACAACAGTCCATTTAGTGATCATCCACAGTGAAAAAAGGTGACATGACCATTTTTCACATTTATGACCCATGTAGCATGTCCATGGTCACATGATCGAAATTCAGATGCTGGGCAAACTGACTCATATTTATGATGGTTGCAGTGTCCCTGGATCATGTGATTGCTTTTCAGCCTAAGCTGTCAGCTACAGCCACAGGAGCAATCCACCATTTCAGGAGGCTAGTGCGACCCAAAGTGGTGAGCTCAGCCCAGCTCTGCAATTCAAAAGCCGAGTCAAGGGGGAAAAAAAATGGGGCAGAGGCTTGCGAGCCTGGCGCTGACTGCACCGCAACTGTCAGGCAGACTTAAGCGTCTCACAGCTGCCACAGTGCTCTGGGGACTGGATGGGGGGGTCGGCATTTAATCCCGATGGCCAGAACCTCCCCCCCCCCAAGGGACAATCCTGGAGACAAATTGCAAGATTGCCCAGAACAAAATAAACGGCCGCTGCTGTCGGAAAGGGACAGAAGCGCTTGGCGGCAGCTGCAGCTCGTCCAGGGCAAGGGAAAGTGGATCAGGAGGAGGCAAGTTCAATATGACGCTGGCTCCCACCCTAGCCCGGGCCACACGGGCTCTCAGGGTCACCTCCACTCCAGTTTTGACAGGAAACAAAACAAACACAACAACAACAACAAAAAAAAAACCAGTCCACGAGCAAGGAAAGTCAAAAATTAAAATAACAAGCAAAACCTGTGAACCGGAAAAAAACGCGTGAAAAAATGAAAGTGCAAAACTGACAAACCTGATCTAAGCCTCTCTGCGAAAAAAAGCTTAATCCAGGGGGTGAATATTCTTCTACAATCCTAACTATTCAGAGCCCTTAAAGGGAGGTCTGAACACGCTGAGACCGAGTGAAGAACTGGGGACCGTTACCAGGGGGTGTGTCCTCAGTTTTTCACTCGGTCTGCAGAGCTAGGAGACTAGAGACTACCCAGACTGGATTCTCCCTTCGGCTCAGCGGAGAAGTTCAGAAGTTCTCTGGCATACATGCTTCTACAGATTACAAAGAATACAGACATACTCATACTTGATCTGAAGATATGGAAGGACATCTGCTAACCCACACAATTGCTAAGATTGGTCGAGGGTTTTGACAGTTGGCCAGACCACAAGTTTAGCCATCATTCAAAACTTGCTCTGGACAATGCTTCCTGCTTACCTATGCAAATTTAATCATTTTTTTTTTACTCCTTCCCCTTTAATTGGCTCTTGATTAGCCTTAACACACACCCAGTTTAAAAAACTATTCATCAGTTCAGGAGTAAGCACTGCTGTCACAGGAACAAACCTGGAGTATTAGTGGTAGGCTCTGTAATGTATGTGAAAATGACCTTGGGAGACAGAAGGAATGGCCACAGCCTAGGCAACAGTCAGATAAGAGGCAGCTGAGTCTACAAAGAAATGCAGGCATGGTAAACATCTCAGAAGGGACCAGAGGTGATATTCAATAGGTTCTGACCATTTCTGGAGAACTGGTAGTGGAAATTTTGAGTAGTTTAGAGAACTGGCAAATACCATCTCTGACTGGAGATTTTACAGTATCCTTCCCCTGCCATGCCCACCAAGCCACGCCCACAGAACCAATAGTAATAAAATTTGAATCTCACCACTGGAAGGGACCCGCCCTAGTTTCTTAGGCTGTAAAGGTGAGGGGGAAGAGATGTACCTCCAGAACTGCAAGATTCTGTTAATAAAGGTAAAGGTTCCCCTCCCACATACGTGCTAGTCATTCCTGACTCTAGGGGCCAGTGTTCATCTCCGTTACAAAGCCGAAGAGCCAGTGCTGTCCAAAAACGTCTCCGTGATCATGTGGCCAGCATGACTAAACGCCAAAGGCGCACAGAACCCCGTTACTGTTCCGTCCGGAAAGAAGCGCATGAGACCGGGTTCCAACAATAAACTCTTATATTAAACTCGCTAAGCAATTGTAACGGAAGAACAACCCAAGCTGCGGCAGCCCTTTTATAGTGGCTTGCCTGTGGCTTGTGGCCAATGACACCGCTTTAACTGTTCCCGCCGTTTGGCAGGCTAACCGGATTGGTTCTCTAACAGTGAATGGCCTTTTCAGCCAATCAGAATAGGAAATTTGGAGCCTACCACGTTCCATTCAGAACACTCCTCCCCGCTTGGTTTAGTCCAACCTGCGTCACGTAGTCACGCAGATAGGTGGGGCTTTTTCGAGTCCTGGTTGACCTGTGCAGCTCAGTCTCAGCGTGGTCTTCGAGTGGTTCGGACGGGATTGCTGTCTCTCTGGTCCTTCTCCATGGAACCTCCTAGAAGGGTGAGTCAGCCTTGCCGCTCCCGCCTGAGTCTCTCAGGCCGGTTGAGATGGCTCCGCCGCTCCCTTCTGGTTTGACCGGGTTGGTTGAGCTGGCCTGGCTGTTTCCTTCCAGGAAGGCCTCGCTTCATTCTCCTGCTCCCGGACTTCTCATTTGGGGTTCATCTAACCGTGAGTGCTCTCTTTGATTTGCTAGATAGTCTTTTTGTAGTGTTTGTTGTCTTGTTATGGGAGGTTCGTCTCTCCCTTTTTAATTATTTTGTATTTCCCCCCGCTCCTCGATTGTTTTTTGGTCGATATTTATTTTTTTTGGTTCTGTGGTGTTTTTTTGTTCGGGGTTGCGAGAACGAAGCTGGTCTATGTGCCGCTTCCATTCTCTACCGTCGTCTAGGAGTAGTCGGTAAGACCGAGGGCCTGTAATTTGGGTGATTGTGGCTGGAAGCCACGATTCTCCACTGGAATTTCTTGCATAGACCAGGTCGCCAATTTCAAATGTTCGGTATTTGCTGGAGGAGTTGGGGGGTTTGTCCCAGGTGTAAGTGGGGTGCAGTCTGTCTAGGTAGGAACATAATTTCCTTCCCATTAGGAGTTCTGCTGGGCTTTTGTTGGTTGTGCTGCTAGGGGTAATATGCTATAGGGTTAGTAGTCAGTTTAGTTTGTCTTGCATGTCTACCTTGTCCATTCTATCGAAGCCCTCCTTAGTGTACCGAACCATGCGTTCAGCCCTGCCATTTGCAGCCAGAAGGGCCGGCGCTGTTAAAGCATGTCGGATACCCCGGGCAGCCAGATACTGTTCAAATGCTAACACTGTAAACTGGGGGCCATTATCTGACACCAGTACATCAGGCAGCCCATGTGTCGCGAAAAGTTTGTCTAGCTGTTTCATTACTGCCTCGGTGGTTGTGGAAGCCATAAGGATGACTTCTAACCAGTTTGAGTAGGCATCCACAACTATTAGGAAGGTGTTCCCTTTTGTCGGCCCAGCAAAGTCAACATGTAGTCTAGACCATGGACTCCAGGGTGTTTCCCATTCTCTGACTGGTGACTGTGGGGGGAGGGTAGGCCTCAATTTTTGACATGGCATATTGCCACCCAACGCTCAATGTCTTTGTCCAGCCCTGGCCACCAGACCTAACTCCTGGCCAGGGCTTTCATTTTGACTATGCCCGGGTGTCCCTCGTGCAACATGCACAGAACATCTTCCTGGAGACTGTTTGGTATAACCACTCTGTCACCTCATAAAATGCAACCTTTTTCTTTTGACAGTTTGGTCTGTGGGTGAGAATAGCTCAAAAGTCTCAGTTTTGTTCTCCTCCGGCCAGCCCTTACTTACCCAATTCAATATGCGCGCTGTCAAAGGATCTTTAGTGGTGGCTCTCGCGACGTCCGCTGCGGTTAGCGGCAGGTCCAGGCAGGTCTCTAGTTGGAGTGTGGAGATGGTTGGGGCTGGGTCCTCTTCTGTGATAGGTAGCAGGGAACGGCTCAGGGCGTCGGCATGTGTGATGGCTTTTCCGGGGCAATGAATCAGCGTGTAGGAGTAGGCAGCAAGGAATTCAGATCACCTCGTCATTCTAGGTGACAGAATGTTCGAGGTTGGCTTGTTGCCTGCAAGGATTCCTAAAAGGGGCTTGTAATCAGTGATGATTGAAAAAGTTCTACCGTAAAGGTACTCATGGAATCTTTTGACTCAGGCAATGATTGCAAGGGCTTCTCTGTCGAGTTGGCTGTAATTGCGTTCTGAGTTGGAAAGCATCTTTGAATAAAAAGTGACTAGTGCCTCTCTGCCATCTGGTAGCTTGTGGCTCAGGATGGTGCTGATCCCAAAAGGCGATGCATCACAGGTGACCGTCAAGGGCAGGGTATTGCTATACTGGATTAAAACGGTGTTCGACATTAATAGGTCTTTGATACCCTAAAATGAGGCTTGTTCCTGGTGGTCCCATGTCCAAGTAGTTTTTTTTAATCTAGTAGCCGATGTAGGGGTTCTGCTATGGTTGCCTTATGGGGCAGGAACACATTGTAAAAATTTATGAGACCTAGGAATGCTTGAAGGTCAGTTTTGTTCCTAGGTCTAGGAGCGTCTTTGATTGCCTTTATTTTTTTTTCAGTGAAGTGTATGCCTTGTTTATCGATTAAATAGCCCAAAAACTCGACCTGGTTGGTGGCTAGATCACATTTCTCTTGTTTTACCTTGAGGCCTGCATCTCTAAATCTTGTTAAAACTGCTCTTGACCTGGTCTCTAGCTGGTTGGCATTTTTTGCTGAGATCAGTGCATCGTCAAAGTATGGGACAACACCTTTGATTCCATTTAGCAGGCGTTCCATGAGGCTTTGGAACACACCTGGGGCAACACTAACACCGAATTGGAGGCGGTTACATTTGAATGCCCCTCTATGTGTTACTATAGTCTGTGCCTCTGCTGTAATGGGATCAACAGGTAGCTGTTGATAGGCCTGTTCCAGGTTGAGCTTTGCAAATATTTTTCCTCCCTCTAGCAAGTGCAGTAAATGTTGCACTACCGGTACTGGGTATGCACTTTGTTGGAGCGCATGATTCAGGGTTGCCTTATAGTCTCTGCAGATGCGCACTGACCCATCTGGTTTCACAGGAGTAACGATGGGTGTTTCCCACCTGGCATGGTCGATTGGCTCTAAAACCCCATGAGTTATTAATTTGTTCAGTTGTTCATCAATTTTTGGTTTTAAAGCAAACGGGACGCGTCTGGCCTTTAAATGGATGGGGGCTATTTTCGGGTCTCGGCTAAATGAAATTGGGGTCCCCTTGTACTTGTCTAGGGTCCCATTGAAAACATCTTGGAATTCTTATCGCAGGCTCTCCTCCCAGTTGGCAGTGGCAATGCGGTTGATCCCAGTCATCCCGATTCCCAGGGGCGCAAACCATTCGATCCCTAGCAGACTAAGATGATCACAGTCGACGATGGTCAGAGGCAAGATTTCGGCGTGGTTCTTGAATTCGACGAGGAAATGTCCTCGGCTTACTACCAGGATTCGATTTCCCTGGTAATCTTCTAAAATCAGTCTTTGTTTCTGTAATTCTTTTTGTTTAATGTCCGGTATCAGGCGCCGGATGGTATTCCAGGATACCATAGATAGGAAAGACCCTGTGTCGACTTCCATCTCACAGGGCTTCCCTTCGATGCTCACCTCTATCTGGACCTTCTTCCCATTTTCTTCCCTGGCATTTCCGATGGTGACTGTCTGATGCATTTCCTCTCTGTCACTGGTTCTTTTGCTTCGGTTCCATCTGCTTCTGGCTTGTCTTTCTTCATGTCTGGGAGGGGGGGGGGTGCTGCGGCATCTTTTTGGACTATAGCTCTTTTTGTTGCGGCAGATCCTTTCGATGTGCCCCCGTTTGTTACAAGCCCTACAGATTGCATCAAGGAACTGGCATTCAGCTCGCGGGTGGTTGCCCCCGCATCCCGCACATTTAAACTCCTGCCAGTTTCTCCTCTTTTCGCACCATTTCTTGTCTGACTGAAGTCTATGGACATCTTCATTTTCGTCCATGGTATCGCTCTGGGATTCGAGATCTTTGTAGTGGGCTGTCGCTGTGGGCTGTTTCTTTCCTCCCTCTGCCTTCTTCTTTCTGGCTTGGTTTGGCAGATCTGGGATCGCATTCATTTGGCGCATGGTGGCTGCTGGTGGCTGCTGACTTCTTTGCTGCTTTGGCGGTGGTTGCCTCTGCAATGGTCTCGGACAAGGTTATGTTTGGTCTATTCAGGAGCTTGCTCTGAAGGGTAGTGTCCTTCAAACTGAGGACCACGTGGTCCCTCATGGCCTCGCCCATGTTCTGGAACTCGCAGGCTCCTCCAATGTGTCTCAGGGCTGCTACAAAATCTCTGACAGTTCCGTCTTCCTTCTGGTCCCTCTTGTAGAACTCGTGTCTTTTTATCAAGTTGGAGACCCCAGGTGCGTAGTGTGCTTGGAGCATTCTGTTCAGCTCGGACCAGGTCATCTGCTTGACATCTCTGGGTTTCGCCAGCGCCTTCGCCATTTTAAAGACCGCTGGTCCGCAGTGTGTAAGGAAGACAGCCCTCTTCCTTTGGTCAGAGATTTCCTGCAGTTCGTTGCTTTCCAAAAACATAAGAAAGCGATCGATATATGACTCCCAATCCTCCTCATCAGGATTGAATGATGCGGGCAGCACATTGTTACCGGCCATCTCTCTCTCTCGGTTCAGATTGCCGCGTGCTTCAGTCTCACTCTTCTACGATCCCACCTTCGTCGCCAGTGTTCTGTCTGGAAAGAAGCGCGTGAGACCGGGTTCCAACAATAAACTCTTTTATTAAACTCGGTAAGAAATAGTAATGGAACAACAACCCAAGCCACAGCAGCCCTTTTTATACCAGCTTGCCTGCGGCTTGTGGCCAATGTCACTGCTTTAACTATTCCCGTTTGGTGGGTTAACCGGATTGGTTCTCTAACAGCCAATCCGCGAATGGCCTTTTCGGCCAATCAGAATAGGGAACTTGGAGCCTACCAAGTTCCATACAGAACAGTTACCTTCCCACCAAAGTAGTCCCTATTTTTCTCCTCGTATTTTTACAGGCTTTCAAACTGCTAGGTTGGCAGAAGCTGGGACAAGTAACGGGAGCTCACTCTGTTATGCGACGTTGGGTATTCAAACCACCAAACTGCCAATCTGAAAGATCGACAAGCTCAGCATCTTAGCCACTGAACCATGACACCCCCTTGATTCTGTTAATTTAACCTTATAATAAAGATAGAGCTTGTATTCTTGGGTGTGCTTCTTAACGAGACTGTTTTGAAGGGCTGACAGATCCTTTTCCTCTACATCAGACTGTCAAACACCCAGCCCACGGTTCTGTTGTGTCACGTGCTAACCACTCCCACACCCGGTTTAGCGCAGAGGAAAAAAAGTCCCCATATGTCATGTGACGATGAGGTGAGTTTGACGCCCCTGCTCTATATAAACCAAAAATAATTCCCGTTCCAAGTACCCTTCTCAAAATATCTCTTCAACACAATTTATTACAAAGAAAGGGAATCCATTATAGGAATCCCAGTTACTGAACTGTTTATCATCTGCAACCAACACATTGAAGTGCAGTCTATATTATTTTCCATTTTTCTGCTTTTCTATAAATCAGAGGGTCTCTCCACTGATAATAAAACAATTTGCAGGTGGCTGTTTACAAAATCCTTATCAAACTAGGAACTGAAAGCAGACCCTCTGGAACACCATCTCCCTAGAGATACCGATCAGTGGTGGTATTCAATTTTTTTTACTACCGGTTCTGTGGGCATGGCTTGGTGGGCATGGTGTGGCATGGCAGTGGAAGGATATACTGCAAAATCTCCATTTCCACCCGACCCCAGGGGAAGGATACTGTAAAATCCCCATTCCCTTCCCACTCCACTAACCTGCTTTCCAGCTCCATTCTCCTGTGCAGGGCAACCAGATAAGACCCAGCTGATCAGCTGGGACTTGGGAGACAGAGAATAGATGGGGGTGGGGCCAGTCAGAGGTGGTACTTGCCAGTTCTCTGAATTCCTCAAAATTGCCACTACCGGTTCTCCAGAAGTGGTCAGAACTGGCTAACTATCACCTTTGAAACCAATGATATTGTGGGAACTGTTATATCAAAACATATTTTATTCTTCATACTGTTTCCATATTCTCTTAAAATATCAATAGAATCCACAATGGATTGAAAATCAGCATTTCCACTAGATAATTGATAGTCAAGCTGAAACTAAGTTAATCAAGTATAAATAGCAAAAGGGGGGGGGGATTGTTTACTCAAACTTCCTCAAACATCCAAATAAGTTACCCAGGCCTAACCCACATATCAAAGGAGATTGTTAGTAAACATAGTTAAGATTGGTCTCCCTGCAGAACTGCATGTTCACAAGAATAAACATCACAGATGATATGTACCTACATACACATACATGCCTCTCAAGTGTCACCCTAAAATCAGCAGTACATGCACTTCCACACCCAAGACAACTATAAAACTATGTTGCTGTACCCCATTTCTCTGCAGCTGCACCCAAAGCATCCTTTGCTTGGGGAATATATATTTCTCCTTTCCTCACAGCTTTCTACATTTCATTTTTATTTATTTTCGTGCAACTTCCCAGCTCAAGTTGAAACCCCAAATTTTTCTTCTCACCATATCCTCTCACTTGGGCATTCAAAAGACCTTCAAAATCTGGTTTATTTTTTGGGTTAATGTTTATAATAACATTATAAGTTTATAATAATAGAATTCTGAAAACCTGTTCAAGTTCTTCTCTGTCGCATCATATATTATTTTGAGTTTCTTTCTCCTGTTCCCTTTGATTTCTGGCCTATTTTATCTTTACTCAAAAAAATCTCCTTAACGGTTCTTTCGAGGTCAGTTCTAAATCCCTCAATATGTCTTTTCAAATTTTCACCTTCTCTTCCATCAGTCATTTTTTTCTCAAGGCTGATAGAATAATAGCATTGGAAGGGACCTTGTAGTCCAATCTCCTTCTCACACAGGACACATTATACCATTTCTGACCTATGGTTGTCCAGTCTCTTCTTAAAAGCCTCCAGTCATTCACAATTTCTGAAGGCAAGCTGTTTCATCGATTGATTGTTCTGTCAGGAAAGTACATCTTAGTTCTAGGTTGCTTCACTCCTTGGTTAGTTTCCATCATTTGCTTCTTGTTCTGTCTTCAGGTGCTTGAAGAATAGATTGACTTCTCTCTTGTTTGTGGCAGCCCTTCAAATACTGGAACACTGCTATCATGTCACCCCTAGTCCTTGTTTTCATTAAACTAGGCATACCCAGTTTCTGCAACCGTTCTTCATATGTTTTAATTTCCAGTCCCCAAATCATCCTTGTTACTCTACTCTGCACTCTTTCTGGAGTTTCAACCTATTTTTTATATCGTGGCAACCAAAGTTCGATGTAGTCTTCCAAGTTTGGTCTTTCCAAGGCATTATAAAATGATATTAACCATTCACATGATCTTGTCCCATCCTATATTATTTTGAGTTTCTTTCTCATGCTCCCTTTGATTTCTGGCCTGCATAATCTCTCCTCCAAATCTAACAGTTCTTTCATATCTTCCTCCAGATCAGTTCTAAATCCCTCTACACTGATCTTTTCACATTCTTCAGCTATGGCATCTTCTCTTCCATCAGTCATTTCTTCTCAAGCTAACCCTACCCAACTCTCTTCATAGGGCTTTGTTTGACCATTCTGATACATAATCGAGGTCTTTTTGAAGGGCAGCAGGATTTTCTGTGGTGTTGAATAGCTTTACATCATCAGCAAAGAGAACACAGTTGCTCTTAATATGATACATCAGGTAAGGCTTAACCAAAACAGAATAAATCTTGCAATTTAGAAAGGATGCTTCTGCTGACACAGCCAAAAAATACATTTGCTCTTTTTGAAGCACAATATCCTTCCAGCTCGTGCTGACCTGCTATCGACAAGTATTCCAATTTTTTTGTTTTCATTAATAGTATTCCCAAGCCAGTTTCCGCCTCTCTACTTGCAGCTCATCTGCTTCTCTTCGTCCTTCTCAGCTTGTCCCCTATTTACATGCAAATGTTTTTCACATGAGCAGCTGCCGCAGCACTAAAACAATTTTAAATTGTATTTACAACGCACTGCTGAGCATTAAAGGAGCCGATATTTTTAGTTAATGGGCCTGCATTGACTTCATTTAATTCCAGTACTGATCTTGAAATAGGGATCTGCAAAGTTTATATGTTGAGACCAAGATTACATTCACAGATATTTTCCTTAATTTTACTTCTTTCGGGCTGGCTGGGGAGTTTGGAGGGTGTTGAAGTCTGCATGTCTCAAAGTTGTCACATTTGAGAAACTCTGAAGAGCCTCTGCATTTTATCATTTTTATTTCCATGTAGGAGTCTGGGAAGATACTGATAAATAGCCCACTGTTTGTCCTTTAAAGAGTATAGATAGCACTCAACTTACAAACCCAACTGAGCCCAAAATGTGTTGCTCAGCAAGTCAGTTAAGTGAATTTTGCCAAGTGGTGGGATTAATTTTTTTTACTTCCGGTTTTGTAGGCGTGGCTTGATGGGTGTGGCTTGGTAGGTGTGGCAGGGGAAGGATACTGCAAAATCTGCATTCCCTCCCCACCCCACTAACCTGCTTCCCAGCTCCGTTCTCCTGTGAAGAGCAACCAAAGAAGATCCAGCTGATCAGCTGGGACTCAGGAGGCAGAGAATAGGTGGGAACAAGACCAGAGATGGGATTTTCTGGTTCTCCAAACTACCCCAAATTTCTGCTACCAGTTCTCCAGAACTGGTCAGAACCTGGTGAATGCCACCTCTGATTTTGCCCCATTTTACAAACTTCCTTCCTTACCACAATTGTTAAGTGAATTGCTGTAGTTAAGTTAGTTACCCGGTTGTTAAGTAAGTCTGGCTTCCCCATTGATTTTGCTTATCAGAAGGTCACAAAAGGGGGTCACATTATCCTGGGACAGTGCAACCATCATAATTATGAGTCAGTTGCCAAGCATCTGAATTTTGATCACAATACCATGGGGATGCTAGCTACAATGGCCTTAAGTGTGAGAAATAGCCATAAGTCATTTTATTCAGTGCCATTGTAACTTTGGTCACTAAATGAACTGTTGTAAATTGAGACCTACCTGTACACTCCAGTCTCAAATTCTAATACTATAAGGTAGAAAAAAGGATACTCTCTTTGAGATGGACGCAAATCCTGGTGTTTTCATGAACAGGGAAATAATAATATAAAAGTGAGTATGTTTTCTTCCATTACATTTCTTTTCAACTTTGCACTGTTCTCTATAGTCCTGAGTTTTCCTAATTATCTCCCAGATATTAATCAGGTTCAACTCTGCTCAGTCTTTATTATTTATTAACCAAATCAAATTATTATTAATTATTTAGTCTTTTGGAGATTAATCAAGGTCTACAAGGGCACAAAATGAATAAAGAACTTTCATTAGTTTCATCATATTAACTTCTCACTAAAAAAAACAGCAGCAAAAAAACTCAGGTCTTTTCAAAAGTAATTAGTATATTCATAAATATGCAGGCTTTTTGTGTGTATGTGCATGGACTTCTAGCACTACATTACATAAAAATAGAAGCAGCCAGACTAAGAAAGGATTTCAGGCAAGAAAGTATTCTGTGTCTGGAAATAAAAAGGGATGAAAAATGAGATGCCCGAATATTGATGTAGATTGTATATTAAAATGAGATACCCATCTGTTTATGAGCTTTATAGATGGAAACATATCGGGATATTTTCAGGATATGGTCAAAAATGTCAGAATGGCGATGAGTATGATGCATCTTTCTCCTTCTGTCCTGGCCTCTTTTGGCAGAGGCACAATCGAGAGCGTTTTAACAAACTGCATCCCTGTTTGGTTTGATGGCAGCAGTGCCTCGGAGAGAAAGTCCCTACAGAGAGTGGTGAGGACAGCTGAGAAGATTACAGGAAGCTTGTTTCCTGTCATTTAGGATACTGCTTATAAGCGCTATGTGCTTAGAGCTCAAAACATTGTTAGAGACCCCGCACACCCACTTCATGGTCTGTTTCTGTTTCTCTCGGAGGAGGTTTCAAAGTATTTCTAGCAGGTCTACCAGATTCTGCAACAGCTTTGTTCCCGATGGCATCAATCTGGTAAACTTGCAAGGTTCATTTTTCTTGATATGTACATGTATACAGCTGAACTAGACTGTCTTGCTTCTCTGTGTCATATATATGAGTATATGCATACTTTTGTATTTATTTATTATCTTGTCATGTTTATGTAGTGTATATTGGAGGGGGTGACCCTTTGAGAGCTGTACACAATGACATTTCATTTTAGTGTATGCCGATTAGTGTACATTCAAAGTGACAAATAAAGTTATTCTATTCTATTATTCTGAAGATCTAAGCGCTTTTTGGGTGTGTTGCACATGTGATGCACAGAAAAACAACTAGAACAATGTTTCTCAACCTTGACAACTAGAAGCTGTATGGACTTCAATTCCCAAAATTCCCCAGCTAGCAACTGTGGCATGTCTCTGACCTCAACTCTGGATTAGCATGCATATTCCTCAATTTTGGGGAACCACAGAGCAGGTGGTCACCTAGTCCACACAAGTAATCCTTGATTTATAACCCTTCATTTAGTCACTGTTCAATAGATAGAATAAATAAAATTCTTTATTGGCCAAATGTGATTGGACACACAAGGAATTTGTCTTGGTGCAAATGCTCTCACATTTATCAAGAGTCAAGAATCATGAGGTTCAACACTTAATGATAGTCATAGGGTACAATAAGCAATCAAATCATCACTGTTACTAGGAAACAGTCAACATAAATCGTAAGGATACAAGCAAAGTTGCAGTCATACAGTCACAAGTGGGAGGGGATGGGTGATAAGGAGTGATGAGAAGGTTAATAGTAAGAGTAGTGCAGACTTTGTAATAGTTGAACAGTGTTGAGGGAATTATTTGTATAGCAGAGTGATGGCTTTTGGGAAAAAATGTTCTAGTGTCTAGTTGTTCTGGTGTGCAGTGCTCTACAGCGTCATTTTGAGGGAAGGAGTTGAAACAGTTTATGTCCAGGATGAGGGGTTACAATGGCACCAAAAGAAGTGACTTATGACTGTTTTTCACACTTACGACCATTGCAAAATCCCCATGATGAAGTGATCAAAATTTGGACCCTTGGCAACAGGCATGTATTTATGACGAGTGTTCTGGGATCATGTGATTCCGCTTTTGTGACTTTCGGACAAGCAAAGCCAATGGGGAAGTCAAATTCACTTAACAGCCATGAAGCTACTAACTTAACAGCTGCAATGATTCATTTAACAACTGTCATGAAATGGGGCAAAATTCACTTAACCATTGTTTCACTCAGCAATGAAATTTTGAGGTAAATTCTGGTCAAGGGCTACTTGTATTTCTTTCACCTCTTGTACTGTCAATCCTCCAAGGTAGGCCAGATAAGAAATCATACCTTTCGTACTAACACTTCCTTTATTTTGAGGTTATAGTAGCCAGAGTCTTGTAAGTCTGGAAGTGTATCGATCTCCACTTGCCTTTATTTTCCAGAAGACTAAGGAGAGCCCCTTCTGAGATGCTTCCCACATCCCTATTCCTTCTGTGGGCCGAGACGTCTCTTATCTGTCTACTCAGCTACAGCTCTTTGTCCTACTGTCTCCAGGGGTGGGCTTCAAAAAATTTAGCAACCGGTTCTCTGTCTGGTTGCTGGGTGGCCGTGGCCATGGTGGCTTAGTTGACCACCTGCACCACGGCAGGGAGGAGGCGTTTTCAACCTCCCTGGGCTTCGGAGGCCTTCCTCGAACTTCTGGCAGGGTGAAAAGCCTCCCCAGGCTCCGGAGGCTGGAAATGGGCCCATTTTCAGCCTTCTGGAGCCTCCAGGAGGCTCACATTTCACCTTCCCTGAGCCTCTGTACAAGCTCTGCACTTACCTGGGATCCAAAATGGGCCACGTGGACACTCCTGAGGGGGGGGGCAGAGCCAGCCACTTGTTGCAACTACCGGTTCAGCGAACCAGATGTAAAATTAACATCCAGTTCACCCAAACCGGTAGCAGCTCACCCCTGCCTATCTCCCAAGGATATCCCCACAGGCCATTATATGTACTTGGAAGACCTTGATTCCCCCCTTATAGGCTGGGGGGAATCAATTTGAGTAGGGCCACCCCTTTTGCAATCTTACAGATCCGTGATGGCGAACCTATGGCACACATGTCGGAAGTAGCACACAGAGCCATCTCTGCAGGCACGCAAGCCATCGCCCCAGCTCAGTTCCATTGGTGCACGCCTCCCGCCAGCCAGCTGATTTTTGAGTATCTGCCACGCATGCGTGGGGGGGACGGGTCACATTCATGAGAAGTGTGCGCATGAGCAGGGGTGGGGTGGGGGGAGTGCGGGGGTCCTATGCACATGCACCGGGGGGGAGCAAGTGAGGGGTCACCTGTGCATTGCATTATGGGTGCACGACATGTGCGTGCTCTCTCGCGATGACAAAAAGGTTAGCCATATTACTCAGGGGTGGGATTCTACCAGTTCGCACCTATTCACTAGAACTGGTTGTTAACATTCTAAGCAGTTCAGAGAATCGGTTGTTAGAAGAAATTACTGGGCTAATCCTGAAAGGAATGCAGGAAGGAAACATTCTGGTGTTGCTTACAGAAACTGCCTCTCAGTTAACCCTTATTACGTTCTTGTAAGGACTAGATTTCTCGTCTCAGGAACTTCTCTCGAGTTTTTTTCCCCTTCCTTTGCTGGTACTTTGCTGGTACTGCTTGTGTGGAGTGACCATTGAAAGTTACAGTGGCACTGAAAAAAGTGGCTTATGACTATTTTTCACACTTACGACTGTTGCAGCATCCCCACAGTCACGAGAGGCCAGGGAAGGAGATGTGAGTGATATTGAGTTGGCCACGCCCAGCCAATAACATGACCACCAAGCCATGCCTGCCAACTTAGCCATACCCACAGAACCGGTTGTTAAAAAAATTGAATCCCACCTCTGATAATACTCAACTCTTTGAACTGGGCCCAGAACCTTTTAGGTAGCCAACTCACCCACCCCCTAAATCCTACCATGATAGGTTCCACTTATCCTACAATGGACGGTTCTTGGTAGCAATCTGATTGCTGGGTTCTGTATCAATTACAGCTTCCAGATGGACTTCAAAAGTAGGCCCACAGAGAACACAAGTAGTCCTTGTGTTACAACGTGTCATTTAATGTCATTTAGTGACAATAAAATAGCCATAGCAACAGCACTTAGGCTTATATACCGCAACAATCTGGGTCCACAAAAGTGACCTATGGTGGTTTTTCACACTTCAACCATTACAACAATCCCAGGGTCACGTGATCAAAATTCAGATGTTTGGCAACTGGTTCAGATTTATGACGGGTTGCAGTGTCCCAGGTCATATGATCACCTCGGCAAGACCTTCTGGCAAGGAAAGCCAATGCGGAAGCCACATTCACATAACAAGCCATCTTATAACTTAACAACTGCAACGATTCACATAACAACCGAGGCAAGAAAGGTGATAAAATCATCCAAAATTCACTTAACAAATGTCTCACTTAGCAACATAAATGTTGGGGTCAATTGTGGTAGTAAGTCGAGAACTAGCTGTAAATATCAGTAGTCAATGACATGAATCGCTAAACATCCTGGTCCAACTGCAGTCACAGATGGTAACCGCCTGAAGCTAAATAAAGTTTCCTACCTTCTCTTCCCTATTACTATACATACACAGAAGTGAACAATTAGTTTTCGAAAGAGATCTAGGAGTCCTAGTGGACAATCACTTAAATATGAGCCAACGGTGTGTTGTAGCCACCAAAAGGACCAATGCAGTCCAAGGCTGAATCAACAGAGGGAAAGAATCAAGAATAGGTGAAGTGTTAGCATGACTTTAGAACGCCCTGGTAACAACATATGTGGAATATTACATCCAATTCCCTCAACACTGTTCAACTATTTACAAAGTCTGCACTACTATTACTGTTAATCTTCTCATCACTCCTTATCACCCATACCCTCCCAATTGTGGCTTTAACTTTGTCACTTGTATCCTTACAATTTATATGGACTGTTTCCTAGTATGATTGGATTGCTTATTGTACCCTCTGACTAGTATTAAGTGTTGTACCTTATGATTCTTGACTCTTGACGAATGCATCTTTTCTTTTATGTATACTGAGAGCATTTGCACCAAGACAAATCCCTTGTGTGCCCACACGCCAATAAAAGAATTCTAGTTCTAATTCTATCCATCCATCCATTTGATTTTCTACAACCTCCAAATTCAACTAAACGATTCTGGGCAACTTATTCTTCCGATAAATTAATCCCAATAAACATCAATCAGCAGAAATTCAGTGACATACAACAATCTCAGATCCATAAATACAGCAATATGAAAAAATAAAAATTACAGGCGGCATATTAAAACAAAATCTAGTTATATGTAACCACAAAATGATGAAATGTCAATCATACTACAATTCCCTCCCTTTTGTACTTGCATTACCACATCAGATACAAGTACGATAAGAGTGGAATTCACGTCCCAACTTTGGAACACCCATTTCATCCCAAGTCTTATTCCTTGGCTGGCATAAAAACTGGACTTGATCTGATCATTTCTCCAAAACCTGTTCAAATGAAACCATCTTGACAGCCCTTCCAAAATTCCAACAGGGCAGATGCCAGGATGACTCTCTGGAGACAAGGGATGCCAAGGCATTTGGACTAACACACTAGAAGGCGGTGTCTAAAACTTAATGTCTCTTAGATTTTTCAAAGGAATAAAGTCCTAGGATAAAGCCATTCAGGGCTTTCTAGATCAGATATGTCACATGACGGCATCTATTCTATTCAATTTTGGATGCCAGATTTTTTTTCTTTTTTAATGTTGAGGCTCTGGAAAGAGTGCAAAGAAGAGCAACTCCAAGATCCCTTCCAACTCTAATTCCTAATTCCAATTAGAAGACTGAAGGCTAAAACCTATGAAGAACGGTTGCAGGGACTGGATATGTCTAGTTTTACGAAAGCACTGTTTTATTTAACACAGGAGGGCTGGGTGTGTGTGTTTGTCAGCCTATTCTTCAAAGCACCTGAAAGCAGGACAAGAAGCAATGTAAGGAAACCAATGAAGGGGAGAAGCAACCTACAACTAAAGAGAAATTTCCTGACAGTGAAGAACAATTGTTCAATGGAACAATCTGCCTCCAGAAGTTGTGGATGCTCCATCACTGGAGGTTTTTAACAAGAGATTTATCTGAAATGATATGTGGTCTCCTCAGACAGGAGGTTAGACTAGAAGACCTCCAAGGTCTCTTACAACTCTGTTATTCTGATACCAATTCTGTAAGAGAGGAACTGAGCTTGGGGATGAACAACTAAGCCCTGGGTTGTACCTAAAAGATAAGTTTATTTCTTGCAGTATCCCTACATCATACCGTTTGCAGTCTTTAATCAGTTATTCGTTCTCTCTAGCCTTCGTTTTGATTTGAGATTTCTAATTCATTCCTTCTAAGCTTTCGGGATCAACGGGACTACAAAATCCTCAAGCCCACTAATAGAATAATTCAGATGCAACACAGCAGAACCACTCCCGACACGATTATTCAACATTTAAACAATACCTTATTCTCCCCACTCTCTCTTTTTCCACGTAAAATTTTGTTCCCTGAGAATTTTGATCTCGGAGAAGAGATTTGTGATGGCAAGAGAGATTTCAGCATACCTGTCTGGGCCATCTCCTCCAGTTCTGCACACTTTCTTAAGAAAGTATAATAGGACTTCATTTCTCCTTCTGTTATTCGGATGAGGGAAAAAGGAGGGCTCTCCCGAACGTACTTTCTGCATTGCTCACATCGGGAATCCATTGAAGGTCCCCAAGGAAGTGTGAATCCTACACCTCTTTATAATGCTGCTTCTCCCACTGCTGGCTTTTACTCATGTCAGCTCTCTGTTCTTGGGGTGATTTATCTGGCTTAAGTTCATTGAAGGTCACTGTACTTTGCGGAAATCTCCCAGTGCTATTGGTCCAGATCATGATAGGTTTATTGACTGGTTTTCTTCCCTCCCATCTGCTTTTAATACCAACATGGGTTTTTTTTTCTTCCTTCTCTCCTTTACTTCACTGAGTTTGCGGTACAGTACTGGACAGAATACACTTTTTAAAAATGCTAATCTCAGCCAAAGGGACGACAAATTATGATGTTTCTTTTTCCTGCACAAAACATGCCTTTTTTCTCCCTTTCTGTAATGCCCATTCCGGCTGAGATTCCAAGAAAGGACGTTCACCAATTTGTTCATTTTCTTGTGAGCAGTAAAAGCTTTGAGCTTTTTGAAAATAATCAGAATAGCTGATGCAAATTTCCATGCAGATTTGAATATTGCATTATGCCCGAGCTACATTGAAGAACTATGCAGAATAAAGAGGCAGGGTTATTCAAATCATAGTAGATTATTTGATTGGTCAGTACCACCAGAGGAGGAAGCAAGTTGAACTCTCTCACCCCACTCTTTACTTAATGCAAGTAAAGGGTTGTTCTTAGCACTAAAAAGATGATCTTCTCAGGTGTAGCTGTGATGGCTTGTGGGAATGACCTTGGGGGACAGCTGCAAACTGAACAACTAGAAAGTCAGCTCCCAGAAGGAAAGGAGGAGTGGGAAGGCTTTTAGAAGGGATCCTCTTTAGTTTTCTGAAAAGTAAAAGGAAAGGTGGAGAATTACAGAGTTGGAAGGGACTTTGGAGGTCTTCTCATCCAATCCCTGCTCAGGCAGGAAACCCCATATCAAGGGTCTTCAAACTTGGCAAGTTTAAGACTTGTGGATTTCAACTCCCAGAATTCCTGAGTTAACATGACTGGAGGAAGTCTTAAAGCTGTCAAGTTTGAAGACCCCTGCCCTATATCATTTCAGACAAATGGTTGTCCAATCTCTTCTTAAAAACTTCCAATGTTGGAGCATCCACAACTTCTGGAGGCTAGTCCAGATTAATTGTTATGACATGATATTCATCCTTGGTTTTAGGTTGCTTCTCTCCTTGACTGGTTTCCATCCATTGCTTCCTTTCTTACCTTCAGGTTTTGTGGAGAATAGAGTGAGCCCTCTTCTTTGTGGCAACCTCTTATTGGAACACTGCTATCATGTCATCCCTAGTCCTTCTTTTCATTAAATTAGACATGCTAAATTCCAGCAACTGTTCTTCATATGTTTTAGCCTCCAGTCCCCTAATCATCTTTGTTGCTTTTCTCTGCACCCTTTCTAGAGTCTCAAGATCTTTTTTTTACATAATGGCGACCAAAACTAGATGAGAGCCTTGGCGTACCCTACTGCACACTTCCCTCCTTGCAGATGCAGTTCCACTGAGGACCAGACTTTCAGTTTTGTGAGATTCATGTCAGCTCTTCAAGATAATCCAAACAAGGAGAATAACCATGAGTACTAAACCCTATCTTTATTGTTCAGCTACAATAACAAGTTCCTCTTGACTCCCAAAGATTCCCACATATTATTCCAGTTGACCCTAACCCTCTTACTCTAAGCCAGGTTAATCAGCCATGATTGATTGAAGTAGCCATGGGTGAGTTCACATTACATGCCCAAATTATGTAAACCACATTATCGCAATGACTGCATTGTATACGGGTAGTTCTCAACTTACAACCATTTGTTTAGTGAGCGAAGTTACATCACCACTGAAAAAAGTGACTTTGGACCGTTTTTCACATTATTTCACTATTACAGCATCCTAGTGGTCATGTGATCATAATTCAGCTGCTTGACAACTGGCATATATTTATGATGGTTGCAGTGTCCAGGGGTCATGTGATCACCTTTTGCGAAAATAAAAATGGAGAGATATAACCATATAAAAAGAGGAAGGAGGTGATGATGTGGATGATGAAGACGATGTATTTTCAAGATAAAATAGGACCATATATTTGTTGAAGTTACCTATGTAGCTAAATCTACCTATGTAGATTTCCTCTAAATATAAGGAAACCCTTCCTGATTGTTAGATGTGTACAATAATGATACAGTCTATCTATATAGATATACAGGTAGTGTGATGATCTGGGACGTGACACAAAGGCAACATAGTCAGATAATTAGTAGGAGTCACTTTATTAGCTCCAACTTATTAGCCCCCAAAGTCCTGGTTACCTTCTAGCTGGAGAAAAACTCTCCTAGGAACAGCCTTTGACTGCAGAGAATCAAGTTCAAGACGTGGTCAACAAAACTGTAATTATAAGTCCAATCAAGGCAAAATGAGGTAATTAGTCTGACAGGGCAGGAGCAAGAATTCCAGATGTGAAGGCACGGCAATAACTCAACATGGTTGAGAAGATGCCAGGAACACAGATAAGCAAAGTCAACACAAGATAAACTCATATTTGCTCCCAGCCGCTGCTGCACTCAGCATGCATTTCTTTTAAACTGTCTTCCCATCTGTGGCTAATGAAGGGAATCAGGACCTTTTCCTCCCCCATAAGTCATGCAACCCATGTTGCTCTCTTCTCCGTTCCTCCCTGCAGGTCCAAGGATGAAGAGGGGGTGGGCCTGGGTCTTCCTCTGAACTCCCTCTCCCTTGTTCTATTCTCCTCTGCTCTGCCCAGCCAGACTTTGCCCTTTCCCAGTTTCCTCCTACAGCCAACGGAGCTACACTGCTACTCCCTGTCAGCTGTTCATCTTCCTCCTCGAGACTTGGACAGAGGCATGACAGGTAGTTCTCAATTTACAACTACAATTGAACCCAACATTTATGTTGTTAAGTGAGAAATTGGTTGTGTTTTGTTCCATTTTATGACTTTTCTTGCCAAATTTGCTAAGTGAATCACTGCAGCTGTTAAGTGAGTAACATGCTTGTTAAGTGAATCTGGTTTCCTCATTGACTTTGTTTGACAGAAGATTGCAAAAAGGGATCACATCACCCTGGGACAATTGCAACTGTCATAAATATGAACCAGGTATCACACATCCAAATTTAAATCACATGACCATGGGGATGTTGCAATGGTCATAAATGTGAAAAATGGTCATAAGTCACTTTTCTCCGTGCCATTGTAACTTTGAATGGTCACTGAATGAACTGTTATAAATCGAGGACTACCTATAGTAGGTGCTTCATCTCTGAAGATTTTTAGAAAGAAAACTGTGATGACCCAAAGGGGCGTGGTATAAAAGCAACAAAGTCACAAAAGTAGGTAAAGTCCCTTTAATACTTCCAAGATGGCCCCCAATGTCCAGTTATCATTGGCTGGAGAAAAAAACTCTTCCAAAAACAGTTTTTAAAGGGAAGAAATTCTGTCCAAACTCAAAGTACATATAAATTATAAATAAAAACCAACACAAACCATACTACAACAATTAACGAGACAGGGCAGGATAAGAGATTGAAGACATCAAAAGATAATGAAACATACACACTTGGGAAGACACCAGAACTCAGATAAGACTTGACAAACCAAAATAATTTTACACTTTGCTTCCAGCAACTTGTTTGTGCAGTTTGCCTTTTTAAACAGTTTTCCCAACTGCAGCCAATGAAGGGGATCAGGGCCCTTTCCTCCCCCATAAACCATGCAACTCATGTTGCTCCCTTATCCATTCCTCCCTGTGGGCCCTAGGATGAAGAGGGAGTGGGCCTGGGTCTTCCTCTGAATGCCCAGCCGGATTGTGCTCTTCCCCAGTTTCCTCCATAGCCGATGGAGCCACACTCCCATTCCCTGTCAGCTGCTCCACCTCTCCCTCAGAATCAGATTCCAACAGGAGTATGACAAGAACGGATAACCACCTCTGGAGAATGAGCTAAACCAGGGGTGTCAAACTCGCAGCCCCGCAGGTTGGATGCATCATGCACTGGCCATGTCCATGCCAGTTTAGCAAAGGGGGAAAAGGTTATGATACGTCATGTGACAATGGCAGTTTGCCACCCATGAGCTAAACCTTCCAGCAGGGGGTTGGACTAACTAAAGATTCCTTGAGATTTTTTCCAACTCTACAATCCCATGACTCAATAACTCAAAACTTCACCAGCTTTTAAAGTTTTGTGGAATGCAGAGCCATTAATGATTAGCGTCTGATTGATGTGTGATTGAAGGCCTCTTTCTGACCCAGCATAATTTCTTCCCTCTATGATTTGAAAGATCAGGAAGATCCTTTTAAACAAAAGGCCAGAACTTTCCTGTCAGCTTCAGCATAAAAATATAAATATTGATCCACCTTAGACAGGACGCCAGTGGCATTAGAAATGTAACAGGTCTCAACATCAAAATTCCAGAGAGAAGACATTTATAACTCTGCTTTGAACTTGAAATGGGTTTTTTTTTATTAGCAAAAGAACAATTATAGTGAAGTCAATATAGCCAGAGCTATTCCAGTGAAGTAGACGGCAAACCCAATAAATTTTTTTCAACTTGTATTTTAAGCAACACAGTGAGACTTCTTCAATAGATGGTAGGCTGACATTACATTTAAATACCCAGACAATGAATGTCTGGATGTTTAAATATGTAAAAATGAAACCTACAATTGGGAATTGCAATACAAATAGTCCTCAACTTACGACAATTGAGCTCAAAATTTATGTTGCTGATATTAAAAAAGATAAAAAAGTGTTATAAAAAAAGAGCAACTCTTACCCAAAATCAGGCAAAGCAGGCAAGCACATTGAGTTAATCACAGATTCATTCAGAGATAGAGCGTTGGTACTTACCTGATACGCCCGTTCTCTTTGAGCTGTGAAGAGCATCCAGTAGTGGGAGGTGCTTAGTCTCCGTATTCACAGGCTGAACTTGATTTGTGGAATGCTCCTCCTCTACCACGTGACTCCTCCTCAGCGTTCCCCAGTTTTGGCAAAGACGAGAGAATAAACACTCTCATCCTCACATACAAAAAAGTTCATTGGCCGAAACAGGACCCCACCAGATGGGAAAAAAAAGGGTGGGGCTGGATGCTCTTCACACCTCAAAGAGAATGGGCATATCAGGTAAGTACCAACACCCTTTCTTCTATGAGCTGTTCAGAGCATCCAGTAGTGGGACATACCAAAGCTTGGCCTGTTCTATGGGAGGGACTCCATCTGGTCTGGAATCTCCTCCTGGACTCTGTGGACCCTTTGCAGAACTCTTCTGCTGAAGGAAGCCTCAGCAGAAGCAAACATATCAATTGTTTAGTGTCTAATGAAGGGTGATGGGGAAGCCCAAGCCGTGGCCCGACAGATTTCAGTTATTGATGCTTGTGTGACCCATGCTGCCGAAGTTGCTGCACTCCTTGTTGAATGAGCTGTTATGTCCTTAGGCACCTGCAAAGATTGGGTCCGATATGTTTTGCTATTGCAGCCCATATCCAATGGCCTATCGTAGATGGTGAGACCTATGCAACCCTGAGTATTGGGCTGAAAGGACACAAATAAAGCCTCCAATTTCCTAAAAAACCGCTGTATGCTTGATATAGATTTGCAGTGCACGCCTCACATCAAACTTATGCCATTGTCGTTCCATCGCCTGTGATGGACTGGGGCAAAAATTTGGAAGAATAAGCTCTTGTGCTCTATGAAAGGCCGAATTGACCATGAGCATAAATGTGAGATTGGGGCGAAGAACCACTCGATCCGCATGAAAAGCAGAGATCTTGTCTGATGGAGGCTGCAATTTCCGAAACATGACAAGTGAAAGTGATCGCTACAAGGGAAACTACTTTGTACATCAGAAGTGGAGACTTCACGTTTTCAAAGGTTGAAAAGGTCCCTTAGTCAGAGCCACAAGGACCTTGATAAGGTCCCAGATGGGATAATGGTGCACTGCTAGAGGTCGTAAATTGGAGGCTCCTCGAGGGAAAAAACCTTATGTGTGGATGATATGAAAGAGAACTGAGGCCCTCGCAAGTGAGAACTGATGCCAAGGCTGCCACCTGCTTTTTTTAACGTATTAAGTGACAACCCCTTATCAAGTCCCTCCTGTAAAAACTCTAGAGTCTGAGCAACAGAGGGAGAGGCAGGATCAATTTGAAACTTACTGCACCCTTTTGCAGAAGGTGGACCATGTGGCGTTGTAAGTGCGAATTGTTAAGGAGCGTCTGGCGGCTAGGATAGTGTCGATAACCCTATTGGAGAGCTTTCCACCCTTCAAACCACTCTGCTCAACCTCCAGACGGTCAACTGTAACCACTGAGAGTCCAGATGTTGAAGGGGCCCCTGAGTTAATGAGATTCTGTCTGATGGAATTCTCCAGGGGGGAGCTACCAAGAGACTGCGGAGGTCTGCGAACCATGGCCATCTGGCCATAAGTTGCTACTAGAAGTAATTCCGCTTTCTCATCTAGTAACTTCTGGATGACCTTGGGAACCAGCAGAAGTGGAGGGAATACATACAGGAGACCTGGGGCCAACTACAGCGGAGCAAGTTGAAATTCTCCACCCCTTGGGATGGGTACCTAGAAAAAATCTCGGGAGCTGAGTGTTGAGAGGGGAAGCAAATAGGTCCACCACTGGCTGACCAAATGTCCGTGCCGCTTCTTGAAACAGAGATGGGTGGAAGCGCCACTCCGATTGATCTATGGTGGCCCTGCTTAGCCAGTCTGCCTGTGCATTTGACAGACCCTAAATGTGTTCTGCCTTGATGGAAAGTATGTTGTTCTCTGCCCAGCGACACAGGCGCTCTGCTTCCCGCATTAGCTGCTTCAATTGTGTGCTCCCCTGCTTGTTTATGTGAGCTTTGACTGTTACATTGTCTGTCAGTATCAGTATGTGCTGACCCCGTTACCTGGGGGAAGAAGTTGCGAAGGGCCAGGTGTATTGTGCGAAATTCCAGCCAGCTTATGCTGCATGACTGTACTATGTCAGACCATCTGCCTTGGGTTGAGAACGACTGAACGTGAGCTCCCCATCCAAACAGACTGGCATCTGTGGTGATGGTGAGCCTTTATGGCTCCTTGAAGAGACAGCCTCTGTTGATAATCGGTTTGGACTACCAGAGGAGAGATATGAGAACCTTGGGTGGAACCTGACTTTGTGTCTGGAGTTGCTTCGGCCAGATCGCTGGTACGGTGGCAGGAACCACTGGAGGGATCTAGTGTGAAGGCAGCCCCAAGGAATAACAGAAATATATGAGGATCATTTTGCCCAACAATTTTGATAGGTCCATAAAGGACACCTTCTTAGGTAACCTGATCTCCTTAACCAATTTTTGAATGCTATTTAGTCTATCTGGTGACAGATAAACCTTGCCTTTCACGATGATCGCCCCTAAATGGATTATCCGAGTCGATGGAGTTAATTGACTCTTCTTCCAATATATTAAGAAGCCATGCTCTAGTAGGGATAGTAATGTGTTCTAAGTGTCTATGACTGCCTGATGAGCGGAAAGAGATAAAATCAAAATATCGTCAAGATAACGCTGGAGGCGTACCGGGATGTTCCTGAGGTGGGCCTCTATCACCACAAGGACCTTGGTGAAGGTCCTGGGGGCGGAGGCTAATCCGAATGGAAGGGCCACAAATTCAAAATGGTGGTTATTGTAGCAGAATCTCAGAAACTTATAATGGGAAGGCCGAATAGCAATGTGTAGGTAATATGACTTTTAAAACGAAATATCAAGCCACAAGCAAGCAAACGGAATAAAGACACAGCGGCAATCAAAACTGGCAGAGGTAAGAAAATTTTGGCTGTGGGGGAGGTAGAGCAGAGCAGCTCCAAAAGCCTCCCACCATCTCTTTTTTTTGGGGGGGGGGTGTTGCGAACAGCGCTTCCCTTAACCCGGACTCTCAGACTGATAAGGATTGAAGACTAAAGACAAAGAAAACCAAAGGAAAACCAAATTGCAATCAAACCTGCTAATATTCCTGTTTCACTCAAGGAAGTATCCAAAGCATTGCCTGTCTTCCACGAGGCTGAGCCAAAACTGGGGAACGCTGAGGAGTCACGTGGTGGAGGAGGAGCATTCCACAAATCAAGCTCAGCCTGTGAATGCGGAGACTAAGCACCTCCCACTACTGGATACTCTGAACAGCTCATAGGAGAACTATCTCTCCGCGATTGGCTAGCTCAGTCTGTCACATAAAATTTGCTAGCAAGCAAACTCACAAAATTAACTCACAACACACCATATATGTAAATATTGAATTTATTAAAAAAAGAGCAACTTTTACCCAAAATCAGGCAAAGCAGGCAGGCAGATTGAGTTGCTCACAGAATCATTCAGTGATCTATCTATCTGCCATCAGCTAGCTCCATCTGTCACATAAAATTTGCTTGCCGTGAGTCTGCACTGAATAATAGAACCTTCAGTCCTAAGGGGGATTCGGCTGTGCTTAAAAGCAAAGCCAAAGATTTAAAGACTCGCTAGAAAGCAAGAAATCCAACCATTTCCTGCTTCTTAGTTAATCTTAATCCCCCGGCACAGCAGAACAACTGATAGGAAAAAGGAAAACTGGTAGGAAAAAGGAAAAATAGCAATTTAGCAGGCAAGTTTGCTGGGTAAGGAGTGAGTGGGTGGGGAGTGTTCCCGCGGGCCATGTGGGCGGCACAGCCTTGTGTTTCTGTGCAGCCTGGATTATTTGCTTTGGGGGGTGCTCTGGGGGTAAGATTTCTCTGTGGCCCACCAAAATTTTATTGCAGCCCACCAGTAGGCCATGGCCCACCGGTTGGCGACCGCTGGACTAGAAAACCTCCAAGGTCCCTTCCAACTCTGTTATACTATTTGTATAACTATTTGTAATCATTCTACTCTTAAAATATTTTTGTGCACTTCTGCAAGCATTGAGTCTTCTCTGAGAATGCTGAGGTCTTCTCCATGCTTAGTCTTAGAGCAGAAGTGGGGAACTATGGCCCCTTTCCGAACTGTGGACTTCACCTCCAGAATTCCTAAGTCAAATGATACATTTGGTAGAATGAGATGATAAACACCTGGGTTCTTCAAGTTTCGCCATTTATCTGCCACTCAGAAAAACCTTTAATGTACTAAGCTTCATATACAGATAATTCTCGTGTCGCAATGATTTGTTTAGCAATCGTTCAAATGTACAGTGGCACTGAAAAAAGTTGCTTGTGACTTTTTAAATCACACTTAAAACCTTTGCGGCAGGGCATCCCCATGGTCACGTGATCAAAATTCAGACCTTTGGCAATTGACTCATATTTATGATGATTGCAGCATCTTGGGAGTCATGTTGCAACCTTCTGACAAGCAAAGTCAATGGGGGAAGCCAAATTTACTTAACAACCGTGTGGCTAACTTGACAACTGCACTGTTTAATTGAACAACTGTGGCAAAGAAGGTCGTAAAATGGGGCAAAACTCACTTAACAAATGTCTCACTGAGGAGCAGAAATTCTGAGCTCAATTTTGGTTGTAAGTCAAAGGCTACTTGTATGTGGAAAGTTCAGGTTGGGATCTTCAGGACAAGGTAAGGAGATGATGCAGAATTTTACCCAATTTCAAAGAAAGGGTTAAGAATCACCATCACTTTGTTTTTCCTCAACCACAACTGAGCCCTATTAGGAGTGATTTGTGTTGGAGAAATTGTCATCTGGTTCCTATTCAGATGCCTGGTTTAAAATATTTCATCCTTTGGCTTTGTGATGATGAAAAAAAAACCCTCAAGATTCTTAAACTCATTGAAATAACAAGTTTGGCATACTTGAGGAAGATAGATGTGCTGATACAGTAATGTTTCTGCCATGATTTTCCTGCTGCTACTTTATGATTTTCATTTGGTGTTATCTGGGGGGGCTTTAAATCTTGGATTTGCATTTCATGAAGTAGATTTATCTTCACTCAAGAGATATCTAGGAGAACCTCATTGAACAAGACTGCAAATTTTGGGATGGTTGTGCCCTTAAAAGGAAAAACCCATCCTTTAAAATAGTGGCTCCCAAACTGTAGGGGAACCAGGAAACGGTTCCATGGAGAGAGATTTTTCAGTGGACCAGAGGGATCGTGGTTTAGCATTCTGCTTGCATCCCGAAGATGGAGTTTTGTTTGCACAGCCCAGTTTCGGGGATGCCACGGCCTGGTGCTGGTTCACAGATCAGAAGTTGGGGACCTCTGCTTTTAAAACTCACAGGGTGCTAGACTTCCTGTATTGAAATGGATACCGTATTTTATTTGTTTGTTGAAAGGAAAGGAGAGAAAATTGCGAGCTTTCTCAAATCTGATGCTTTCTAAATTAAACTGGTATAGCATTTATTTTCTCCACAGCTGATGCATATCCTGCATCAATGTTCTCAGATGCTACCTGTCTCCTGAGTCCTTCATCCTCTAAAGGGGTGAAAGACTCTAGTGGATTTTTCTCATTTTGAAGCCACCTTTAGAATGATGCCGAAATAAGATGTAAAACAACTCTGTCTGGTACATCCGTTGCATTTTCTCGCCGATCAAAGGGGCCTTCAGACAAACATACGCCTTAGGCCAGGGGTCCCCAACCTTTTTTGGTTAAATGGACCAGTGCCCACAGTAGTGGTCTTGGCGTGAGTTTCGGCATCAGTCGGGCAAATGGTTTTGCATGTGCAACCTAAATCCCATGCATGTGGAAATGAAGCTTCACACGCTTGCTTTGGTTGCAATCCAAGCGCACTTTTCAGCTTGACTACTGTAATGTTCTGTACATGGGGCTGTCTCTGAAGACTACCCAGTTGCTTCAGCAGGCCCAATGAGCAGCACAAGCAGTAATGATCAGAGAGATAAACAGATAAACAAAAAATCAGTGTTGGAAGGGATCTTATCGGTCATTTAGTCCAACCCCCTCCCCAAGTGGGAGCCCCTATATCATTTCTGATAATGGCAGTCCAATCTCTTCTTGAAGGTCTCAAGTGATGAAGCTCCCACAACTTCCGAAGGCAAAAGTTGTTCCACTGGTTGGTTGTTCTCACTGTCAGAAAGTTTCTTCTTATTTCCAGGTTAAATCTCTCCTTGTTCAGTTTCCATCCATTATTCCTTGTCTGGCCTACAGGTACTTTAGAAAATAGCTTGACCCCTTTCTCCTCTCTGTGGCAGCCCCTCAAATATTTGGAGATTGCTATCATGTCTCCCCTGGTTCTTCTCTTTATTAGACTAGCCAGGCCCGGTTCTTGTAACCATTCTTCATATGTTTTAGTCTCCAGTCGCCTAATTATCCTGGTTGCTCTTCTCCATACTTTTTCCAGAGAGAAATGTGACATACACCCGCAACACACTTCAACATCCTGACTAGACTCAATTTCAATTGTGAGGGAAGCACCCCCGTTCCTAGAAGAATGAAAAATTTTGAGGAATATTAAAAAGGCAGAATATTATATTTCCCTAAATGAAAAATGGAGAAACATGTTTTTTTAGAGGCAGAAAGCAGACTCACTCTTAATAGCACCCCACAGCACATATTTTGTGCTCATTAAGAAAGATTGGGCCAGCCTATCTACAAAACAAAAGACCTTCATCTTCAGGATGATGGGATTAAGAAGAATAGGACATGATCCTTCAGGACATAATAGGATTAACTCACTACCATTTCGAAGAAGACACAGAGCTCACTACACTGCACAATCTTCTAAGGGTATTTCGGTCATTGCATCATCTCAGAGCAGTTCAAATGTCAACCAAACCTGGGAGCTCAGACAAACACCTGGGAATGGTGCTTTGCCTATAGAGCCAGCTATGACCCCTTCGTAACCCCTACATGGCCCCACGGGAGTCTGACAACAGCCAACAGAACACATGTTCTTGCACAGGAACAGGAAGCTCAAGTCCAAAGCCCAAGAGAAGGTATAACCCTCCCCCCCACTCTCAACTCCATGCAGTCAGCTGCCCAGAGCCACATATGGTTCTGCTTTATCATTAAACGCTCTTTCCAATCAGCCTCCATTTTGTCTTTCTCCCGGCTTGGAACTGAACCAAATGGATATTTCTTCCCACAGTTGCAATTCCTGTTTTTGGTTGCTGTGAGCCTTCCTGAGTTGGCTCATACAAGTTTAATATATTACGGTATTATTTAGTATTATTAAATGTAATTTTAATCTCCAACCAACTGAAGACCACTTATGACTGTCTTATTCTTGATATGGAGAATAAGGGAGTAAAATGAGCAAAATGAGGTTAAATAGTAGTAGTGGGGAAAGCCCCATAATCCTGATGCAAATGGCTGGAGATTCAACAGCCAAAGGCACAATTGGGTCACTAAGCTGGAAAAACTGATTGAATTGTGACAGTGTTTTGCTTTTCCCATCCAACCCAGCTTTAATTTGGTATATTGGGTAGAGAAAAACTGCATAAAACAATATCCAAGCTGACCTGGGCATATCTGGCTGTATACAATGCAGCACCATTAATAAAGTGGTTCAGCTTACATTCCTAATGCAAATTATGGCTGCTAATCATGACAGATTCCTGTAATTCTCACCTAAAAGCATAACAGGAAGGAAACAAAATATTAAGCAACAGAGGAAGCCTTTTGACAAGCTTTCCAGTACAGGAAAACACAACATTGATATATATATTTAAGATTTACTGCTCTGCAGACAGGGGCATAACGCTTTCTAGCCTGTATTGAACAGTCCTGAGAGAGAATGCATTTCTGTTTAGGTTTTCAAAATAATGTGGCTGAATTGGGGAAATTAAACCTATGGGAGAGGGGTACCTATTGGCTAGTTGCTGTGCCACCAGTGATAGACAAATCCAAATCATTTTATTGTGATATGTTTTTTTAAAAAGCAATAACATGCAAGTACAAGTAGTCCTTGACTTACAACCACTCTTTAGAGACCATTTTGAAGTTATTGAAAAAAGTGACTTATAACCGTTTGTAGAAAGTTAGCAACCACCCCTCTCCTAGAAGAATGAAATATTCTAGGAAATGTTAAAAAGGCAGACTATTTCCCCTAAAAGAGAAATCTTAAAGGAAACAGAAACTTGGCCTCAGCTCCCTGCCCCCAGCAGATATTTTGGTGCCAGCTTATCTACAAGACAAAAGACCTTCACCCTCAGGACATATTAGGATAAGCCCTCTACCTATTTAGCAGCAGAGCTCACCACAGGGCACCTGGGGATATTACATCAGCCCAAGGTTCCACCAAACTTGATTCAGACAAACATGACTCCAAATGGGAATGTGACTACAGCAACCAATAGCAAACATTTCTTGCACAGGAACAGGAAGCTCAAGGGCAAGGCCCAAGAGAGGGTATAAATCTCTCTTTCTCTCTCTCCTCCCTGTGGTCAGCTACCCAGAATCACACCTGCTTGATGGTTCTACTCACAGGCGGGATTCAATTATTTTAACAACTGGTTCTGTGGGGGTGGCTTAGTTGGTGGGCGTGGCTTGGTGGTCATGTGACTGCTAGGTGTGGCCAACTCAACATCACTCACATCGAGGCACGCATCTCCTCGCCTGGCCTCTCGTGACTGTGAGGATGCTGCAACAGTCATAAATGTGAAAAATTGTCATAAGTCACTTTTTTCAGTGCCATTGTAACTTTGAATGGTCCCTCCACACAAGCAAAGTACCAGCAAAGGAGGGGAAAAAACTCCAGAGACGTTCCTGAGACAGGAAGTCTAGTCCTGTCATGAATGTAATAAGAGTTAACAGAGAGTCAGTTTCTGTAAGCAACACCAGAATGTTTCCTTCCTGACTTCCTTACAGGATTAGGCCGGTAATTTCTTCTAACAACCGGTTTTCTGAACTGCTTAGAATGTAAACAACCAGTTCTAGCGAATAGGTGCAAACCTGTAGAATCCCACCCCTGGTTCTGCTTCACCATTAAACCATCTTTCCAATCAGCCTCCATGTTTCCAGTGTCTTTCTCTCCACTTGGAACTGAACACAGCTGGACATTTCTTCCAACACATTTTTCACACTTAAAGACTGTTGCAGCATTCCCATAATTAAGCTCAGCATCTGGAGATTTTATTAAAGCATTGAGGGTTGTTGTTGTTGTTGTTGTTGTTGTCTTCCTTGTTCACAGTTTCCGGGATTTTATTTTTACATTATTTCCAGGTTAGCCTATAGTCTTGAAATTTCATGGCAATCTACCAGCTAAACATTTATCAGATTACCCTGCAACATGAGCCAGGTGGTAAGAGATCAATAACAAGCAAAAAAATTGCAGTCAATTAATAGCCATCCTGTCCCCATGAAATAAAAAGCAAATATTCAATAACCAGAGGAAGAGTGGACTTTGACTGCCTTTAAGATATATGGGCTTGTAAAAGGCTTTGGAAAGGAACCATTTCCACCGCCATAAAAAGTGTCCTTTTCCTAGCCTTTACTAAGCTGATATAGCTAAATCATGATTCATGGTTGAATCTGTCACTGAGCAAATGTGAGAATTCAGAAGAGATGGTATATGACTCTTGAGAATTAGTTAAAGTGCAGGTGAGAGTGGTCTAGACAAAGGACAGGAACATGTATTAAATAAATTCAGAATAAAGTTTTCACATGAATGCATTTTCATCCTGTCTTGGACAGATAAGAGCTTATATAGTTGATCTTCCCCTTTTTCTGCAAAAATATTTATCAAAGCTATGACTAAACTGAGATAGGTAACAGTGCAATGGTAAAATGTACCTCCCCACACAGAGGTGGTCCTTGATTTACAATCATTCATTTAGTGCAGAGGTTTCCAAACTTGGCAACTTTAAGATTTGCGGACTTCAACTCCACGAATTCCTCAGCCAGAGGTGGCTGAGGAATTCTGGGAGTTGAAATCCACAAAGTCTTAAAGTTGCCAAGTTTGGGGACCCCTGATTTAGTGATTGTTCAAAGTCACAATGGCACTGAAGAAAGTGACTTATGAATGTTTTTCACACTTATGACCGTTGCAGCATTCCCCAGGGTCACATGATCAAAATTCAGATGCTTGGCATCTGGCTCCTATTTATGACGGTTGGAAGTCCCAGGGTTACATGATCCTTCAGACAAGCAGAGTCAACAGAGACCTCAGATTCATTTAATAGTCTTGCAGTTAACTTAACAAGTGCGGTGATTCGCTTAACAATTATGGCAACAAATGTCGTAAAATGGAGGCAAAACTCTCTTAATCACTTATCTCGCTTTAGCAACAGAAATTTTGGGCTCAGGTGTGATCATAAGGCAAGGACTACCTGTGTGAGCTGCATTCACTGCCAACTTTGCAAGGTACTCCCCACACACGAGAATTGTTTACAGGACCCTTGTAATGAAATATTCTCAGCCGAATTGACCATGAGTGGTAACAGATGAAAGAATAAGACAGGAACAAATAGCTCAAGAAACTATGTGATCAAATATATATACTGGGGGGAGGGGAGGGAGGGACAGACAGACACAGAGTGAAACAGAGGGGGGAGGGACAGACAGACAGACAGACAAGGGAGAAGGAAAGAGAGAGACAGAGGGAAGGAGGGAGACAGACAGGAGAGAGACAGACAGAAACAGAAAGTGAAACAGAGGAGCAGGGTGGGACAGAGAGGGAGGGAGGGACAGAAAGAGGGAGGGGAAGAGAGAGAGACAGAGAGGGAGAGAAGCAGACAGGAGAGAGACAGAAATAGAGAGTGAGATGGGGGAGGGAGGGAGAAACAGACAGAGGGGGGGAGGGAGACATAGACAGGGAGAAGACAGAAATAGAGGGAGAGGGAGGGAGACAGAGACAGAGGGAGGGAGGGAGACAGGAGAGAGACAGACAGAAACATAGAGTGAGACAGAGGGGGAGGGAGGGGTAAAGGGAGAGACAGACAGAGGGGGGAAGGAGAGAGAGACACAGAGAGAGAGAGAGACATAGAGAGAAAAAAATGCTATTTAAATTATTCCATAGCTGCAGATCATGGTGCTGATGAAAATCTACCCTTGTCTGCTTCAGTTACACACCAACTACTACTTCGGTCCACCAAGCCATGCCCACAGAACTGGTTGTAAAAAAAACTGAATCCCACCACTGCTGAATAACTTTTTGGGTCACCTTTTTACAGATCTCTCTTCATTTTCTACCTTGTCTGGATAAAACAATGGAAACATTTAATGCTTTGAAAATCTATGTTAGATAATGTATCAAAAGTATCAAAAGAAGGAAGCTTTGAATTAAAGTTGCAATGGAACTTTGTTGAATGAAGTTTCCAATAAGGTTTTTGTTTGAGGTGGGTTGTATAAAACTGCACAATATTAAGTCCCCAAAGAACCATTGTTTAAATTTCACTTGCAACTAATTGCTGAAAAGCCCAACAGGGCAAAATAATCTAATGAGGAAGCTGTGACAATATAATTCCTCCAACCCTTTCAATGTTTATGAGGTAATAATTATTCCCTTTATGGCTGACAAATAATGTAACCAAATAGCGTGGGAAGAGACTGAATACAAATGTGGTGTTTTGTTTTTCTTTTTTGCACCTAGCTCATGGCCTGAAGCTGAGAGAAAGCTTGACAGTGGTTAGTGGCAGACTTATTTGTATTTCCTATTCTGCCCAGATATTCAGAAGTTGTTGGAACAACAGCAGAAAGCAAGAAAGATTTGCCCTTTCCAAACAAATTTTGTCTCATCTTTTTTCTTAGAAATGTGCTCAACGTTCCTGGTACAAATGTGTTTTTTAAAATGTTTTTATTCAATATTGCTTGTTTGAGTTATGCTATGAACCATTTTGAACTAGTTACACTATGAGCCATTGATTTGAATTTTTAGTGTTAACATTTTTATTGAAAAGAGTTCCATTCCATATTGATAGGTTAAATATGCTGCTTTGCCATCAAATAGTATCCCCCTTCAATTTTTGCTTCAGGTAATGTTTTACAGAAGAATTATTCTATTCCCAACCCCCTTGCTGGTTCTTGTCTAATTTGCTACAAGGAGGATTTTGCTTTTACATATAACAATATTAAAAGTTTTGATGAAGTACTCATGAGTGGAGTATTGTCATCCATGCATTTACTTATGTTAAGCGTCTCTCAACTTTAGCAACTGTACGATGGGAGGAGTTCAACTCTCAGAATTCTAGGAGTTGAAATCCATGCATCTTACAGTTGCTAAGGTTGAGAAATACTGATTTACGTACAGAACTTATAAAATAAATTTGTCTTTTTTTGTTCTTTTTCCATTAACCACTCAATCTACTTGTCTTTCCATGCTCAATTAAATTCTAAAAGAATATATTTCCACTGGGTTTTTTGTTTTCTCCAGATAGAGTGCTGCGGCAGATAAAGGAATAAGAGTGATAGTAAGGCATGCAGCAGGAAAAAATAAAACCCAACTTCAGCGATTGTACCTTGGTGAAAGAAAAAGAAACAAACCACCTGGAAACATTGTATAGAAATCAAAGTGTTGACTTGGAAATTTGGGGATTTAAAAAAAAGACCTAGAAGTCTAGAAGTTAGGAAGAAATGCAATATGATAGTTACTTAACAGAAAGAAGGGAGGAAGGCATGATGGGAAGCCACCCCTCAGAAGAATTAAATGTTTTGGGAAATATTACAAATGGCAGAATATTATATTTCCCTAAAGGAGAAATGGAGAAACATGTTTTGAGAGGCAGAAAGCAGCCCCCAAGTCTTTCTTAATAGCCCACAGCAAATGCCAGCAGTTAAAATGATAAAGAGCTTATTGAAAGAAGCAGACAACTATTTAGATGGCTCAATTCATAAGCAAAGCAAATACTGAAACCCATTCAAGACAGGATATTTCAAAACTCCTTGTGGCAAAGTTTGACAGCTAACAAAAGCAGAATGGTAGGATTAGAACAAGCAGCCCCTCACCCAAGATCCAACACAGGACAAAAGCCATTAGCCACAGCAGGAATTGCCCAACACCCTTTCAGAACACAAGCCCCTTCACTGAACCTCCTCCCCCAAACAGTTCAAACTTCAAAGTCACAGAAATCTATAAAGATCCATCCACTCAACCATTTTGTCAGCTGTCCCAGAACAGCATGTTGCTGCTAGTTCTGCTTGATCAATAAACCAACTTTCTTTCCAATCAGCCTCCATGTTGTTTCCAGCATCTTTCTCCCAGGTTGGAAACTATGTGGCCGGGTTTAGTTTTTGGGGAGAAAAATAAGAGGAAAAAATTCTGCCTCTGCCTACCAGCATCCATCGGTATTCATCTGGCTAGTGTCCTGTCAATGTGAGAGAGTGGAGGGCTGTTTGGAAACTGAAACAGTATTTGCTGTGTGAGCAAGAAGGAGACAGCAAGGAACCTGGGCGTGGCTTAGGTCAACTGTTCTGTACTAAGCTGCTTGCTTGCTGTGAAACTAAAACTGAAACTCCTCTCCTCTGCTTGTGTTTTGCATTTGGAACAGACTTCTTTTCAGGTGATGAGGGGAGTAGAACTTCTTAGCATTAGAGCGTGTTAATAATAATATAGGAAATACTAATGCTCTGATGATCATTTCGAAAAATCCTTTCTTTGTGAGCACCTAGAAGCCAAGAGGAACATACATGGCAAATTTCAAGTTTGTAGGCTTTAAGGTTCTGGAGATTTTGTGATGATGCGCAAGTTTTATTTCGCTTTTATATATATATAGATATATAAGGTATTGCATCTTTTGCCAGTGTTATTCACTTAACTACAATAGTGTTACTAATGTAACAACTGTAGTGATCCACTTCACAGCTGGGGCAAGAAATGTAAAAAGGGAAAAATTCATTTAACAACTGTCTTGCTTAACTATAAAAAACTTGAGCTCAATTGGATTTGTAAATTGGGAATTCCCTGTTACAAGGGAAAAGAAACAGCCTTTACAGAGAGATATCAGTGGCCTTCCTTTGCTTGCAACACTCTGTTTTTAATTTATTTATCATTATTCTTATTCGTATTTATTATTTACAAATCACATTTAGATGGAGGCCTCTCTCAGACAAAGCAACTCTTTGAGAGAAATGGGTGGCCACATTAACTTTGAAGAGAAACGTAAGACAGAAATGCTTCTCCTAGGAACTGCACAACCAGATTTTTCCAACATAACTCCAAGCTAATTTAACCTAATTAGGCCCAAACTGCATCAGTCAGCAGTGGCTAGAATCCAGCTATGTGATATTCTGCAGTAAATTGCCACCCTGACCTCATTGGCAAGAGAGAGGGGGGGAGGGGGAAGAAATCAAATGCTCTCCCATTTGGAAGAAAGATGGAATGAGCATACAAAAAAATGTCCAGGAATTTCAGATGTGTATTTCCTCTTTTCAAATGAATTAGAATAGAACAGAACAGAATAGTTGGAAGGGACCTTGGAGGTCTTCTAGTCCAACCCTCTGCTTAGGCAGGAAATCCTATACAATTTCAGACAAATGGTTATCCAATCTCTTCTTAAAAACGTCCAGGGTTGGAGAATTTACAACTTTTGGAGGAAAGTTGTTCCACTGATTAATTCTTCCAACTGTCAGGAAATTTCTCCTACATCCTAGATTGCTTCTCTCCTTGATTAATTTCCACCCATTGCTTCTTTGTCCTGCCTTCTGATGCTTTGGAGGTTGATCCCTTCTTCTTTGTGGAAGCCCCTGAGATATTGGAACGCTGCTATTATATCACCCCTAGTTCTTCTTTTAATGGTTGAACTCACCACAAAGGTGCTTAGATGTTCATTTGGTATCTCATTTCACTGAACCCCTTCCCCCACCATTCCTGAACTGGAAAAACCTTCTTGCTTTAATTTATAAACATGCCCACAGATTTGATTTTGGAGGATTACCTCTATCAGAGTGCCCCAAAATTCAGCAGTATTGGGGGTGGGGAAACCAGATAATGGCCAAGAAACTCTACACAAAGCTAGCTGTGAGCTCTTGAATTTATTATCCCTATAATAATCTTCCCCTTTATTTCTGGAGCAACTTTTTACAAAAGATGTCACAAGAGAAACATGTTAATAGAAATTATTACTTTTTACACTTCGTGAAAAGAGGGAGCTGAGCCTTAAATTGTCAGTAGGGGTAAGGTTTTTCTTTTTTAATGTTATGGGGATTAAGCCCATTCAAAGAAGGACATCTGATGCAAGCAAAGCCAAAATAGTTCAGTATCTGCATTGTATAGAATAGCAATAGCATATACAGACAGACATGGTCACATGATCAAAATTCAGATGCTTGATTCATACTTAGGATGGCTGCAGTGATTCCCTTTTGCAACCTTCTGACAAGCAAAGTCAACAGGGAAGCAGGCTTTCACTGAACAACCATGTTACTAACTTAATAACAGCAGTGCTTCATTTAACAATGGTGGCAGGAAAGGGGTGGTAAAATGGGGCAAAATTCACTAAACAAATGTCTCGCTTAGCAACAGAAATTTGGGAATTATTGTGGTTGTACATTGAGGGTTCCCTGTACCTCCCCATAGCGCATTACAGGACTCTCAGAGCAGTTTATCATGGCAGCATATCTGGGTCCTCATTTTAGCAGCCTCAGAAGGCTGAGCCAATCTTGAGCTGGTCAGCATTGAACTCCTGGCTTTGGGCAGAGTTTACCTACAATACTGTGTTCTAACCTCTATATCGCCAGGACAGTCTAGATCAGAGGCTCCCAACTTTTGGGGCACCAGAGACCTGGGGAGAGAGGTTTTTCTGCAGACCGGAGGGGGCATCCTAGATCCCATGGATGGGGCTTTGCTTGCATGTATGGCCCAGTTTCTGGCATGCGAGGGACCGGTGTCGATCCATGGATTGGTGGGTTAGGTACTCCTGGTCTAAGTTACCTTAAAAAATTGTGCTTTGCCACTGACTCCAAGTAAAGTAGAAGATCACAGCTTAGCTAGCAATAGAGTGTCCACCAAACAAGGTTATAAAAAAGAAACCAAGATAGCGACTACCATAGAACAATGAAAGCCTCACCTTCTTTTTCAATGTGTGTGTGTGTGTACAGGTTTTGCTCATGTGGCTGTCTTTAACATTTGTATCTCCTTTTAATTTTCTCTGTTCTTTTTATTAGCTTGTAAATTTTGAGGCATCATATTGTTTTGATGTAACGATATCAATACAGTATGAATTAAATATTACCCACAAACTATTGTTTAGATAGCTTAAGCCCATGTCACACTGGCCAACGGATGCAAAAAGGACACAGCGGACGAGCAAAATGTTCCATCCGTTGTTATCCGCTCTCAAAAGGGGCAAAAATTTGCATAACCGGAACGGATAACACGGACGCGGGGAGGACGCAGGGCGGATGCAAAGCGGATGCGGAATGGAAGCCCAGCGGATGGAAGCGGATGGGAGCGGATGGCGCAACCGCAGGGCTTCCGGGGGGCCTCAGCAAAGCAGACTCGGAACGGATACAGAGGATGCAGAACGGACGCCGAACGGATGAAGCAGATGCACAGCGGATGCACAGCGGAAGCCTAATGGATGCCTGGCGTTAATTGCACATGCAGGGAGGATGCATTGCGTCAGCCTCGCGGATATAATGGAAGCAGCTCAGAAGCAGGTCGCCATTCAGAGGAAAGACCTGCTGCCAGACACATCGACTGCCTTGCCTGCCCTGCCTGCATATCTGCCTGCCAGCCTTGTTGCCAGCCTTGCTACCAGCCTTTCTGCCAGCCTCCCTGCCAGCCTTGCTGCCACCTTCCTTGCCAGCCTTGCTACCAGCCGGCCTGCAAGCCTTGCTGCCAGCCGGTCTGCCTGCCATCCGAGGTGCCTGCCTTCCTGCAGCCCTGGTTCATGTCTGCCTGCCAGCCTTGGTGCCTGCCTGCCAGCCTTCCTGCCAGCCTTGGTACCTGCCTCCCTGCCAGCCTTCCTGGCAACATTGGTTCATGTCTGCCTGCCAGACTTGGTGCCTGCCTGCCTGCCAGCCTTCCTGCCAGCCTTGATGCCTGCCTCCCTGCCAGCTTTCCTGCCAGCCTTGGTGCCTGCCAGCCTCCCTGCCAGCCAGCAACCCCACAACGATGCGGAAGCACAGCAAGCCTCAGCCATCTGCTGCCAGCCCTGGCAAGAGGGACAGGGCTACCATCCCGCCCCCTGGCCCTCACTCTGGTTCTGCTGGGGCTTCTGCAGCACGGGCTCGCTCTTCTGGGGCTGGGGCTTCTGCTGCTTCTGCTTCTGGAGGAGCTGATGACAAGCACTCCAGCACCAGCCACCTCCACAGCACCTGCACCCTTCACCCCTGAGACTGAGCGACCAAGAGGAGTGCCAGAGACTCTTTTTTGTTGTATAGCTTGTACTTGCTTCATTTCTTTTTTTTTAATAAAGTCTTGGTGGAAACTTTTAGAAATGGTTTAAGCCTTTGCATGCTTGTGGGATGGGTTAAGATAACTGTGGGATGGGTTGAGATAGCAGTGGCATAGGCAGGGATACCTTTGGAATGGGTAATAGCTGTGGGATAGATAAACCTCCAGTGCAAGCATAGTGGGACTGTATGGTCCACCCTCCCAGGTGCCACACCTATGGCCCTTTATAATCAATAACAATGTAATCAATCATCCACACATGTCAACATAAACACAACTATTAAACGCCCTGTTCATTGTAGCCCAACCAAACATACATGGCCCAATCTTATCGGTGTGATGAGACAGGCTGAAGGAAGCATCCATCAAGCATCTACCATCCTGTCTTGACACTCCTCTGCTCCAGCTGGAGACTTGCACCCAGTGTCTCAGGAGGTTGTGCTGCTTCTTCGCTTCATGTGAGGCTCTGTTGGGGCCTTGCACATCCTC
>BLBF01000040.1:5694612-5753257 GCA_015471245.1 Laticauda colubrina | reverse complement strand
ATTTGCCTAAAATGGTATAGGTTTCCTGCCTAAGCAGGGGGTTGGACTAGAACACCTCCAAAGTCCCTTCCAACTCTATTAGCTTGTTTATCTTTATCTATCTATTTATCTATCTATCTATCTATCTATCTATCTATCTATCTATCTATCTACCTATCCATCATTCATCTATCTTTATTTGTTTCTATGTCTGTCTATCCATTTACCTACCTACCTACCTATCCTTTCATTCATTCTGTCAGAAGGATTTTCTGACAGATAGGCCACAGTCAGTAGGGATGGGATCTCACCATACTTCTACTCTGATACTAAGCACAGGAGCCCCCCTTCCTTTATTCTTTGTACACACATGACAACACCCCATTGTATAACACCAACACAATTGTTAAATTTGTGGATGACATGACAGTAGTGGGACTCATTAATAAGAACAATGAGCCTGCTTATAGTACAAGGACTGACACTATGGTGTGAAGAAAATAATCCTACACTAAACACCAAAAAAAGTAAAGGACTTATAATTGACTTCAGGAAGAAGAGAAATGTACATTTACCATTGTACATAAATGGTGAGGAGGTGAGGATGGTTGGTAGATTTAAATTTCTGGGCACTTATATCTCGGAGGATCTCTCATGGAGTATGAATGCTAATATGCTTGTACGGAAGGCACAGAAGGGGCTGTACTTCCTGAGAATGCTCAGGAAGATAAACCTATCTCAGCACGTACTACATGTAGTAATACTACGTGCTACCGCAGCACCATTGAGAGTGTTCTGACCTACTGTATTCTTGTATGGTATAGGAGCAGCTCTATAGTGGACAAAATAGCTCTACAGAGAATCATTAAAACTTCCCAGAATATCATTGGGCTTCAACTATCAGCCCTGAATGACATCTTTGCATCTCATTGTTTGAGGAAGTTGCACAACATTCCCAGAGACTCTTCCCATCCTGCTCACAATCTTTGTGAACTGTTGCCCTCTGGCAGAAGATACAGAACAATTAAAACTTGGACTACATGTTTTCTGAATATATTTTATCCCAGAGCGATAATTGTACATGACAATGAACTTAAATACACCATCAGTGAGCTGGTAGTCAGTATACTTGGTCTGTTGTGTGGATGCTTGTGTGTTTTTAGGAGGCGGGGAATTTTGGTGGGTGGGGAAGTGTATGGGGGGTTCTCATGGGTGTGTGCACATGTTGAGTCTGGTCTCTGGGTGTTATTTGAATTTCATTGTATGTATACTGTGTATATAAGTACAATGACAATAAAGAATTCAATTCATTCAGTCATTCTTCTTAACTGTAATTCTATTCAATCATTTATTTGTCATTTTATCATTCTGTCTATCATTCTATACTATGATTCTATCATTCAGTCATTCAATCTTTGTCATTGCTATCTAGCTATCAATCATTCTATAATTTAATCATTCTGTATATGTCTATAATTCAGTTATTCTATCTATCCATCCATCCATCTGATATTTCTATACTGCTTAATTTTAAACAGCTCTGAGCATTTATTTTCTTGATAAAAGACATTTGGTGGCCTCATGTTAAATTTAAGCTACTTCACAGACACAGAATCAGAACACATCCTATCAGTATACACATATTAATTACTGCACTGTACAAAGGAGAAGATTTCAAGTAAAATATGAGTTTACAAAGGGCAAAGAATTCTCTCTCTTTTGCCCAATAAACGTTGTTCTTTCCCTTCTTGTTATCTTGAAGAATATTTGGTGAATGGGGGCTAGTTTTGTTCAGAAAATTCAGGTTGGTGGCCCTGGCTGCACAATCAAATATCATGTATGAAGATGCTAAAAGGGGGCAGCTTTTTATCCCATAATCCTGACCACTATTTCAATTAATTTGTATATCCCCTCAGTGGTGGGATTCAATTTTTTTTTTTTACTACCGTTTCTGTGGGCATGGCTTGGTGGGTGTGGCAGGGAAAGGATATTGTAAAATCTCCAGTCAGAGGAGGTATTTGCTGGTTCTTCAAACTACTCACAATTTCCGCGATCGGTTCTCCAGAACTGGTTAGAACCTGCTGAACACCATTTCTGTATCCCCTTCTTAAAGGCTTATGATCCCCCCCCCCCCAAATTTTTAGCAATTATCTGTGAGATGCAAAAAATCCTGCTTCTACTTTCAATTTACAATTATTCCTGCAAATGAAAACAAAATCGTTATACAAAATACATAATCATGATCCAGGAAACACATCCTGATAGGAAATGCACCATCAGCAATAACAAGGATTAAATCCTGTAACTGTTTTTCTAAAGCTGGAGAAATTCAAAGCAATTCACATACCTGTTTTGGATGGATGACTGCACCCTTATGCAAAGTCCTTTTTATTCCACACATCCAGCCTGACAACTTTCTAGCTAAAAAGACTGCATTCCTGCTTTAGACCAACCATCCTGAGAACTATTGAGGAATATAGTGACCATCTTGTTTATAGTATTGTTTTTAATACTATAGAGACAGATCTTTCTGACAATGAATTTATCCCTTCCTGCTAAAGGTTGGAGCTGAAATGTGATAATAACTGTGTAAAATAAGAAAGGCAATAATTGCTCTATATACAGAGGTGTCCATGAGGTATGGCCAAGACAGTCAAGATGGTGGCCGCATGATATGTTTAAAACTCTCTGGCTGAGTTTTTTATATATACACAATGCATTCAGAAGCTTTTAAAGAAATCAATTTGAGGCTGGAATCAATTTGATTTTATTTATCCAAAGAATATATTTAATTTTGTTTCTATTTGGAAATCACTTCTGGATTTTTGTGCGTGTGATAGGAAAAAAAACAACTCTTAAACTTTTATTTTGTTTTTGCCGATTAGATAGGTTTGTTGTCATAGAAATGATTAGCATATACAATTGTATAAAAGTAAAAAGTTTAGGTTGTTATTATCTTCTACTGGGCTAAAAAGAGTTGGAAGTCAAGCCCCCCACCCACATTTTTTTTCTTTTTCTACCCCATATTTTCTCTTCTTCCCTTTTTTCCTTCCCCTAGTTTTCCATTACTTTTGATTTTTCTTTGTATTTTACATTTTGATAAACGAATAAAATTTGTAAATTGAAAAAGGAGAGGCTGGATAATCGGCTCTCATTTATCTTTTTTTTTTTCATGCATATGATAGAGGGTTGGCCTTTGTGGTCCCTTCTAAGGGTTGGTCTTCTTTAGAGGGCCAATTTTAGATGGCATTGGATAGTCTTTTCTTTGGTGGCCCTCTTAAGATGGCCTTTGTGGCCCCTCCTAAGCTTACAATCATGTGACTCTGTGTGACAAATGCAATTGACAACTTTCCTATTTTTCTTCTAGACAGGAGGAAAATTTGTGATCTTCAAAATGTTGCTGAATGACAACCATCCAATAGGGCTTTGCCGAGCTTCTGACTGCTGGTAATGCATGTATTCCAGTATTCCTCCACCTGCCATCTGTTTTCCCACTTATTCAGAAAGCAGGGGAGCAACCTGTTGTTTTATGAAGATCATAGGATGAAAGAGTTTTAGGTTCCCACTCTGATCTACAGTGTTTTGCTGGTAAAATAATTGCTTCCTTCTGGATTTATGTCAAGGAAGTAATATGATATAGCAAAATTTCTAGTTGTGGTAGGGATTCCTTGGTTCTCCTGTAACCTGCAGAAAAAACTATCCAAACAAATTTTTCACCTCCCTATCGTAAGTCAAAACAAACAGGAAGAGTTTGGAAATTGGACTTTTCTTAACTGAGCAACACACAGCCTATTGCTTCTTCCTGAATATACAATCCATCAGTCTCTGCAGTCTGGTGTCTAGCAGTCATCTTGGACCACAGCTCCCATAATTCCTCCAGCAATATTAACAAAGAATTCTGGAAGTTGTAATCTCAATACATCAAGGAGTCCATGATGAATCACATCACAATGAAAACAAGAACTATATAAAAGAACTATATGAACTATATATAAGTTCATATATAGTTTATATATGAACTTATATATGAACTTAAGTTTATATATAGTTCATGAACTACATTAACTATATATAAAAGTAGCCCTTGACTTACAACCTCAACTGGAATCAGAATTCCCATTGCTTGTCAAGACAGTTGTTGAGTAAGTTGTGCCTGGAATTTTTTTGCTATTGTTGCTAAGAAAATCACTTCAATTATTAATTAAGCATCCCCCATTGACTTTGCTTGTTGAAAACTGACTGGGAAGGTCTCCATTGGCAATCACATAACCCCAGTACTCTGCAATTATTGTAAAGGCATGTTGGTTGTCAAGCACCCAAATTCTAATCACATCACTATGGGATACTGCAATGATCATAAAGGTGAGGACCAATTGTAAATAATTTTTTCTGTGCAATTGTCATTTCCAGTGATAGCTAAATCAAGGATGACATGTAAACAGAACATAGTGTTACAGCAAAGCAACCATATTTTGTGAGACTGATTCATGTCTAATTCTTTGGACAAACATAGTAACTTTATACATATTGGTGCTCCCTGCAATACAAAGGAAATCCCGATTTAAGAATAAAGCCAACTGTTAAATGGCTGGTTGCCATTTCTAGAAACGGAGAAAAAGCACAAATCTTTAAAATGGGAGAACAACACCCAAAGGAGAAACTACATTAGAGAAGATAGTGGAGATTACAGATGTCCAGAAGAAAGTTTGCACTGGATATAGGCCTAGCTGCCGATTAATGGATCTCCTGGGGATCTACAGATGTCTTACTAGGTAATCAAATGGATATTATTGTTCTGATATCAGTTTGGAGGCCAGCTGGTATATTAGTTTCACAGAATTACAAAGAGAAATAAATCAATAATGTCGTAATAAAACCATTATATACTGCATGAGTGTAGCAGACATAATTACTACAAAAATCTTAATGAGAAAGCAAGATTTATTACTTTTGACCTCAACCTTTCAAACCCAAGGAAAAATGAATTATAAGATTATGGTACAAGGATTAGAATGGGGTTAAGGGGATGCATTCAATATTTACAACTGTTCTTAATTTAGCAGAGAGGGTGAAATGTACTTAATTAACATTTTAAAATCCACACATACTTTAGTTCCAAGACAAAAATATTCCAAGAAAAAAAAATCCTTCTGACATTAAGGATATCACACACTCAAACAAACCCTTTTATTTATATTTATTAAGAGTTTTCATATGGTAAAAGATAAATCAAAAGGAAAAGAAAAGAAAAAAAGCAAGAAAAAAAAGAAAAAGTAAACTAAATTTAAGAAATGCATAAGAGATTTCTAGCCTTCTTTTCAACAGAATAACAGAGTTGGAAGGGATCTTGGAGGTCTTCTAGTCCAATCCCCTGCTTAAGCAGGAAATCCTATACTCTTTCAGACAAATGGTTGTCCAATCTCTTCTTAAAAGCTTCCATTAGGCTAGTTGTTTCACTGATTAATTGTTCTGTCAGGGAATCTCTCCTTTGTTCTTGATAATTACATTCCTATTGTTCCTTTTCCGTCTATTTTACAAATACCCTCACCCCCTATTTATTCCACATCTTTCTTAATCCTCAAATCCAAAAATCCTGAATTCAATTTATTTTCTTCTTTCAGAAAAAAAAAAAGCCTACAAGATTTCTAGTCTATCCAAGCAGTTTCTGTAGTTTGCATGCAGCTTGGAAAACAAATCCTGAGCACTCTATAAATATGTAATATGTATGTATTTAAATAATCTGTTCTAATCAATTCTGCTTTGCCTTCCCATTTCGCTAGCTGTTCCAGTAACCTACATATCATCCGTTTCCGTTATAAAGTGAATATTGTAATAAAAACATATCTCAGATCATCTGCTGCGATTGAACTACATGCATAATATGCACTCACGTTATAGCCCTATTACAATATCCACTTTCTAATACTACCAATGCCAACAGAATCAACTAAGCTTTAATAAAAACCCTTCTATTCCTGTAATAATGGAATTGTGTAAAATGTCTTGCAGAATGAAAGGGGATAAAGAATTTTTTTTAAATAAAGAAGGCTATTTTTAAATAGCTGTAGGGCTCTATTTGAGGGAAAACATAGTTAATATTGCCTGTATACCTTTGTTGTTTCGATTTCTTCTCCTTCTCCTTCTCCTCCTCTTCCTTCTCCAACATTTGCTAGGTATAGCAGTATTTATACAATGTAAGCTACTTACTATTAACACTATAAAGGCCCTGTCACACTGCCCAATGGATGCAAAACGTTTGTAAAAAGGACACAGCGGACAAGAAAAATGTTCCATCCATTGTTATCCGCTCTCAAAAGGGGCAAAAATTTGCATAAACAGAGCGGATAACACGGAAAGGAACGGACGGGGGGAGGACGCAGAGCGGATGGAAAGTGGATGCGGAATGGAAGCATCCTTTTGCATCCTCTAGGCATCCTCTAGACATCCTTAATATCTGAGATAGGTCCCCTCTGTGAACGTTTTTTCCATTTTAAATGCTTTCTTTGCGTGCTGCATCCGCTTTCATCCTTTCTCCGTCCGTGCTACTAACGCTGTGCGTCCGTTCCGCTTCCTCCCTGCGTCCGTTTACCGCTGGAACGGATGCGAGTTGCGCGGATGCGCAGCGGATGCCTAGCGGATATAGCGGATGCGTAACGGATGACAACGGATGCAGAACGGATGTCCCCTGTATGCTTAGTGGATGCAGAACAGACGCGTTGGATACATTTTCCGCTCAAAAGTTTTGAGCAGCTCAAAACCTTTTGAGCGGATGAAATGTCAATAGACGGATGCTGGACGGATAGAGAGGAAGCAAAATGGAGGCAGTGAGTACAGAACGGAAGCATCGCGTTAACCAACGGATGGTAAGTGTTTTTCTCCGTTTTACATCCTCTTTCCATCCGTTGGTGCAGTGTGACAGAGGCTTAAGGTGTCAACTTAAACCATTCCAGATAAAGAAAAGTTAATATCAATATTAACTATGATTCTGAGAAGTTAATGCATATAAAATTGCTTGAATTGTGCATTGAAGCTAAGTAAGCCATAAAATATTGTGAAAACTGACTATTTTGACTCCTATTACAGCTGCCACTGGGAGATCATATAAGAAGAAAGAGGTTTCCACATGATGTAGCTGGAAGCAAGGGAGGGAGTCCTTCCTGATGTGAACTTGGCATTTAAAACCTGACCAAAGCAGAATAAAATTGGGTCCTATCATGTAATAACAGATGACTTTGCCCCTCTCCATTGAAGCTTTATCATACTTAGAATGATTTAATTGGTTAATTTAATGTAACTGTTTAATTTTATAACTAGTCAACAAAAAGTATAATTTCAGAAGAACTGGAAAACCCCTGGATTAAGTTGTAATGATGAAAAGGGTCCACCTAGGTTTGATAATGTAAAAAGCAAAATTTTAGGGACCTCAGTTTTCAAAAACTAGAACAGTATAAAAAACACTGAGCCTTTATTGCCCTTTACACATGATGACCTAATTCAATACAGAACACTGCCCTTTTCTCCAAGAATAGGAATAAAAACATTTCAAATTGCCCCAAACTGAATTACAGCTTTTCTTTTTCAGAAATGATGTATTTGAATTTGCAGGCTGCTTTTGATAAACTGTTGTTGCTATAGACACTCAGTCTGGGGTCAACTTTGTGCAATCATAGAGTTCCTTTTACAACAATACTTCTATTGTCTGGCTGAATTGTGGGATTGCACTTTCTCTTGTTTGCTCAGTAATACAGGTGCAAAACATTTCATTTACAGAACCTGTTCAGTCTACCATGCCAGCTAGCAGACTAGTTTAAAATAAGTTTTAAACTAAAAGTAGTTTAAAGACCTGACACTTTAGACATAAGTGCCAGGACTACACAAATCCCTAGCTAGGATATAAAGCATTTTGACATCTGTGGTTCCAACAGTGTGAGGAGAATGCCAAGGAAAATCTATTGCTGACATTATTCATTTCTAAGGACAGACATCTTGTTTTATCATTTTTCTGCTAAACTACTGCAATGCATTCTCCATGAGTCTTCCTTTGAAGACTACTCAAAAACTGCAATTGCAAAACTGCAAAAATTGCAAAATCAAAAAGCTGCCATCCAGTTTCTTTTCTCCAGGAGTTGCTCTTTGTCAGTTTTTCTCAATTTCAGCAGTTTTAAAATGTGTGGGAGAAAGATTTCTGGAGAATTAAGTCCATACATCTTAAAGCTATGGTACTACTCTGGCCAACTTCTCTTGGAATTATGGCCTTGTACCATCCCTTTTAATGTCTCAGAAACCACTTAAGGTGAATCCCCTCTGTACAACGTTTAACCAATTATTGCTGTTTTTAATTTCAATTTGACTGTTTTGTTTAGTCAATATTGCTTTCATCATTTCAGTATTAACTTTATATTTTATATATTGTATATTGCTTTGTTGGATCATTGCACTAATCCATTTTCTGAGTTTGCCCAGTATGCCCAATCATAAACTAACAATTTATTTAATTTATTTAATAGGTTTGTATATGGTTTGTAAATGTAGTTTTTATATACATACATACATACATGTATATATATATACACATACATACATACACATAAATATATGTATAATCATATATTTCAGCCAGTATTACCACCGGTTTGGCGACTATGTTTTGCACGTTACGTGCATGTATAAAAAAACCTTAAACTGTGCCGCCGGACAGCTGAAAAGCACTGCGTGCGGGTGCGCAGCATTTGAAAAGCCTCTTTTTTCCTGATTTTTCAACCTCAGCTGTAGCTGAGGTTGAGAAAGCAGGAAGTAAAGGACAGGCTGGGCCAAACAGCAGCAAACAGAGACCCGGTTTGGTGTCTGCTGCTCTCCAGAGCTATTGGTTCTTTAGAATCAGGCAGAACCAATAGCATCCCATCCCTGTGTATAATATATACATATATAATATATGTTTTCTTAAGTTATATGTATGGTATTCAGCTTTGTTTGGATATTTTCCCATGTCATTATATTTGTGCTTTTAAAGTTGGAGCAATGTTTTGGCAGAATCTCATCTGCCATCATCAGGCTTCTGTATTGTGTTCGTCTGTGAGTCAGACTTTCACAGCCGTTTCAGTTTAAAATTTGGGGCTAGCCTACTGCTGTGCCAGAATATTTTTTTTTTCTTCATCCTGATTGGTTGGGAGTCTTGGTCTGTGTTTATTGGTCTTGGAGTTTGCTGTGTTCTGCTTGATTGGTGTTTCTAATATCTTCTATCTGTTTTGTAGTGTTTTTTTTTTTTTGTCTTGATTAGCTGGCAACATTGTGTTTCATGTATTGGGGGCTTTTAGCGCAGCTTGGCTTTGGGTGAATGGCCGGCTATCATTTATTAGGAAGCTAGGCTTCATCTGGGTGGCTGGCTGGAGTGTGTTTGGGCTGGAGGTATCAAGGGGGGTCTGTTTGTGCCAGGTGTTTGTTTGGCTTGTGGTGTGGAGATGTTTTTGTTTGTGAGTGCAGGCTTCAAGATAATTGGTTTAGCAGTGTTCTCCTAGTTCCATGATGCCCCAAACTATATGGCCTCCCCAAAATACACAAAGAAGGAATACCTCTGAGACCCATAGTAAGCTCCAGAGGAGCACCAATACAAACCCTAGCCAAATACCTAGCAAAGCAACTACAGCCCCATGCTGAAGCAGCAGCTTCAGATGTACAAAACTCATACCACCTCTTAGAAATGATTGAAGATCTACACGTGGAACAAAGAGATCTGCTTGTAAGTTTCGAAGTGGTTTCACTATTCACTCAAGTCCTGATAAAAGAAACTCTATAAATCATCAAAAACCAATACCAACCACCCAAATACACTCATGGAACTAGCAGAACACTGCTTAACCAACACATATTTCATATGGTCTGTCCAATGTACCGTGTTTCTCACAATAAGGCTGGGCCTTATTTTTTTTTGACCCCCGAAAAAACGGCTAGGCCATCTTTTTGGGGGTGACTTAATTTCCTCCCCCACCAAGAGCGGCCCACCAAGAGACTTCAGGGCAGTCTCTTTCTGACGATTGGAGCTCCCAAAGTATGGTCAACAGTCACTTCGATCAGCCGGTAGAAGCGGCCTGGGGTGAGCACACACACACACTCCCCTCGCCGCGAGGCTACTTCTACCGTATCTGCTGATCGAAAGCTCCCTTGAGGACACAGTCCCCAGCTGCTTCGGGGCGATGCATGGCTGCACCAGTCCCCTCACCTTTAGGGCAGTCTCTTTCCGGCTATTGGAGCTCCCCAAATGCGGTCAACAGTCACTTCGATCGGCTGGTAGAAGCAGCCAGGGGTGAGCACACACACACACACACTCCCCTCGCGGTGAGACCGCTTCTACCGGCCGATCGAAGTGACTGTTGACCGCACTTGGGGAGCTCCAATCGCCAGTAAGAGACTGCCCTAAAAGTGAGGGTACAGGGAGCCACACCTCGCCCCGAAGCAGCTGGGGACTGTGTCCTCAAGGGAGCTTTCAATCAGCAGATAGAAGCGGCCTCGCAGCGAGGGGAGTGTGTGTGTGCGCTCGCCCCAGGCTGCTTCTACCGGCCAATCAAAGTGGCTCTTGACCGCACTTGGGGAGCTCCAATCGCTGGAAAGAGACTGCCCTAAAGGCGAGGGGACTGGTGCAGCCACGCCTCACCCCGAAGCAGCTGGGGACTGTGTCCTCAAGGGAGTTAGCTTTTGATCGGCAGATAGAAGCGGCCTTACTGTGAGGGGAGTGTGTTTGTGCACTCGCCCCAGGCTGCTTCCACCGGCCGATCGAAGTGGCTGGTGACTCTGCCTTCAAGAGAGCTTCTATTGGCTATCAGGGTATTCTGGCCTAGGCTACCTGCAGGGCACTCCTAAAGGCAAGTTTTCTCCCACCCCTAAACCCGCCCTTTCCCCCCATTTCTCTTCACCTCATGAAGTTCTAAAGAACGATGTGAGAAATGGGGAGAAACGCATGGTTTTAATAGGCCTAAATTTAGGGGCAGAGCTTAATTTCACCTCATGCCTAGAAATCATGCTGGGCCTTCCTATTGGTGGAGGCCGTATTGTTAAAGAAACACGCTATGTGGCCGGGGAACTTCGTATATGCCTTGGTTTTCCAGGTCAATTTTATCTTTGGGGTTTCTAGGGATGCTGTTATTTTTTTGTCTGTTTTGAAGTCTTGATGTGATGCCTGTGTAGTATCTTACTGATTTTGTCTGTAGTTTTGGACAGACCAATAGAAGAAAAAGTACCCGCCTGAGTGAACACAAAAATGCAGTAAAAAAGCTGGAACACACCTCCTCACTAGTCCAACACATGAAAACCACAGGTCATAACATCAACTTCAGTGGCACCAAAAACCTTAGCCACTATAGAAAACCCCAGCCACAGAATCATCAGAGAAGCCATAGAGATTGAAAAAAGACCTGAAAGCATGAATAGAAGAGATGATTCCACCAGACTGTCAATCATTTGGAAGCCTGCACTCTCAAATAGAAAGATCTCCACACCACAAGCCAGGCAAACACCTGGGCACAAACAGACTCCCTCTGATACCTCCAGTTCAAACACCCCCCCACCAGGCACCCAGATGAAACCTGGCTTCCTAATGGATAGCAGCCATCCTTTCACACGAAGCCAAGCTGCACTGAAAGCCTCCAACACAAGAACAGAGTGTTGCCAGCCAATCAAAGCCACAAAACAGACAGAAGAAACCAGAAACACCAATCAAACAAACTCCAAGACCAGTAAACACAGACCAATACTCCCAACCAATCAGGATGTAGAAAAAACCATCCTGGCACAACAGTAGGCTAGCCTCAAATTTAAAACCAACGGCTGTGAGACCCTGACCCACATACAAACTCAATACAGAAGCCTGATGATAGATGAGATTCTGCCGAAACGTTGCTTCAACTTTAAAGCACAACTACAATGACGTGAGATAATACCAGAAGGAAGCTGAACAGCACACACACCATACACACACATATATTTATATTTATACACACATACACACACATAATATGCATACACACACATATAGATCAATATATACATATACAAATATATCATATGAAAGATTGAGGGCAATAGCAAAAGGGGACGACAGAGAATGTGTTGGCTGGATGGAGTCACTGAAGCAGTCAGCATGAGCTTAAATGGACTCCAGAAGATGTTAGTGGGCAGGAATGCCTGGAGGAACGTTGTTCCTGGAGTCGCGATGGGTCGAACACAACAACAAAAGATATACATAAAAACACATATCTAAATTAGGGCATGTAAACTTACAAAAGGCAAGGTTAACGATATTCAAATTCATCATGCTGGATGTATAATAGCCATAAGGTCTTTATCTAATTTTTAGTATAATATATACAGTATAAAACCAGTATAAAATCAATGTATCTTAGAGGAATATTTTGGAGTCAAAGTCATTTTGCATCCATTGGTCTTGGTAAATAAATGAATCGAGACTCTTTATTTATCAATAAGTTAAATCAAGCAGTGCTTAAATGAATATTAATTTATAATGTACAATTTCATACAAAGCTATAGCAGAGAGGCTTCCAGTGATATTGGGTTTGATTTATGACATGTGTGGGTGTATCTGGTTATTGCATATATTTGTGCTAGTTTCCCGAGAAACTGCACATTTAAATTCTGACAGATATCCAAATTAACGTCAGACTTCTTGGGAATGGTAGAAGCCACACCCCGAAAGCCCGAGTACGCTTGCGCAACTGCGTTTTTCCTTTTCTTTTTTTCGTGGGAAGCCTGACATCACGAATACAAGACGCCGGAGACGAAGGTGCGCTTGCGCAACTCTCGCATATGACCTTTGCTGACTCGCACCTGTGTCCTAAGGGGGGGAGAGGGAGAGGGAGAGAGAGGAGCTGCATTTCTACACATGCGTACTACTTCTAGATTGTAAACGGGCTTGTTTTTTCCCCCTAGGTGACGTCAGTGCAGTGGATGACATAATTCATGGCGTGATTCGTCACGACGCTAGTTCCTGATTTCGGTCCTGAGCACAGTGTGCGTTCTCGATGGTGCGCTAGCTCCCCTAGAGCGCCTCATATCCTTCCGGAGGTAGCCCCGCCTTTAGGGCGGGGGAATAAAGACTAGTTTTGGCGGGAGTTGAAAGGTAAGGGGTGCGCTGAGGGGGAACCCGTCAACATTTCGCAAGTGCTTCTCGGGAAGCGGCTGGGGATGATGGGACTCGGTCTTCTGGCTTCCCCGCGTGTACTTTAAACTAGAAAACGGGCCCACCGCTGTGGACTTGTCCGCTCTCTGTCTCTGGGCCTGGTTTTTTTGCGGTGGCTCCGCCCCCGTCCCGCCCCTTTTGTCCTTCCAGGGAAGTTGGGCTCCTCTGGAAGAAGGACTCGTTCACACGACACGATACACACGGGTTCAGGGTGCAACGGGAGGGATTTCTGCGAAGGCTTCATGGTGGGGAAGCTGGTTCACACAAGTGGTTAGAAGAAGAAGGCCACGAAGTGCTCAAGCCCGCTGGCCTGTTGTGTGAACAGGACCTTTCACTAAGGGAAAAAATGAGAGAAGGAGCAATGGATGGAAACTGATCAAGGAGAGAACCAACCTGAACTCAGGAGAAATTTTCTGACAGAATAATTAATCAGTGGAACAATTTGCCTCCAAAAGTTGTGGGTACTGGAAGTTTTTAAGAAGAGATTGGACAACCATTTGTCTGAAATGGTGTAAGGTTTCCTGCCTGAGCAGGGGGTTGGACTAGAAGACCTCCAATGTCTCATCTAACGCTGTTATTCTATTCTAAGAAGGTTGTTTTGTTAGGAGCCAGAGCCAGAGACCAGAATGTCTATGGAGACATTCATCCAGTTCATGGTTGTCCCAACGGTGCTTTTTTTCAAGAGGCAACTGGACTTTCTGGTTTTTCTTTTGAAGATGTTTCGCTTCTCATCCAGAGCTGAAGAAGCTTCTTAAGAAGCCAAACGTCTTCAAAAGAAAAACCAGAAAGTCAAATTGCCTTTTGAAAAAAAAAAGCACCTTTGAGACAGGCCAGGATGAAGCTGGTAGCATCTTTTTTGACTGAGTTTATGTGAGCTGCGTGGGTGTACAGGTAGAGGTAATTGCCCCCAAATGACTTCATTTGGTCTGCTTTTACCCCCTGAAGTCCCTCCTGGTGCAGATCTCAAGCAACCATTTTGGAAAAAGGACACTTCGGCTGCATAAATGAGTGAGAGGTTGTTGAACTCACATAAAATTTCAGCTCGCTTCAGCACAATGGATGTTTTAATGTGTTGTGATAGTTCTGGATAAGGTACTTCAGATCTGTCTCACGTGAAATCTGCATCTGTGTCAGCAATTTCTCTTTTCCCACTTCCTCATTTAAACCCTACATGAGTTTAGTCATTCCATCTGATGAAGTGAGCTGCAATCCCCACTCCCTGCCCCAAAACCCCCTGATGTTTGTCAATAACATTTGTTATTTGTCAGAAAAAGTGTTACCATATATTTTATTTTTGGCCACTGTAAACAAGGTTTACCTACTATATATATGATCAAATGAAAGCAAGCTGGTTGAATTACGGATGTCTTTAGGTTGAGCTTTTGGGGTTCTATGTATTTTTCTTTAAATGTTCTCAGGTTAGTGTGTGATGGTAATTGGCTATTAAATGCACGGCCCTCTATTCTCTAAATGTGTATTAATATATAGCAGCCCCCCCCCCCCAAACTTGGCAACTTTAAGACTGCTATGCTGGCTGGAGAATTCTGGGAGTTGAAGTCCACAAGTCTTAAAGATGCCAAGTCTGAAGATCTCTGGTATATAGAGTAGTAGTCTCTAATATCTGTTGCTGAATAATAATGAATAATGAATTCCCCTAGACAGTTGATGAATACACTAAGTAAAATGGAACTGTTGTGTTATAGGTGCAACTGCAATGCAGGTAGTTCTAGACTTAAAAACCATTGGTTTAATAACCGTTCGAAGGTACAACAGCCCTGAAAAAATGATTTATGACCAGTCCTTATCCTTACAAATGTTACATCATCCCCATGATCATATGAAAATTTGGGAGATGAAGAACCAGTATATATGTATTATGATGGTTGCAGCATTCCAGGATCAGATGATCTCCATTTGCAAGCTTCAATGAGGGAAGCAAAGTCAATGAGGGAAGCTGGATTTGCTTAATGACTGATTTGTTTAACTGCAATGATTCTCAACAATTATAACAAAAGTTGTAAAATCAAGTGTGACTTATTTAAACAGTGCCTTTCTTTTAGCTATGGAAATTCTGATCCCAATTGTGATTGGAAGTTGAAGACTACCTTTCCTATAATTTTTCAAGACAAACAGTAACACAGGTTTCCTTTCCTGTTCCTCCCTCTACAGGTTGCTAGTGTGAAGAAGAGCAACAATGCAGGCATTTCTGAAAGGTCCAGTCAGTGCTAAACCTCTCTCTACGAAAGAACGGGGAGCTGCTGCAACTGCAGGAAGCAGTGGAGAGAGCAAGAAACTCAGACCCATTCCTTGGGTCGAAAAATAGTAAGAGAGTTGCTCTGGTTTGGAATCTGAGTAATGTAATTGCTGAGGATGAATGTACAGACTTGAACTGCTGGGGAATGAGGATGTTTCAAATTAGCTTTTTGATTGTAACCACCAGATCTCCCTGCTTTTTCTGTCCTTGGTTGATCTTCTCCTTGATTGATCTTCTGCATTTATAATTGGACTTACTTCCATACTTACTGATAAATATATTCATGCTAGTCTAAAGTAATTTTGGTCCATGTTTGTATTGTTTGGGGAATTTATTTATTAAATCTATATGCCGCTCATCTCACCATCAAGTGATTCTACATGGCTTACAAGATAAAAATGATATATAAAACTTTAAAACAAGAAATATTAACATTAAAATTAAGATAGCTAAGGAAGGAACTCTACTCAGTGGAGTAGAGAGTCTACAATGATCCGCGCTACAGTGCTTTTTGTGTATTTATTTCCAATGTTCAACAGAAAATATAAGCCCTGAAACAGAGCCAGTTCAGTACAATGTTCTGTTTCACTTCATCACCTAGTCTTTTAAAACATATTTAGATTTGTGTATTACTTCACTGAAGTGATTACCTGAAATGACACCACCATATGTGCTTGCTGGACCATTTAAGGAGATTGGAAAAGATTATATGGAAGCTCAGTCAGTATTGAAGTTAATCCTTTATCTGATGATATGGAGACTAACCCAGCCTCCCCATGAGGCAGCATTTTGCTGATACCTGTTTTTTTTTTCACAGTGTGAAGGATAAATGATACGCTTATGCGTAATGAATATTATTATAACACAATAGCTATATATTTGTATAATTTTAATTTTTTCTTTGAGTAATTTATCTTTGATTGTCTTCATCTTATTAAGATAATTAATGGTTGGAATTTAGATCCTGTTATTGTGGCAGCTACATGCTCAGACTTCTGAGCAATAAAAGACATGGAAAGCTCTTTGATATAAAGAATAACAGAATTGGAAGGGACCTTGGAGATCTTCTAGTCCAACCCCCTGTTCAAACAGGAGATCCTATACCATTTCAGACAAATGGCTGTCCAATCTCTTCTTGAAGACTTCCAGGGATGGAGCAATGAAGATAACTGTAATCGTAATATTCATTTTGATTTTTAAAGAGTGTTTTGAAGAGTACAGCATTTAATGCAGTATTCATTTTTAAATATCTAGCCGTCCAAAATGTATGGATGAAGTTGCATTTCAAGAGGAAGTTGTGGCAGTACTGAAGAAATCCTTACAGGGAGTTGATGTGAGTGTTGCAGTCATTAAAATAACTATTTCTTGTAGAAATTAAATGAGGATTGGAAAAATTTGTACTATTGCCAACTCTTGTTGTTTTATCAAAATCAAGTATACCCTTAACTGTTGAAAGATGCTTATTGTGAATAAAGGAATCAGCTTCCTGAATATTAAAACAGCAGTATCCAGTTTTTATCATAGTAACTGCAATTGATATTGCATGTGCCATTTATAGTACAGGTAGTCCTTGACTTACGACCACAATGGAACCCAAAATTTCTGTTCCTAAGCAAGGTAGTTGTTAAGTAAGTTTTGCCCCATGTTATGAACTTTCTTGCCACAGTTATTAAGTGTATCACTGCAGTTGAGTTAGTTACATAGTTGTTCAGTGACTCTGGCTTTCCCTTTGACTTTGTCAGAAGGTCACAAAAGGAGACCACATGACTCTGGGACACTGCAATTGTCGTAAATATGCGGCAAGTGTCTGAATTTTGATCATGTGACCATGGGGATGCTGCAACAGTTGTGTGAAAAATGGTCTTAACTCACTTTTTCCAGTGCTGTTGTAACTTTGGTCACTAAACGAACACTTGTAAGTCAAGGAGTACTGTACTTTTTAAAAGCTTGGTTTACATATTGGGCTTTCATATTGCAGGATATTAAAATTTGCAGTAGCTAAAAATTTCTAAACATACATTGTAACCTAGTTTAATAGAATGGATTATAGCTTCAGCTGTTAATGATGTCTTATGTCCCTCTTTATGGTTTTTACATAGCAGCTTAGGAAAGTAATTATAAATTATATATATATCAATATTCTTTTTTAAATGTTGTTGCTTCTCTTGAATTTGACTCCTTGTGTAATGTAAGCTGACTGGCTGGTCTTTTTTAAGCCTACTTCTTGGATACTTATAAAATTGGATTTAAATATTACCACATTTGCCAGCTAAATGGGAAAATATTCATTTATAATTAGATTTCATTTTTTATTTTTCTTGTAACTAACCAAATAGTATTTAGGAAGATTCATTATTTGAAAATTAAGCCCTATTGGCTGAGATTAAAAACAACAACTAAACAACTTGTTCTGCATGTTGAAGGATTTCTGGTTCCAGTATCTTCTACAAAATACTAAGGCACCAAGGATTGGTTCTGTGGAAAGAATTTTTCCATGGACTGGGGGGGAGGGGGGCATGGTTTTGTGTGCTGGCTGCATCCCGTGGATGGGGCTTTGCTTGTTTGTATGGCCCGGTTTCTGGCATGCTGCAAACTGTTGCCGGTCCATGGACCAAGGGTTAGGGACCCCTGTACTAAGGTGGGTTTTTTTTGTCTTTTTTGTTAACATGGTGAGGTTTTGAAAGGTCCTCTTGATACAATATAGAGAGTGTAGGTGTGTGTTTAGTGGTCTTCCTTTGAGCAGATACACTCACAGAACATGCACCTACACTATATTTGAGTCTTCACCATTATCTTGAACACCTTGCTTTCAATACTCAGACATGTTTAAATAACTGCATCTCTATTTTGTTGGATTTGCTTTCGATGTAGTTTCCACAGTTCTAACATAGTTTTACCATGTATTTACCGTGAATTTTAATTTGCAAAAATTAAATGTATTTCTAACTTTTTCTGAATTGAATAAACTGCCTTCAGGTACATTAATTTCATTGTTAGAAACAATAAAATAGCTTAGATGGGTCACTTAAACAGCCCTGTTTAAAACATGGCCATTCATTCTGCAATTCTTTTATACATTTCCCTGGAATTAAGTTTTGTTGAACCCACTGGGCCTTTCTTTTCAGTAAGGTTAGAACATAGCTTGTTTGGTATTAAAGAATGCGTGAGACTGTTGGGGCTTCCGGTTTGCAAGGCTCGGCGGCGGCAGGAATCCGTGATCGTGCGTGGTTTCTGCTGCGCTCGTCGCTGGAGTGCCCCGAGCCAACCGGCTTCGGGGCTATAGCTACCCCGTAGAGATAGCTGAAGACAGGGGAGACCAAGCAGGCGTCGGGGGGAGTCGAACCCCCTCTCCTCAGCTGGCTTAACTCCCTTTTCTGAAAGCAGTAGAGCGGTGGTCAGAAATGTCCGCCACAAAGAAGCTTTCATCCAGAAAAGAATGTGCAGGAGGAAGCTGAGAAGTGAAAGTTTTGGCTGACCGGGAGGAGAAGCAACATCCAAGATATCCTGGAATTTAAATTTTGGAAAAAGATACATCGTTCCCTAAGAAGATCTAGAAGCGTCAATTGAAAGTGAAAAGGGAAAGTTTGGTTTTTTTTCACTCTCCTTCCTTATGGTGACAGCAGATGAATGAGAAATTGGAAAAACCCGCTTTGGCATCAGCAGGTAATCAAACTGGAAAATTAAAGCCAAGGGGACAATAAAGATTTCTGAACACTGGAAAAAAAAATGTTTTATGCTGTAAGTGGGATGGGAGAGGATAAGAATTAAGATTAGGATTTGGCTGGAGGAGACTGCTTGGAATTTAAAAGACTAGAACAATATCATAACAAGACTTGTAAAAGATACATTTTAATTGGAACTTTATAACTGAATTACAACCCCAGGAAGAGAAAGTGAAAAAAAGAAGAAAGTGTTAAATGAAATAGACTGTGTGTATTTGGATTGTTTGGTGACTTTGGGACTTTTCTAAATTCTTATTTGAATGATTAAAATCATTTGGTTTGTTTAAAAAATTTTTTTACAATGGCATGTGTGGATGAACTGAAAATGGAATTTATAAAATATAAAGAAGAGGAACAAGAAGGGAAGGGATCTTTTGGCTCCGTTTTTCATTTTTTAGAAACGGCAATTTCTACGTATGAGAAACTACAAGAACAAGAAGATTGGGATGAAGAAGAAGCCATCTTTAATGAACAAGCAACTTTATCTGGAGAAGAAAGGGGAAAGGGGGGAAAGAGAATGGAGAATTTAAGACTTAAAAAAACAACCAAAAAAGGGAAAAATAAGGTGAAAAGTGGATACAATGTCAGAAAGCAACAGAAAAGAGGAATACAGAAGAGGGTAGGAAGAGACAAGGGGGTAAAAAGGGTAGCACGGAGAAGCAAGGGAGGAAGGAAGGGAAGAAAAGCTATAAAGGTTTGAAACAAGATGTAAACAAACAGGACTTATTTAGAGATAATGGGTAAAAATATAACCTGAAAAAGAGATTCTGCAAAAGTACATAAGATTGTATTGTTGTATTTGTGTTAGAAATAATGTTAGAAAATTTGGAACAACATATGATTATAAAATGTGATCAAATATTCAATGTAATTTAGTGAAAATGTCTTTTTTTATGAACAGAATAAACGAAATATGAGAGAATTGAATTAAGAAGGAAGGAGAATATTTTAATGACATAATGTTTTAAAATATAAATGAAATGGGGGGGAAGTAACTACGCAAAATTTATAAGTGTTCCCATAGAAGCATGATACCTATTTGAAAAGGAATGTATGAAATATTCAAGATTTATGAATAATAAAGCAACAGAAAAGAGGAATATAGAAGAGGGAAATGAAGATGAAGATTGAAATAAGTTGTAAAGAAACAAGACTTATTTAGAGATAATGGGTAGAAATATAACTGAAAAAGAGATGCTGTAAAAATACATGAGACTACATTGTTGTATTTGTATTAGAAATAATGTTAGAAAATTTGGAACAACATATGATTATAAAATGGGATAAAATATTCAATGTAATTTAGTGAAAATCTTTTCTCCTTTGAACAAAATAAATGAAATGAAATACGAGAGAATTGAATTAAGAAGGAATGGGAACATTTTAATTACATAATGTCTTAAAATATAAGTGAAGTGGGGGGGAAGCAACTACGTAAAATTTATAAGTGTTCCCATAGAAGCATGATACTTACTTGAAAAGGAAGGTATAAAATGTTTAAGATTTAAATGAATATTAATCTTAACGATAGAGTTCAATTGGTATGGATTGTTGTTGTAATTATATATTTATAATTTTTTTCTTTTTTAAAATATAGTGTTTAGAATGTACTAAGCAGAATCCGAATGAAAGTTATGTATTATTTTAAGTGTTAAATTTAAGGGAAAAATATAAAGGCGTCACACTCCAGTCAGTGATTACAGGAGAAATTTTGTGTTAATGAGAAAAGATAATAGACAGCTGAAACAGGACAGACAAAGGATATAACTATAATGATATAAATTGAGATGAAATAAAATAGAATTAAGAGAGTGAAAAGAGGGGAGAAGCTATATAGAAAATGTTGAATGGTAATAAGATATGGAATAGCATATAAAAGTGAGCATGAACTTGAATTTATGTTTGTATGAAGAGATGTAACCCGGGATCAAGCTGCTTTCAAAAAAGATGTTTTATGTTTTTATGTTCTGTGTTTTGTTTGTATATGTTTGTCTTTTAAAAATCAATAATTTTTTGAAAAAAAAAAAGAATGCGTGAGACTGTGAATGAGTAGTAGTAGTTTTTTTTCCTTTTTTTCCTGGGATTTAGGGACAAATAACTACTTTAGCTAAAATCACATTCTTTTTTTCTTACACTTTTTTTCTTACACTTCTTGTGGTTGTTTGAAAAATAGGAAAATAGGTATTTACTAAATATATTACCATATTCTTTAAATTTCTTTCTGTTACAGCTACCCAACCTCTTGTTCTATGGCCCTCCTGGAACTGGGAAAACATCTACTATTTTGGCAGCAGCTAGAGAACTCTTTGGGTAATATGAAGTTCAGTGAAATTGAATTTGAGTCCATCCATGTGTTGTGCTACTCATTAATGTTTCTGGCATGCACTTCTTGAAATTTTAAAACACACTAAGAATGGATTCTGATCAGAATAAAGAATAAAATAGATACTGTATATTTGTAAGGCTGATTGTTGGCTAGCTGAAGAATGAAAAATTCCTAAATGTGGACATGGATGCAAATACAATACCTAGGACAGTTGATAGGAAAGCTACGACACATTATTTTGGATTCCAGTGTCCTCAATCCCAACCTTTGTGACAAATCTCCAGGGAAAATGGGAGATGTAGTCCAAAACAAGTTTATCTGTCCTGTTTCAGGTACGAACAAGGGAGTGTGAATTTGATAGGCAAGACTAAATGCAATGCTGCAAGTTACAGTAGTGGGGAGATTTAGAATTTTGAGGCCCTATTTTAGCACCCTTGTGAAATAACTGCCTTGCTGGGCATAGGGAATTCTGCTTTTATCCAGAAAGCAGAGTGATCAGATTGCTTCTCGCCAGCTTCTCTAGTCCACCAAGATGATCTCTATCACCTCCATCTTTTTTCCTAGGATGCATTTCCAAAAATCCATCCCAGTTTTATTTTCTAAGTCTCACAAAGACTGTATGGATTCCCAAAGCATTGTCAGAAATTCAGATTAGGTTTGAGTTTGATCCTTTATTTGGGGAACAATGGCTCCCCTGCGTATTATTTTCATTCAAGATTCCAAATAACTAATAAAATCAGGGGAGCATCAAGACTGGTGTTTACAAAGCCCTTGGTTATCCCTAGGCATTAAGTTGGCTCAGAAGTAACCCAAAACTACAGGGTGTCCTCAACCTATGATCACAGTTGAGCCCAAGATTTTTGGTTGAGTTTTGCCCCCTTTTACAACCTTTCCTGCCACAGTTGTTAAGTGAATCTGGCTTCCTATTGACTTTGCTTCTCAGAAGGTCACAAAAGGGGCTCACATGACCCTCAGGACACTGCAACCATCATGGGGATGCAGTGCATGAACATTGAAACTCTTTTGTTATGGTTCATCTCAGACAGATGTTCAAACTAGATTTGGCATTTTTATCCACCTACCGAATCCTTCCCAATGACCTGAGATAGGCCGATATGGATGTTTCATGGTATTAAAGGTATCATCATAGGATCTAAGCTGTTGTGGGTAGAATTGCCTTTTGTAATTGATTGATGGTGATTTTGTCAATGGCGATGGTGTTCAAGTCATGCTCCAGATGTTTTGGGGATTGCACCCAGGGTGCCTATTACTATTGTACGTCCTTTGCTTTCTTTTACCACATTCTATTTCTATTTGCAGGTCTTTGTATTTTGTTATCTTCTTTTTTTTCTATTCTGTTTTCTCCAGGTACTGCCACATCCACTATCCAGGTGTTTTTTTCTTTCCTATGGATAGTTGGAGTGTTATGTGGCAGGTACCTGCTCTCTGAATTCTAAACTCCCAGAGCGATTTAGCTTCTTCATTTTCCATTAGTTACTCTATTTTATTATTATTATAGCATGCAGTAACGAATCTTGAAAGTCAGATTCTCTCTCTTTCCTCTAAAGAGAATAAAAATGGGACAATCTTCACTTCACATTTTTTCTTCATTCCCTCCTCTCTGTTCAGCCTAAATTGATATTTAACTAAAAGCTGTATTCCTGTACTCTTCTACAGACAAGGTACTATAGCAGTTGACTTTATAAAAATTCAAAAGTTCTGCCAAAGATGTTTTTTAAAAATTGTTTATATTTCTTTTGTTATAAACAGTCCTGAATTGTTCCGGCAGAGAGTCCTTGAATTAAATGCATCTGATGAACGTGGAATACAAGTCATTCGAGAGAAAGTCAAGACTTTTGCCCAGTTAACAGTATCGGGAAATCGTTCAGAGTAAGTTCTCTCAGATAGTATTTCTTTCTGTTTTAGGTTAACATGAGTTGCTTTGTAAAGCTAAAATAAACTACGAGTCAGCACTGCACTATGAGACTCTACCTAACCCTAACCCTAAGTGAGTCATCCAAACTTTACTTTAATCTGAGGGGAATTTATCATTTGCCAATTGTACATACCTTTGCTAGAGTCTCCGATAGAACGTATGTAGGCACCGAAATGAAATGTAATATATTAAGATACTTAAATTGCATCCTCCATTTAATTGAAATAGCAGCTTCAACTACCCCTTTGAGTAACTTCTCTCTCTGTTGGTTAGATTATGATAAGAAATAGATTAATGTATCAATTCTCCTTTAAATATTCTGTAGACAGAAACGAAAGATATAAGCCATATGTAGCTCATGTATTGAAAAATTTAAAGCAGAGTTTAGGAAAAGCATGAGTTGATTTAGCCTATTTTTTTCTGCCTGTTTTTTTTTTCCTTTTTTTCCTGGTATTTAAGGACAAATAACTACTTTAGCTAAAATCACATTCTTTTGGATTCTTAAATCCCTCTCTAAAATGGGGGGGGGGGGGAACAGTGCAAGGGTTTTAAAGCTGAAATTGACGCCTTAAGCTTCTGTAAAGCTCAACGATCAGTTGTTGCCCTTAAACCTAACTTCTAAAAGGCCTTGCTAACTATGGACAAATTTGGGGAAATCACAAAAAAACTTCAATGTGTGAATACCAACACTTTCCATAAAGGAATCCATGGGAAATAAGTCTAGCAGAAAATAATGTGGCTTGTTGAATAACAGTGAGACAGTTCTATATAATGCAACAGTATTTAGTTAAGCTGGGTAACAGAATGGGGAAAGTTCCAATTTAGAATTTTTCTCACTGTAGATTTTGAATGGTACGCAAGAATTTGCACCAGAATTTGTTCACTAGTATATTATTGAAAGCAGTGCTAGCACGATAAATGGCTCACACGTGCTTTTGTGATTGTTTGTGTTTAGTGGCAAACCCTGTCCGCCTTTTAAGATCATAATCCTGGATGAGGCAGATTCTATGACCTCGGCAGCTCAAGCAGCTTTAAGACGCACCATGGAGAAGGAATCTAAGACTACACGATTCTGTCTTATCTGTAATTACATTAGCAGGTGCGTATGAACTACAGCATGCATTTGTATTTATTTACTCTTATGAAAAATGCATTAGGTAAATGCGCCTTTGTATACACTTCCACTCTCCTCTTGGTAACATGGGCAGATTGCTGAGATTTTCTGGGGAATGTTTTACATGTTTTTATAACTCAGCCTTTTTTTTTGAGGGGGGGGGGGGGGTTATTTTTCAGCTTCCAACTCTAGCTTCAGCCCTGGGATTTCCTGGTGTTTTCCTATCCAGATAACAAGCAAGTCTGACCATGCATAAATTCTGAGTCTATATTTGGTTAGCTCTGTTTGTTTAAATATCTGTCTAAATATCGGTATTTGACTTTTAAATACAATTATGTTCTATTTACGGAGAAAAATGTGTATGGTAGTACAATGCTAATATGTGAAAATGTATATCCTGCCAACCTAGTAGTTTGAGAAAAAGCAAATGTAAGTAAGTAAGAGTAAAAGCAAATAGGTACCACTTTGGTAGGAAAATAAACAGTGTTCTATGTACCTTTGGCATATAGCCATGCTGGCCACACAACCATAATAAATATCTTTGGGCAATGCTGGCTCCCTTGACTAAGAAACAGATGAACACCAGACACCACTGAACAGGAAACTTTTACCTTCATATGCTGTGGAAAGAAACTATGTTGCAAGAAAATAAGAACAGAAAGTGTTCTGTTTCCTCTGGTTACTGAGTTTCTCTTCCTGTCTTTGATAGAATCATTGAACCAATTACATCTCGATGCTCCAAATTTCGTTTCAAGCCACTTTCTGACAAAATCCAACATCAGAGACTTCTAGATATTGCTGAAAAGGAAAATGTGATGATCAGCAATGAGGTAACATGTCAATTAACTATAAAATTCTTTGTCACAAAGAATTGCTTCAATGCTTTTCAATGCTTCTTCAATGCTTTTTTTGCCTGTAAAAGAGGTAACATTTGTGAATGGAATTCCATGTCTCCTCCCCCCTCCCCCTGAAGGTTTCCGCACACAGCTTAGTTCTGTAGCACAGAATGGGAAAATCTGCTTGGACAGGGGAAAAGAAACCTCTACTCTGTTAAATACAGCCTATAAAGTTTAATTGATTGATACTTCATTTGAGAGCCTGAGACAGGATTATGTCTTTTGTAAGAAATAGAGGTAGATTAGACTTAGAGTAGTCCTTCCAAAATTGTATTTCTAATTTTATTGATATTAACTTCAAATTGCCAGGATTGGGAAGATGAACTTAAATGTAATATCAGGAGATTGTACATAAATAGTCCTACAATTTGGACCTTGCATTCCAATCATCAAAGTTCAATAGAAGTTTCACATGTCTCCAAAAGAAAACATAATGCATGCTAATGTGGATTGAACTGCCTACGGCTCACTACGAATGAAACCTTTCTTTCTTTCTTTCTTTCTTTCTTTCTTTCTTTCTTTCTTTCTTTCTTTCTTTCTTTCTTTCCTTCCTTCCTTCCTTCCTTCCTTCCTTCCTTCCTTCCTTCCTTCCTTCCTTCCTTCCTTCCTTCCTTCCTCCCTCCCCCCCTCCCTTCCCTTCCCTTCCCTTCCCTTCCCTTCCCTTCCCTTCCCTTCCCTTCCCTTCCCTTCCCTTCCCTTCCCCTCCAGATTTAATCCAGATTAAAAACAGCAATAAATTGATGAAAAATCCAGTCAAACAAACACATCACATATCCCAAAAGGGATTCCAACCACTTAGACCAAAGCCTTGGACATCAGCCAAGTCTTTTAAGACCCACCAGAATGCCATCAGGGTGATAAGCACCTGGATCTCAGACAGACGACCTTTCAGTGGGCAATCACTGAGTCAGAGAAGGCAACCTTTCAGGATTGTTTCTCAAAGGAATCTGTTGGAGCATGCCAACTGTTGGAATCAACCAGGCAGGCTGACATCACAGGAAATAGACAATTCCTAAAGTAACCAGCCCCTATTCCATGTAGGACTTTTATAGGTCATAACCAGCACTTAGAATTGCACCTGGGAGCAAACCAAATCATTTTCTGCATGCAATTTCTTTTGTGTTTCTTCTATCTTAAATAAAAGGCAATCGATTACCTTGTTCATGTGGCAGAAGGAGATTTGCGGAAAGCAATCACACTTCTTCAGAGTGCTACACGACTGACAGGCGGAAAAGAAGTGACAGAGAAAATTGTTATTGAAATTGCAGGGGTAAGCCTTGTTTTGAGATGACATATTTACTGTCGTAAAAAGTGATGATTCAAAATTGTGATTTTTTTTCATTAAAGACATAGTTTCAAAAGTTGCACGCATATTTTTAAAGACCTGTCTAGAATAGTGCTCTGAGAGTTTTGGGTGGAAGAGAAAACATTTTTTCTTGCTATAATTTGTATCAAGAATTTTAACTATAAGTTGTAAAAACGTGAACTAAACTTAGAAAAAAAGAAGAGAATAGGAAAAAATGCAAGAAACAAGAATGAAGAATGAAGAAAAAAAAATACATAAAGAAGTGATTTCCGGCTTTTAATAGGAATAAATATTAAATATTCTTTTATTTGAAACAGGCTTTATCCTTAATTCAGTCAAATATTGGGATTTCTCTTCAGTTCTTCTTTGTCCTATCATATCAATTTCTTCAAGGCTTTAACAAATCTCTTTGATAGATCTATCAAAAAAATCATTTTCTAGGTCATTCTTTTGATTTATTACTTGTATTTCCCATTTAATGTTTATTGCTTCAAGCTGGCTCTTTTTTATATTTCCAGTCATGTGGATATAGAGAAAATTGCTTAGGGGTGTATGGAGATCAGTATGGTGTGAATGCAGGGCAGGTGCACTGGGGTGGGGCTTTGGTTGCTGCTACTGGAGGGGGTGCCGAGGGCTGCAGGCTGTGGGTGGCTGCTGCCAGGTACAGAAGACTTACCAGAGTGACTTGCAATCTTCCCTGCCAGTTTCCCCATTGATTTTGCTTGTGGCAGGAAAGCTTGCAATTGGTGATTACTTACCATGGGACACTTTCAACTGTCATAATTGTGAGGTTATTGCCTGATCACAATCACACGACCGTAAGGGTGCCAGGATAGCCAGAAATTCAAGGACCAGTTGTGAGCTCCACTTGTTCAGCATAATTGTAACAGAATAGCAATAGCACTTAGACTTATATATTGCTTCACGGTGCTTTACAGCCCTCTCTAAGCGGTTTATAGACTCAGCCTATTGTCCCCGACAATTTGGGTCCTCATTTAACCGACCTCAGAAGGGTGGAAGGCTGAGTCAGCCTTGAGCTGATCAAGATCTAACTCTTGGAAGTCAGCAGAATTACCCTGCAATGCTGCATTCTAATCTCTGTGCTGGTCATTTTTTTCAGCTGAGGAATACCTGTATAACAAGGGTGTCAAACTCTCGGTGTCATGTGACATATCACGCCTTTTCCCCCCTTTGCTAAACCGGGCATAGGCGTGGCCAGCGCGTGATGTATTTGGGCCATAGGCCACAAGCTTAACAGCCCTGCTGTATAGGAATGATCTTGGTAGGCTGAAGATGAAATTGAATAAATGTTACAAATATTGGCGTAGTACAAGCTAGATGATGTAGGGTCAAGTATGGCTATGTGATGAATGTATGTGAATTGAATACAAATGTGAGTAACCAAGTACAGAAGGCAGGGTCAGATAAAGTGGTCTATGGGTACACTGGAAGCAAGGAATAAAAAAATATGGATAGATATAATGAATGGTTTGGTATAAAGTAGATTTATCCATGATTTCCTTTTCTTTTTCTCTTAGCCTATGCCTTTACTTTCTTTATCTTGCTGTTACTTCTTTCCCACTTCTGCCTAACATTGCTTACCCTAAAAAGGAATAGGGTGATGGACATTTATATATGCAAAGTCAAGAATGCTGCTGCATTTCTCATTTTTGGAAAAACCTGGGCTGAAAAGATTATATGCTGCTTGTGACCTAAGGATTTTTGCCTGTCTATCTGTATTTTCTTATAGTCATGGTGATTTACCTAAAAAGAAAAGGTTTTGTGTGATAGGAGATGGACAATGTATCTATGCTTTATTTCTATGACTTTACATTCTAGGTTGTCCCCAAAGAAATATTGGATGGACTGCTGAGTGCCTGTCAGAGTGGCTCTTTTGAAAAGCTGGAAGCTGTAACAAAGGTGTGTTCCTTAAGATTTGAATGAGATATATAGCAAGTAGGATTTTGTATTATAGGACGCTCATTTCTATGCTGGTAGGCGGTACATAGTACAATTGCGTAATCACACTGAAACTAAAAACTGCCTGCCTTTAAGCTAATCTTGTGTCAATGTAACATGAACTGCCTGACATTTATTTGACTTGTGACCTTAGATAGAAAAGTGCTCCTAAGAGGAGAAGTAAACTCCCTAGAATTAATTAACTGTCTAACTCATTTTGTACAGTAAGGTAATGTTATTTTCAGCTAATTTAATGTTCAGCTTCAGCATATCTTTTTGAACAATTAAAAATGGTGGGCACTAAAAGTACATGAAAATTGGGACTCTCCATGTTTCCCACTCTTACATATTTCTAATTTAAGGAGCTATGATAAAATAAAAATAGGTGTCTCTATTTTCTCTTTCTCTCAGAGCTAGCTGATATTTTGGCTTTTTATGTGTCTCTGTAACCAAGATTGGCTTGGGACTTTTTTTTTCCTCTCTGTAAAATGTACGTGTGAGTGAATTGTTAGGTGTCATAAGGTTATAAATGACTTTAGAACCAGAGGGGAAACTGCGTGGGAGTATGTGTATTATGTGCACTGTACATGTAACCTCTGTCAGTCTCCTAAACCAAATTGGCCTTTTCCAGGATTATGCTCCAGCAGCTATGCTGGCTGGATAATTCTGGGAATTAAAGTCCACAAGTCTTAAAGTTGCCAAGCTTGGGGACCTCTGTGCTATTGAGTTGCTGGCAAATGTTAAATCAGTCTTCCCACATGCTCCAAATTCTCTTTTAAAGAAAAGCACAGCATAGCCCTAGTGTGCCTGGTATGAGTAGAAGTTTTTTTTGCCTGTATCGGGGTAAGTCTTTGACTTAGAACCATTTGTTTAGTGACCATTAAGTTACAATGGCACTGAAAAAATGTCTTACAACTGTTTCTCATACTTACAACCATTGCAGCCCATGACTGCTGCAGCTTCCCTGTGGTCACATGATCCAAATTCATACACTTGGCAACTGACTCATATTTATGACGGTTGCAGTGTCATGTAATCACCTTTGGTGACCTTCTGACAAGCAAAGTCAATGAGGAAGCCAGATTCACTTAACAACCGGGTCATTGACTTTACAACTACAGTGATTCACTTAACAGCTGTAATGAGTGGTCGTAAAATGGATCAAAACTCGCTTAATAACTGCCTTTTAGCAATTTTGGCCCAACTGTAAGCTGAAGACTACCTGTGTTCTGTAATCATTACTAGTTTGTGTTCTGTATCGTAAGTGTTGTGCTCTTCAGAACAAATGTGGTATTTAGCAATCAGGGTTGAAAGCTCTCAATCAGTCAGGCATATATTTAGTTTCTTGGACAAATCTGTTTTGTGTTCAATCCATTTACTATATTGTGAAATGGGATTTTGGAATAGAAACCTATGTTCAAAGGGGTAGCATTGCATTTTGGAGATCCATTTCTGCCTTGGACCCATATTTACGGATTTTTTTTTTTTTTATAAAGCTTCAGGAATTTGTTTTCTGAGAAATGGGTAGTTGTGACAGGTGGTATGTTTTACAACACACATTTTATGAATAAGCAAACATACCCCTCCCCCCCATTGCAGTGCCTCTGTTAGCTTTATTGCATATTCAAAATTTGATGTAAAATCCACCGGCTCAAAATAACTGTGTAGCGCATGTAGGTCGAAGGGAGGAGGAAGAGAAATGATTTTCGCTAAGCAGGTATTTTCTTTTTTTTTTTTTTAAAGAATTTTATTAATTTTTAACAAACAAACATAGACAAACAAAACACAAAACATAAAAAACATAAAATATCTTTTTGGACGGCAGTTTGATCCCGAGTTACATCTTTTTGTACAGACATAAATTCAAGTTCATGCTTACTTTTATATAGCATTCCATTTCTTATTTACTATTTTACATTTTCTATATAGCTTCTCCCCTCTTTTCACTCTCTTAATTCTATTATATTTATTTCATCTCAATTTAAATCATTATACTTATATCCTTTGTCTGTCCTGTTTCAGCTGTCTATTATCTTTTCTCATTAACACAAAATTTCTTCTGTAATGACTGATTGGAGTATAATGCCTTATCATACTTATCCTTCCCCTAGTTTTAAAGCTTAACATAACACATAATTTTCATTCGGGTTCTGCGTAGTACATTCTAAAGATAGACTCAATATTTTAAAACAAGAAAAAAAATTTTTTTTAATATATAATATAATTAAAACAACAATCCATAGCAATTGAAATTATATCATTAAAATTAATATTCATTTAAATCTTAAACATTTTACACAATCCTTTCTAAATAAGTATCATGCTTCTATGGGAACACTTATAGATTTTGCTTAGTTACTTCCCCCTATTTCACTTATATTTTAAAATATTATACAATGACAATGTTCCCATTTTTCTTTAATTCAATTCTCTCATATTTGATTTCATTCATTTTATTTAAAATTTTTTTTTTGCTAAGTTACATTAAATATTTTGTCCCATTTTATAATCATATATTATTCCAATTTTCTAACATTATTTCAAATACAAATACAACAACACAGTCTTATGTACCTTTGCAGAATCTCTTTTTCAGTTATATGTTTACCCATTATCTCTAAATAAATTCTGTTTCTTTACATCTTGTTTCAAACCTTTGTAGCTTCTCTTCCCTTCTTTCCTCCCTTGCTTCTCCACTCTACCCTTTTTACCCCCTTGTCTCTTAATCTCCACCCTCTTATGTATTCCTCTTTTCTGTTGCTTTCTGATGTTGTGTCCACTTTTCACCTTGTTTTTCCCTTTTTTGGTTGTTTTTTTAAGTCTTAAATTCTCCATTCTCTTTCTCCCCTTTCCCCTTTCTTCCCCAAATAAAGTTGCTTGTTCATTAAGGATGGTTTCTTCTTCATCCCAATCTTCTTGTTCTTGTAGTTTCTCGTATGTAGAAATTGCCATTTCTAAAAAATGAAAAACAGAGCCAAAAGAATCCTTCCCTTCTTGTTTCTCTTGTTTATATTTTATAAATTCCATTTTCAGTTCATCCATAAGTAATGCCATTGTAAAAAAAAAAAAAAGAAAAAAATTTAAACGACCCAAATGATTTTAATGATTCAAATAAGAGTTTCCAAAAGTCCCAAAGTCACCAAACAATCGAAATACACACAGTCTGTTTCATTTAACACTTTCTTCTTTTTTTCACTTTTTTTTTTCACTTTAATGCTTCAAAAAACTTCAAATTCTTTTTGACCTTCAATCCATCTGATAGAGTAGCCAATTATGATCCAAAATGGAAAAATCCAATAGTAAAAAGGCCCAAAACCAAAGAAGAAAAAGGATAAAATAAAAAGCAAAAATAAAAATATTACTAGAATTGAAATATACAAAAAGGTTGGCGAGTAGAGATTTCACAAGTATATATATATATGTGTGTGTGGACTGCACACTGCACTTTATTTATTTATCCAAGGCTCTTATTATGACTCTCTTCTCCAGCAGCTTGAAAGCCAAGCCTCAATGTTGAAATATTGATAAGAGTCCAGGAAAACACCTGTAATAATATTTTTCTGTGCTCTCCCTCATCTTATCACATTAAAATGTCCTTGAGAAGGAGTGTTTATACATTTCTCCCCAATTCAAATAAAGTACTTTCAAGCCTCTAGTTGGCAGTGTTGCAAGATCTCTTAATACTTCCCCCCCCCCAGCCAGAAAAAAGAGTAATGTATACAAAACTCAGAGGAAAAGAAAAAAAAACCAAAGGGGGCCTCTATCCTAAAGAAAATTAAAAAATCAAAAGAAGCATAAAAATATATGTAAGAAAAAATTCAATCTGGTTACCTACAAAGTCACATTAAATTCCTCAGAAAAAGAAGTAGTAAGGAAAGAATCCAAGCCTCAATTTGACATCACTTTAAAAAACGCCGCTCAAACAGATTCCAGTCAAACAAAAATAAAGTCACAGGTTTCTTCTTTGTTCAGGATATCCTTTCAGGTCTCAACCAATTTACAATACAAAAGAGGTTTCTCACCCAACCGACACACACTCGCTCCAGCCACTTTCTTTTCGGAGCTGTCCCGACTTCAGCAGCTTTGGAGGCTGCCTTTCCACCGCCAGCAAAAGGCTTCTCCCGGATCAAACCAGAGATTTTGCGATATCTCTGGGATCCTGGGACTGTGCCCTTCACGATCCCCGTCTCTACGGGACGGTTTAGGTCCGTTAGGACCTACCAGGGGCGAAAATATCAGCTGCGATCTCAGAGCCCCGAGATCGCACCTGTAGCACCGAGACGAAGCTCCGCCTTCTCCTAAGCAGGTATTTTCTGAGACAGTGCAGGTAAGATTCTTACTTTGAACAAGAATTTGTGAATCCCCCCCCCCCCCAGCAGATTTTATATTCTTATGGGAGCAATTTAGTTTCCATATATTGTTGGAAGTCTTGACACCCCCCTCTCTCTTTACATCATTGTTGTCTCAGATTCTGTAATTATGTTGGCAGTGGTAGCAGTTTTTCACACACTAAGAATAAGCAGTGAGCTGCCTTGGAGCTAAGCAAATTCATCACTAGAATAAATTGTTCCTCTGTTTGCAGGAGCAATCCCTCAGTCTCTGCAGGAACATTGAGGAAGATTTAAATTTTACTTTAAAAATAGATAAAGTGTCCATATTCCTGCTTGTCTGCAGATTGTTAAACTGAAAGGGAAAAGCTTCCCTGTAGAATCTCCTTTAACAGTTAATGTTACAAGATTGGTACCTTCTTAGTACTTTGTTCACAGAGCAGTGCCAGAAACACCTTCATGTCTATTCCTGCCAAGTAAGCCTCTGGTCAGCTCAGATGTTACTAATCCAATTATCTGATTTATTCTTAAATACTCTTATTAAACAATAGTGCAGTGATAGTGTTGAACAATATAAAATCATTTCCCATTGTTGGGACCATAAAATAACCCAATGGAATCTTTGCTGCTCTATTTTAAAAGCAAACTTTGGAAAACTGTCATTACCGTTTAATTTGTTACTTCTGGGTGCTCTAGGCTTGTGATTTGTTGCTTCTGATTTGGGTGGATGCCAGAAGAAGCGGTCACACTGGCTAGCAAGCTTTGTTTTTCCCAAAAAAGACTGACTCTGGCTTCAGTGGGATGAGCAAGGCACACTGGCAAAGGAGGATCTCTTTAGGGGGAAAGAATGCAGAAGAATGACCACTGACTGGGTCTTCTTGCGGCAGAGTAGAACTTTGCTATCTCTAACCCTAGATTTTGGGGATGCTGGCATTGCTTGGCTCTTCCTGGAATGCAGACAGGTAAGCAGCACCCTGTTAAGTTGAGCTCTCAGTTGACTTGGTAAAAACCAGCATGGAGGTGCAACATTCCATTAGCACAAGAAGGAATCAAGTTGGCATTTAGGAACTTGAGGGCTGAGTAAATGAATAAAATCCCATTAATTAAGTATTGAAATCCCAATTATTAAGTATTGACTGCCTTGCCACCTCAAATGATCTCTGGGAGGCAGAGAGTTTAATGAAATGATCTATTTCACTGGCTGTTGCTCAGTTTCAACTTCTGTGTAATGTTCATTTGTAATATTTCAATCAGGTCCACGGGCAGCTTTATCTTAGTAAGGAATTAATAATTGAACTTAGTATCTTCTGGATTTATACTATATAGGACCAGCAATCAGCACCCAGATGAGCATAGATTAACTTCAAGTAAACAATATCCCAATCAAGGAACTGCCAAACAAGCCAACAATAAACAGCCAAATTGCAACAAACAAACAAACAGCCTAACCCTAATCAAAGAACCACCAACATCACTTCTATCAACATTGACAGGAATATAAACTGAGAGCAAACCTCACTCCTGACTCGCACTGATGATCTGACTCAGTTTGGGTAATGAAAAGTCTGCAAGAAAACAACCAAACTCAGAGACCATCAAGGACCGCCTCACGATATAGGACCAGAAGTATTTTCACTAGGTTTTAAACCAATAATATTAAACTATTTAATCTTAAATCAATACTAACATCCAGCTGTTTTAATACTAGTCCTTATTTGTTCTTCTGTCTTGCCTATAGAATGTGATCAGTGAAGGCTATGCAGCTACTCAACTGATAAATCAGCTTCATGATATCATCGTTGACAAAGAAGACCTCAATGACAAGCAAAAATCTGTAATTGTGGAAAAAATTGCTGTAAGTGTTAAGTACTTGCATTCAAGCTCTATCAGGGGCTAATGAAATACGTGGTTGAAAATGAATATGAAACATTAAGGACTTGTGGGAATTTGTATTTTAGAAGTCACACAGTAAGACAGAGATGGGTGGTTTCTAAGTGTGATATATAAATAAAAGTAAATAGAATCATAAAGAATCAATATGGTAAAGTTTCACAAATTGTTCTGTGGTGGGTGGTTGCAACTTTACCAATTTTCCTGTGCTCTCTTTTTTTCTACTTGGTAGTAACAAGATAAAAAAAATATTGAGAAGCATAATTTATCTGTGCATTTAGGCAAATATCTAAGTTAATATTCTTGCACAGAAAGGTGAAATGAAAGATAGCAGATAGTTCATCCATCTTCTGCCTGGTGTCTCCAGATGCAATGGGAATTCTGAGACAAGCCATCACGGTCAGCTTGCTATGGCCAATTTGCCACAGCCAACTCACGGTGGGACAACTCACTGTGGGACAACTCATTGTGGGACAATTCGACAAATCAATATTTAAAATATTTTTTTCAAATATTTTAATTTTTGTCATTCATTTTATTTTGTCCTTTCTTTGGCATCTTTAATTATTGTAGTTGGTTATTTCTTCAATATTAGTGTAACTCTTGTTCTGTGGTGAGCTGACAGTGGCGAGTTGTTTTAGACCCTTCCATGTTAGCTGGAAATTTTAGTAGGTATAATGTAACCTAACCAAATCTGGAGGGTATAAGTTGGAAAAGGCTGGGCTGGCAGATTTTTCTGTGCTACCAACTAAAAGAACAATTGCCTGAAAAATGGCTATGTTTCAGTAGTTTTCAGATTTGGTATGTTACAAGGTTGCCGAATTAGTAGTTGTTACACAAGGACTTCCTGTATATTAATGAATATTAGACTGTTTGATTTGATTCTCCCCTAGAATAAAAAAAGTTTGATACATATTTTGCAAAGGAACAGGAAATATATCTTTTTTTTTTTTTGCTTGATGCCAAGTTTGATTGTTACCAAACTTGGCAAATCTTGAGTATTTTGTTTTGTTTTGCAGGAAGCAGACAAGTGCTTGGCAGATGGTTCTGATGAGTTCTTGCAGCTGATCAGCGTCTGTGCAGTCATGATGCAGCAGCTAATTCAGAATAGCTAACTGTAGGGGACAAGTGGCCTTTTGATGGCCATTGCAGACCTTTTCTCAGCGGTTTTGGCACATTGTTTGCAAACTGTTCTGTGAATATAGACTTTGCAATGAATTTTCATCTTTTCACTTTCATTTCCACTTTTTTGGTTCAGGTTCAAGCTACTGAAGGAAGAATCAAAGCTTTTTTCATCATGCACATACATGCATTATACAAGCCTCCTTGCGATCAGGGTGTTCACATAGTATGTTAAAACAAGGGTCCCTAAGCTATGTGCTGCAGCCCACTACCAGGCCGTGTCCTATTTGCAATTGGGCTGGTGTGTACATGTAGGCCAACTCGCACAAGCGGCAGGTGCTGGTGTGAGTGGTCAGCATGTGAATCTGCCGCTCATATAATTGAAGATATGCGCCTCACAAAACCATCCCCTCTTTGCATATATACATGTCCAACCACTCCCCCATCACGCCAGGCTGCCAACGCAGAAAGGTTGGGGAATTCTATGTTAAAATAGAAGCTATGGTTAGAGATTGTATTATCACAATAAAGCCAGCTTGATATAGTGACTAAAGGCATTAGCCTAGATTAACCTGGGAGACTGAGTTCTAGTCCCACCTTAGGCACAAAACCAGCTGAGTGACCTTGGGTCAGTCACACACACACACACACACACACCCCTACGAATTGGCAAACTACTTCTGACTTCTTACCAGGGAGACTGTACTTGGTATGAGTCAACACTGACTTAAAAGCACACACATCCACAAACACAATTGGATAACCAAGAATATATGGCTTTAGATTAGGGCAGATTTCAAACATTTTTGCTACAGGTCCCCTTTACATTATTAAAATGATTTATGTGGATTATATTGATATTTGATATTGATAATATTAAAAATTGACAAACTTAAAATATTTGACTGTGGATCTTCAGGAGTCCTCATGCTATGGGAATTGCTGGCTTGGGACATTTTCTGTGAGGCTACATCATACAATGGTTCCTATAAAACCTAATCCTAAAGCCTTAACTTTAAATCTGAGGCCATCAAATAAAATTGGTAAATACTTTAAAAAAATTTTTTAAATCATCTTCTTGAAATTGAAAAAAAATAGCATTTAAGTTTTGTTTTTAGTAGTCTTTAAGATGTGAAAGAAATTAAGAAATGCTCCAGATCATAAAATATTTTAATATACCTAACTTGTTTTAGACAACACAAGCAGATTTATGACAGATGTTAAGAGAAGGGAAGATGCAAGGTAGGTTTAAATCTGTGATGACCCAGGGTGGGACACAAAAGCACCAAATCACAAACAGGTGAAGTCCCTTTAATTCCTTCAACTTGGCTTTAAAGGTCCAGTTATTGACTGGAGGAAAAACTCCTCCACAAACAGTTGCGGAAAGGAAGAACTTCCCTTCAAACTCAAAATACATATAAATTATAAATAGAAAAAAACAACACAAACCACACTGGAGACAATGAGACAAGGCAGGATAAGGGCTTGAAGAAGTCCACATATCAAAATACACATACTGGAAAGGATACCAGAACTCAGATAAGAACTGATAGATTGGAAATATTTTCACTTTGCTTCCAGCACTGGTCCATGCGCAGTTTGTCCTTTTAAACAGTCCTCACTGCTGCAGCCCATGAAGGGGATCAAGGCCCTTTGCCACCCCATAGACCACACTATTCACATTTCTCCCTAATCCGCTCCTCCCTGTGTGCCCTAGGATGAAGAAGGATTGGGCCTGGGTCTTCCTCTGAATGCCCAGCCAGCCTGTGCCCTTCCCCAGTTTCCTCCATAACGTCTGGAGCCACACTCCCAGAGCCACACTCCCACTCCCTGTCGCTGTTCCTCCTCAGGGTCAGATTCTAACGGGGCATGACATTAAGTAGAAAGCACGAGTTGTGTACTAGTCATCCTCAAGGCATCTCTTCAGATTTTTATTTCTGCCAAAACTCAAATCAGAAGCACTACTCAGATGATCCCGAGGACACAGATAAACCAAGTGTTTCAGTGACAGTCTAAAACAGGTGTCAAAACACAAGGGCCGTGGTCAGATTTGGCCTGCAGGGCCACAGTCTACCCAACGCGAAGAGGAAACATGCCAGCAATGGGGAGTGGTGTCAAGCTGGCCACACACTCAAACCAGAGCCCTGATGCAGCCCTCTGACATTTTTTGGAGTTTTCGCACTCCTCCAAAAGGATGCAAATGACCAGCTGTCTGCAAAGAATATAAATCCTTCCATTCCCCTTTATCCTGTTCAAGAGCTGAAGAAGCTTCTTGGATGAGAAGTGAACTTTCTCAAGTCTTCAAAAGAAAAAACTCCAACTGGCTCCTGAAAAAACACATTTGGAATGATGACCTGAATGACAGAATCTCTAGTTTTGCCAAAACTCAACCACGCAGAGCTAAACATAGCTGGGCTTTGTTGGTACGCATCCTCCCCCATAATTGCTTGATTTCTCATTTTCTTCGGAAATTCTTTTCTGTATCCAGAATGCAACAGTATTGTCAACGCTTCTGAATTTTTGTATTTCAACTTCCAGTTTTGTTTGTAGTTGCTCACCTTAAAAATCAAATCAATGCAAACTACAGCTGTGTGAAAGTCCTGCACGCTTTGACATTTTTTGGATAGGCCATTGATTTTATGGTATTTCATGCTAACTGCTATTGTTATATTTAAATACTAGGTGTTTAAGTGAAAAGCATCAGCTTTTTGCAATTTGGTGGTTAGGATGGGGATTGTGAATTTTCTTGCATGCTTACAATGACTATGAAAACAGATTAACTGATGCATACCCAGCGGCATACATGTTGCAATTACTAAGGCTGATGCTGGTGTTTTGTTGACATTTTTATTGTTTGTGGCCCCGATAAGGGCCGTTTAGGTAACCAAACATGGTTATACTAATATGAAATTGGCCAACCCTTATTGCTTATTACCAGGCAGCATCATTTCAGCAGACTGTCTAAGCTTTGCACGTGATCTTTGGTGACAATGTGGTGCCAGGCTGCAATAATGGATTCAATCAGCTCCTGCTTGGTCTTCAGATTTATTTTTTTTTAACCAATTTTGGCCCAAGTTCTCAATTGGGTTCAAATCCGGGCTCTGAGTTGCCAATCCAGGAGTTGAACACCATGCTTCTTCATCCACTGCTGGACGGACTTGGCTTGACAAAGGAGCATGGTCTTTTCCAGGACTTCAACATAACTGCATGGAATTCACGATTGCCTGCATTTGTATCCCACCAATACCAAAAGCAGCGATGCAAGCTCCAGATCATCACGTGCAACGAGTACTTCAGATTCAGGCAGTATGGCCCTAAATTCTTCAGCTGGAAATCTTCTGATATACTTATTGCACTGATTCCCAGTCAAGTAGAAATTGCTCTCATCACTGAAGATAACCTTGGCCCACTTTTTGTTGGTCCATTGGCATACTCCTTGACCCACACATGTCGAAGAGAATGGTGAGCATCTGTGAGCAAAGGTTTACTTTAAGCCCTGCAGCTTTTGAGCCCTCTGGCAAGCAGTCTGTGACGCACTGTGCTTGCGCACTTTTACACGTTTCACCTCAAATTCTTGCAATCTGAGGTGAGGTGAACTTCCTGTCAGCCATCAAAATGCATTGCAGAGCCCGATCTTGCCATTTTGTTGACTTTCTTGGTCTTCCAGAGTAGAGCCTGTCAACTGAACCAGTTATTTGGTATTTTTCAACCACCGCTCACTGGTGCGTTGGCATTTCACTCTCTTGGCTATTTCTGTGCAGGAGTAACCCTCTTCATGAAGCACAATGATACGATGCTGCTGCTCAGTACTAATGAAAGCTAAGGCCTTCATCCTTACCCGCAGCCAGAGCTAAATTAAATTTTTCGATGCTTTTCATGCTTATAGTCAGAATATGACAACATTGATTGGCTCATAGATTTAGCCTCTGTGCATTTTGGTCAGCCAAAGCTTGCTGCTGATTGGCTACTTTTGATCCTAACATTCTCATGTGTTTCAGCACATACACTCGCTCAAAACCTTAAAAGACTTTGGTTATATGAATAAAAAATTATGCATCTTAATCAGGCTATAGAAATTTTCATCAAAGTACTAATTTTGCGTGGTTTCTGAGTGAAAAGTTGATTAAGCATGTAAATACAGCTTAAAACTCAAAGCGTGCAGGACTTTTTCACACAATTATACATATTAAGCTAAACCAGGTGTCTCCAAACTTGGCAACTGACTTGTGGACTGGAGAATTTTGGGAGTTGAAGTGCACAAGTCTTAAGACCCCTGGGCTAAATCAAAGCAAAAAATAGAACAATAGATAATACTACATGCCTGATGTAACCCATCACTCTCTCCCTCCCACTGAGCTTGCCCTATTCCAGCACAAAAAGCATAGGGCCAGTAGTTGTAAAGGCATGCTTCCGATCATTTGAAATTTAGGTTAACTTTAAAAATTTAGACCACTAAGTTTTTAACTAAATAAACTACATGCTAAGCATTGAACTCAATTTTATAGCTAATATTTCAGCAGTCTGGCAAGCTTTTAAACATCTTTCATTAGAATGTAGTGATAAAATACGGCAAAGTAGGAAAAACAGTAAAACAAGATTGGCAACCTGGCCAATAGTTTTTCACTAACAAAAAAACATTGCTCAAAGTGCTTCTTGGGTTTATGAAAATTGGAGATGCATTCATACATTTCTCTTACAATTCAGGCAAGTCAAACTTTTTGTATTAGTAGAGTAATAGTAACTTTGGTCTTTAGCTTTCTCCAACTCTAATCATTTAAAGTAATTTATTTTTAAGCAGAAAAAGCAAAGCCTTAATTTACTCAATATTAGGTAGTTAGTCCTTGACAGATGCCTCTCCCCAGTTACTTATTACCTGGTTTTGAAGTCCTAATGGCTACCCTCTGCTATGCCAGCATTTACAGCTATCTGTGTCCATTCAAATCTGTCACTTGATGACTGCTTAATGACTGGCATGATTTATGAAAATTCTGGGCTCAATAGTCATAAGTCAAAGACTATATATGTACCACTAGCTCCACTAGGCAGACAGAACACAAATCAATAATTTGCTACTTATGTATAATTGAATGTGGCACACTTGGAGATACATTGTACAGTATGTTGAAAATGGAAACCCATAACTGCACTGCCAATTTCCAAAAAGCATCCAATTCATCCAATGAAGTGAATATATAATATTTTATTGAACATTCAAACTTCATTAAGACATGTGCAATATGGCAATTTAATGGGTCTAAACCCTAACTAAGACAATAGTAATGATTGCTTGCAGGGTTTAGCAACAGGGTCCAGATCACACTTAACACTAATTAAATACTTTATTCAATAAATACATACCAAACAAAAATGCATTTTTATGTTCTTATAAAAGATTAGTCATTTTGAAAGGCCTTTCCAATTTACTCTAATATAGGATAACATACAATAAAGGTAGGTATGCTAGTTTAACATAATTGGCTGATTTTATACAGCACTTATATCTTTTAGTCCATAAGTAAATTATTAAATGATAAAGAACATCTAGCACTACCACTTCTACAGAACTAGGAAATAAATTTCTAATAAAGAAAAAATTTACAGACCCCATGACTTTCCACCCAACCCCAACAGTCTAAACCCTAAAGAGGAGAAAGCCAATGGCTCTCCCCCACAAAAGCTCACGACAAAATGTCGCTTTGCTTATCAAAAATCTGTATTTCTGATCCGTAATGAGCATTGAGACAAGATTCAATGTATCCCCCAAGAAGCACAATGCACGTTGTGGATCGCCTGGTCAGCAACAGCGAGCACTGCATTCCAAAAACATCTCATCCCAGGGATTAAATGAGGTCAGCCACATTCATAGGCATTTCCTCCACTGTAGTATTGTAGAAAGTCTCAATATCCCGAAGGATCCGCTTGTCCTCCTCAGTGACAAAGTTTATAGCCACACCTTTCCTGCCAAAACGACCACCTCGGCCAATCCTGCGAACAAAGCAAAGACATAAAACATTACTCTAGTCTTTTTTTGACAAATAACAAAACCTGTTTTGGGGCGAGGGAATCAGAAACTAGTATTGACATTCATTGCCAGATTAATGTTATTACAATCTTTTATGCTGTTTTGTTGGGCTGAGCATTTTAAAAGCATAGCAAATATTGACTAATACTTTGATTGCATAACAGCTTCTCAGTTTTGGTATAGACAGGATATTACATTCAACGTGACTTGCAAATAATTTTTTTGCTGATCCCATTCCCTCCTTATTTTGGAGAACTTTGGCAAAAAGTTCTCCCACACCATTTCTTCTGAACACGGACAGAGCTTGATGTCAGCCTCCAAATTACCAAGCTTGTTTTAAATCAGACTCATTCCAATTGCAGTTCTTAAAAGCCAAGAGTTAATATTGTATTTTCCAAGAGACAAAAACTTTTATTCATCAGTGGGAAAACTTATCACCATCTGTCAAAACAAACAACTTAAAAATTAAACAGTAGGGCACACAATAGATCTACAAGTTGACAAACCCACAACTTCTGCTTCTACCTGGTCAAACCATTAAGAGCTTTTTAAGACAAACATAGCTCACAACAGTCATTACAAAAGAAAAGTATATAAATACCAACTCGCTCTTTATGCAAACAGTGTGCCGCTTACGAATCCACGTCCTAAATTACGTCGTCGTTTCTGAGCACCATCTCGTCATCAACTGGGCTAGCGACTCCTGTATTTTTTTGTATCAAGTAATAAGGTACAATTTACTTCATTTACGGACAAAGCCACTAAGATAGACAACAGGTTAGGGAGGTAAATTTAAAGTTCTACTAGAAGACACCAGAGAAAGAATCCCACTGTAAGAGGAACCAAAGGAGGCATTGGCACAAAGAAATGTCCAATAAAGCAATATTAAGCTAACAACAACTTTATGAAAAGCGCAAACCTCTGAACATGTTTTCCTAAAATCACAATACACAATGGCAACTTCTTTAAAAACATGTTTGCAAACTTCAAGTATCTGACTATGAACATTAAATTAGCAGTCTTAGATATCTTTAGCAATTATCAAAAATTGAATAAACAAGTTTTCCCACTGTTTTTTTTCATTGGCTAATCAAGAAGCTCTGCCCCTCCCATCCTCAACACACTATGCGCACGCACAATAAACACACGTTTTATATAATGCAAGAAAGCGAGGGAGGTTTGAAGATGTGAAGATTCAGACTTCAGAACTGAAATTCAAAAATTCAACTTACCTGTGAATATAGTTTTCACGATTAGTTGGCAGATCGTAATTTATAACCAAAGATACTTGCTGCACGTCAATGCCACGAGCCTGTAAAACAAAGACAAAGCACTGAACAGCATATTTCAAGTCTGGAGGTCAAAGTATCTCAATTCTGCTGGATAATATAGTAACACACTGCAGTTACGCAAGTCCACAGCATGGCATGGATTTGCTCTGCCAACAGCTTAGGAAACTCTGGTTACAAAGACCTACATCGAACAAATCAGTTAAGCTCAATGACTATTGAAACTCACCAGCAAATCAGTAGTAATCAGGACACGGCTTGATCCTGACCTAAACTCTCTCATGATAACATCTCGCTCCTTCTGATCCATGTCACCATGCTGTAGAGATTTTTTTATAACACAAAGGGAGTTAATGTAAACCAGCTTTTATTGCTTCAAATTTTGCTTGTCAATTTAAAAAAAATGCAGGCTTTTCAAATAGGCTAGCATCTTTTACGGTATTATATTGTGGACTAGACAAGAAGAATTGAGCAGGTAGGACAGTCAATATAATCCAGTATTTTTTCTTTTTTATTTCTAAGAGAATCTGGTGTTCACTCACTGGAGGAGGACCAATTCCTAAACAAGAACCTACTGATGAAACCACCACATGACTTCTGATGTATTACATATAAATTCATGGAAGTATGGTTGAGGTAGACAAGGATTTTCTCAGCCTTTCAAATACCAGCCTTGATACAGTTCAGGGAACTGGAATAAGGGGCACGTCCCAACATTTTGCATTTGAACAGTATCATAGAACCTATCTTCAGGTAAATTCTTACCAGGGCAGAAACAGTGAAGTCTCTAGCATGCATTTTCTCTGTCAGCCAATCTACTTTCCTTCTTGTATTAAGGAAAATAACAGCCTGGGTAATAGTCAAGGTTTCATATAAATCACACAGGGTATCCAGCTTCCATTCCTGTGAAATTAAGGAAGCGATCATAAGCACATAAAAGGACAGTGCAAAATGAAACTTTAAGCACTATGTAGTGTTGCACCAAGTCTCCAGACTAGGACACTGGACATTAAGAAAGAGGTCCATCCAAGTCACACTTGATTTAGTGCATTTCTTCTTCTTCTTGTGTGTACCGTGCTAGCATTACCACAAAAGCCAAGGAAATACCCCAACATGTGCAGTTTTAGCATAGTGCTTGTAACAAGAAGTCAAACTAGCTTCAAACAGGTTCATCATCTTCCTTACCTCTCTTTCCACATTAATGTAGAATTGCTTGATACCCTCAAGGGTCAATTCCTCTTTCTTCACTAAAATACGAATAGGGTCTCTCATGAACTTTTTGGTCACTTCTAACACATCCATTGGCATAGTTGCAGAAAGCAATACAACCTGGTTCAAGAAAATTAACAGATTAGTTTGCCCAAAGGTTAAGAGGCAAATGTATGAAACCAAGCGTCTTTGTCTGCTACAAAATCAAAACAGACAAAGATAGAATAGAGACAATTTTGTTTTATGCAGGGGGAACGACAACACAGCACTTCACAGCTACATTGTAACTTTACCTGCATTATTACAGCAGCCAATGTTATGGTTGCCTCAAGTTTTATTTTACCTGAATGTTTGTGCTTAACTTCTGAAAAATTTCATAGATCTGATCCTTAAACCCCCGGCTTAACATTTCATCTGCTTCATCCAAGACAAACATTTTGATCCATTTAGGTGCTACAAAGAAAAAAAAACAGACTCTATATTTTGCATTATTAAAATTTTACTTTTACCTAAAAGTAAAAAAATCATGAATGTTTAAACCAATGCCTAAAATCCTAGAGATTTTAAATCAGCATTGAAGTACTTACACAGATAACGTCTATTTAACATATCAAATACACGCCCAGGAGTTCCCACCACAATGTGGGGAGCCTCTGCTTGGAGCTTCTGCATCTCATTGCGAACATTTGTACCACCAATGCAAGCATGACAAGTGGCGCCCATATAATCTCCAAGTGCCAAAATAACTTTCTGGATCTGAAATGACATAAATCTGAATTAGAATTTTACTCCCGTTCTTCCATTGGCCAGTTTCCCAATGGGTTCATAATATAGTAATAGCACTGAACAATTTATTTACCACATCATAATGCTTTTAACCTTTCTAAGCAGTTTATAATGCAGTTTATAAGTAGTTAAACTTAGAAAGTTTAACCTTTCTAAGCAGTTTATGTCAGCCCATTGGCCCAACAATCCAAGTCCTTAATTTACTGTCTTTGGAAGATTGAGTCAACCTTGAGCCGGTCCGGATCTGACTCCTGGTAGTGACTTAACCTGCAATATGCAATGCTACATTCTAACCACTGTGTTACCACGGCTCTTAATATAAAACTGACAGGCATATCTCATATTTGATGAGCAATCTCTGACCACCTTTCTCTACCCACAAATATAATATTTGTAGACTCATAACTGATACTGCATGAAGAGGGAATTTTGGCTCTATAAAATAAAGCTGACAGCTAGCCAAGAACCATAGGCTCATTATGATACCATGCCAAAAACAGTATCAGGCACTTCTCTATAGACAAGCAGAAACAATGTAATCTTTTGGAATTATCAGTTGTTAAATCAGCAAGATAAAGCTGACCCTCCTTATTAAACACAGCAGGGATCTACAAAATATTTAAATCTGAAACATTTCAAGTTCAAAAACAGGACCCTCACCAGAAATATTCTCAACTTAACAGCTCTCCAAAAAATATTTTGGACATTACTGCTGAGTATCTCCAATAAGTTCAGGATACCTGTTCTGAACTTAAAAACTTGAAATGTTCTATACACTTCATTCTAAAATCAGGGGTGTTGATAATATAGCAACCTATGCAGCTTACATGATCAGAAAAGCCATTTACTGCTAAAAACAACCTTGGGATTATTGCTTTGTCCCCAAGGAATAACTATTAAGTAGGGCATGCTTAATATGTGGTTAGGTATTTAACTGCATTTTAGGTGTATGTTCAGAAGCATCACAAGTGTTTTTGGGGTTAGTCTGCATGAACACTTTCCCCTCCCAAACAAAAGCATAGCACAGGAATGCTGTAAAATTGGCTTTCAATTTCCTCAAAATCATCTAACTTATTTACACCAGAATATAGTATTTAAAGTGCCAGTTTGGTCTAGTTGTTAAGGCACTGAATTAGAAAGAGACCCTGAGTTCAAGTCCCTGCTTGGCCATGAAAGCCACTGGGTGATCTTGGGTCAGTCTCTCTCAGTACAACTTTCCTCATAGGGTTGTTGTGAGGAAAATAGGAAAAGGAATGTTCGTTGGGTATGTTCACTGCCTTATTTGTAAAAATAAGAATGAACATCAATAAAAATTAAATTTAATAAAAATTTAAATATAGTTCTGAAAAAATGCAGTTCAAAATAGAATTCAAAAGACTGACAGTACAATTTGCACACAGAGAAAAACTGATTACATACACACAGGTATTTTCATGTTGCAGAATCCACATGTACTCTTAAGAGTACTTTTCTTCAGAGAAGTTGTTTGCATTTTATATTGTTTTAATAATTTCCACTTAAGCTCCTGCGCAGCTATTATTGCACTTCACTCCATTATCTGCTTCAGTCACATCTGATCTCTTGATCTTTTCCATATTTATTAAGCCAAAAGCAACAAGCAATCATTACAAACTTGCAAAAATTCCTGCGTCTCAGTTATGACACTCGAAACCTATGCAACATGTAAGCAGCTTTTTCAACTACATTATCAATACCTGTTGAGCCAGTTCTCTGGTGGGGGCCAATACTAGTGCTTGGGTCTCCTTGAGATCAATCTCCAACTGTTGCAGGATTGAAATAGCAAATGTGGCTGTCTTGCCAGTACCTGACTGAGCTTGAGCAATCACATCATACCCTAAAAAAAGGATAGATATTTACTGCTCTCACACAACACATTAAGGTTGCAATTAAACTATACAGTTCCTTTTCAAGTGATCAGAGTTACAAATAGTCTCCATTTTTAGGTCAGTCCCGAAAGATGGAATACCATCATCTCACTTCACAAGGAAATATAAAAGTTGTATTTCAACCCAAGGCAGAGTAGTACAGATCAAAATTTTGTGTCTGCTATTAAAAAAAATGTTTTCACTGTGGCTTACCTTTAATACATGGAATAATAGCACGTTGCTGGATAGCTGAAGGCTTCTCAAAACCATAGGCATAAATTCCTCTCAGAAGGGATTCTTTTAAATTCATGTCATCGAAATTGTCGACAATTTCATTCCAATTGCTCTGCAAGAAAAAGTAAATTTTAATATACTTCATCTTTCTGCATATGCTTGTAAAAAAAAACACCCTACTATCACTAACATACTAACCTCAATGACACCATCAGGATCCATTCCCTCGGGGCCATGATCTCTATCAAATATGAAAAGCACACACTGTTAACAAAATTTAAGTATTCTTGAATTCTTATCAATATAACACATCTGGAAGCTGTCAAATACGCTGTAATTATTGCTAAGACCATATCTAGTCAACATTCAAGTGTACTGCAATTCTATCATTACTAAATCACTCATATGACAGTATACTAGTTATACTTGGTTAGTTTTTGTTTTTTTTTAAATATGGTTTACATTCTGTAAAGCCACCTCAAGCCACTGTGGGCAAATAGGCGACAATATAATTCAATAAATAAATGATACTATTAAAAATCCTAAAAATATAAGTAGTTCCACTGAAGAACTTTTGTTGTGTTTCTCATCAATCTACTTGTAGTGTTATCACACTACATGCAGTCCTTGACTTAGAACCATTCATTTAGTGACTGTTCAAAGGCACAGAAGTGACTTATGAGCCCTTTTCTTACGTATGACTCTTGCAACATTCCATGGTCATGTGATCAAAATTCAAATGCTTGGCAACTGGCTACTATTTTTGACAGTTATAGTGTCTTGGGATAACATTATTTTGTGGGACCTTCTAACAGATCAAATTAATGAGGGAAGCCTGATCCACTTAACAATTTTGTCACTGATTCAAGTTAACCATGGCAAGGAAGGTTGTAAAATGGGGCAAAACCCACAACTGATTTGCATAACAATGGAAATTTTAGGCTCAATTGTGGTCATATGTCAAAGACTATCAGTAGTAATGTCAGCCCTCAAGATCTTCTACTATCGTCTTTCGGCTGTCATAAGAAACGGGGTGGGGGGGAAGGGGAGGTAGGGATAAGTGTGGGAAGTGAGCTGGAGGTGTTACATTCTTCTGTTGTGTAAATGGGGGGGAGAGCATACAATAGAGTTAGGTTTCTATTTCTCACTTAGCTTTCTTTTCTCTGCGCAACTGTAACCCGTTATCAAAGTATGCCAAGGTCAAAGGACAGAGGCCTCATCATCACCTGAAGATGCCCACATGATCCTATTCACAACTTCTAATTGGAAGTGTCATCTGAACTATTGGGGGTGGAAACATTTCCATCACTTTGTATATGTGAATTGCGCGCCTAATTTCTCAGATTCAGAATTCTTTGGTTGCTACCACTTTACTTTCAGTAAAAGATAACTTTTCTCTAACTTAAAGAGTCTAAGTATTTCTTTCCTGGATTTTGAATGGAGCTCCGCCTGACATTCTGAATCATTTGCTTGCAATGTACATTGGGAATGCACAATTTCTCAAAATGTACATAGTCCTCGGTTTACAAGTTTGTTTAGTGACCATTCAAAACTACAATGGCTGAAAAATGTGACTTATCACATAACCACTGCTCTATCTCCATGGCCATGTGATCAAAAATCAGACACTTGGCAATTAACCATGATGATTGCAGTGTCCAGGGGTCATGTGATCATCCTTTGCAACCTTCTGACCAAAGTAATGGGGAAGCAAGATCCACTCAACCATGTTACTAATTTGAACGGATTCACTTAATGGTAGCAAGAAAGGTTGTAAAATGAGGCAAAACCCATTTAGCAGCAAAAAATTTGGGCCAAACTGTAAGTCAACTCCTCCTTTGGAGAAGACATCTGTATATGTCTCCTCTAAAGCCTTTAGAGTGATTTAATTATGGACTACCTGTGCCCTCAAAAGTACCTTCCCTACTTTATGCTATCTTTACAACTCTGGGTTGTCTGTAGAATAGCCCACAACAAAAGATGTGCAATTGTTATTGCAATTCTATATTTATTCTGTCTCACTGGCACTAGGAAAACCAGTCTGCATTGAAATATTTAAGCCTCAATCACATTATGGCATGCAATTGGGAAGCCATCACTCTTCTTTCATTTGAGGAAAAAAAACCCTTTCAAATGTTCTGTATTGACCTTAGATATCAATAGTATCCTTTGGGAAGTCAAAGTTCTAAATACAGCAGACCACCAGCTTAGTTGCTCTGCTTCTACCATAATACTTGGTAGTTATCTCCATACAGTATTTGGCTACATTTTGTTGTATTTCCCCAAAACACTTCAAAGTGTTCAAATCCATTTCTCTTGCCTTTAAAATCTAGTCCTAGGAAAGAATACACTTCCCCCCAACATCTATGGAATTTCTCAGTCATGCAAGGTCTTAGTTGTCCCAAAAGTACTTTTTGAAAAGGCAACTGGACATTCAGTTCTGAAGAACTGAACTTGAGAAGCAATTCTTCAAAGAAAAACAAGAAAGTCCAGTTGCCTATTGAAAAGAGCACCCTGGAGACTTTCCCCCCTATTTTACTGATTTTTTTCTTCTTTTGGGTAAAAAAGGACCTTTCATCACCTCACACAAGAAATGGCAAGCCAATGATAGCTATGGATTGTGTATAGACAGTAGGCTTAATCAAATAATTCAATCAAAACAATACAAGAGTACACAATAGATACAAACTCAAGGCAAACCGCACCAAATACTTCAGCCACAGAGTGGTCAATTGTCTGGAATACTCTTACTCTGTGGTTTCTTTCCCAAACCCCCAAAAAACTTTAACCTTAGACTGTCTCCTATTGAAGTCACCCCTTTCCCAAGAGGTCTGTAGGAGGCGTGCATAAGCACACCAATGTGCCTACCATCCCTGTCCTATTGTTTCTTTTCTCTTATATGGATCCATTTCATGTATTCATAGCTATGTTTATATTTATACCTGCTGTCTAATAATTGTTTGAAAAAATAAATAAATAAGTAGATGCCTGCATGCAAACACACCAATCCTTTATGTATCATTCCCTTCGATTAAATCGGGGCACAACATGGCAGATCCAATCAATTCAGGGTTCCAACCTGCGAAAATAATTGGGTTGCCCAGGCAACGGTGTTCACGTGGAACCCCAAAATGACTCTTACAAGAGTTCGTGGAATGAAGAAAACAGGCAACTCAAGGTGGGAAGGAGAGAAGGCCCGTATGCAATAGGGGCGACCGTGTTTTTCAGTTTAGGGAGGAAAACGTGGACGGGGAATGTTACCTCCGCGCCATTCCGGGCCTTCTCTTTCTCTTCCCCTCCCCCCCCCCCCCAAAACCCCCCCCACCCCCCCCCCCCCCCCCCCCCGCCTCCCTCCCTCCCCCCCCCCCCCCCCCCACCCCCAAGAAAAAAAATGTCCGCCCCCGAACCGGCCCCCCCCCCCCCCCCCGGGGCTCCGCGCCGGCCGCTTGGACGAAACCATGTGGTCGCTCGAAGGGAGGGCAATGCAGGCCATCTACTGCACGCTCGAGACCAACGGTCGGATTTTCCCTCAACCCCCCCCCCCCCCCAATTCCCGGCCACGCCGCTTGAGGCACTGGCGAGGGAGAAGATCTATCCTTCTCCCAAGGGCAGGAGGAGGAGGAAACGCAGCCTCCAAGAACCCCGCTTGTCCTCATCAAACTGCAGCCCGGACAACCCTCGCCCTGAACAAGCTTCCCCTCAAAAACCTCCTCGGCCGTCTTCACATCGGCCACGCCAGAGTTTACCTGCTGTAATCCGCGGATCCGCCTGACATGTTCCAAATGCTACCGCTCTCCTCAACTGAAAAGGCAGTGTCTCCGCGGCGCCCGCTTTATATATCCCTCCTCCTTGGCCGGATCTACTTTTACTCCCCTTCCTCCTCCCGCCCTCCCGCGCCCTCCTTGCGGAGGAGTATAAAGTTAATGGCAGGGGTTCCCGTGCAGGTTTGCCTCCCCCCCCCCGCCCCTCCCCTTCGTATCGAGCGACGCCTCTCAGGCTTAGCGAGGTGGCCGGGACGGAAAGATGAATAGACGATTCCAGGCGGACTACAACGGCTGGCTCGGGCTATAAAGAAGGGAGCCCAGTGGGAGGGACTACTTTATGCCACGAGACGCGGAAGGATTTTGCAGCAGTACAGGAGTGACGGGATGCGTCCCGCTTGATTCCTTCCCCCCGCCTCTCCCCCATAAACGGGGCTTGCTAGGCTGCCCCTGCCTCGGCGACGAAACGGGCGGGCGGAGGAGGGAAAGGGAGTGAAAAATGGCGGTGGCTCTCCCTTCCTGAGGGGGATTCTGGGCGGGAAGGCGGAGGGAACAGGGTCTTTGAGACTGAAAAGTGAGGCAGACCCCCCCCCCCAAAAAAAAGGACAACGCGGGGTAGGGGGCTTATTTTAAAAGTTCTGTCTCCTCAGAACCCGCCGAGCCCTTTAATGGGTGAATCTTGGTGGTTACCGGGCGGGAGGGTCTTTTTCCCCTCCAAGGGTGGGGCTTTTCCCCTCGCTGGAGGGGTTTATTTGAGAGGCGAAGGTCAACCTTCGGGGCAGAATTGGAAAAAGGAGTAGGGCAGCAAGGAGAGGAAGCGATGGGCCTGTTTCTTCATCTCCTCCCCCCCCCCCCCCCCCGGTTCCTTTCCAGATCTGTGAGGAGTTATACCGTGAGAGGGGGCGTCTGGGCCTAGCGAGGGAGGGTTGTGGCTCATTCTTTATAATCCCTTCATCCCACGCCTATTCCTTTAGTTTAGGATGCGCTTGGAGGGCGCGAGATTGGGGAAGGAAGGAGACAGAGGCCTGTGGATTTGGAAGACCTCGTCCGCCTCTTGTCGAAGATTGAAGTCGGCCGGGCGCACCGCCGAGCCTGGCGCTGAGGAGCGAAGACTGGCTGGAAAAGCGCCCAGTTGATGGGCAGTGGGCCTTTGGCGATAGTCGAATATGTTGATGATTTGGTTGGCGGGCGAGGCCACCAGAAGTGGCGGGGAGAAATGGGGACCTGCGGGTCGCTGGCATTAAGAAGGAAAAAGAGGTGAGAAGCAGGCAAATGGATGGAAAGAAATGGGGAAAGGGATGCACAGGAAAGAAACCTAAGGCAAAGAGGACACGAGTTAGCAAAGACTGGTTGGTGATTGCTTCTGGCTACACATCCTTAAAAAAGAAACGAATCGGAGAAGATTATTGTACAGTACCTGTTTCATGTCTAGGCAGTATAAATTGGGAACGGGGGAGAGTTAGTTCGTAGAGAAAAAACTCACAAGCTGTAGCAATCTGGTGCCTGGTTGGAATGCAGAAATTCTAGGGTGGGGAAGGGCTTGTCTGTGTCAGTTAATTTCTCTGGGATCAGGCCAGGTGGTTAGAAACTGCTCTCTGTTTCCAGATTAGTATGAATAAAGACTTTTTCTGCTATCTCTTTAAAGCAAGCCTCACTTAAGCTGCAGTAATAATGTTTAATATTTGAAACTCTGTCATGGATTTTGAGTGTTAGCTTTTAAGGTGCTCCATATTCTTGTTATAAGCAGGTAGAAACAGTGTTATGTCAAAAGGCACCTGATGAATTCAGAATGGAGTTGAGTGCCAACCTCTCAGAAAGAGCGATAAGGACCAGATGAATGCAAATGATCCTTCCGTTCCTCTCCCCTTTCCTGTCAGAACTACTGATAATCCTTCCACCCTTCACGATCCTGCTCAAACGGGATAATGCTTCTTGGATGAGAAGTGAAACATCTTCAAGGAAAAACGAAGTTCAGTTGGCTTTTGAAAAAGCACCTTTGAGACAACTATGATCAGATGACTGAATTTTCAGAATTAGCAGAATTATTTTTCTTTTAACTGTTAAAGTCTCTTGTGTTGAGGTTGAAAAATTTCAGGCTGAAATTGCTGCACGTTATTTAGTGAGTATAGGTTTACTCATATTGATTTCAAGTACAGTTTACCAAAATATCGAAGGATATATAGGATGAGAACTAGTCTATTTGAAATCCTTTTGAAAAAGGATAGGTTAAATTGTAATAAATCGTTGAACAAAAGTATTTTTATTTTCATATGTTCCTGACACTCAAAACTGATTTTAAGGTGAGGCCTGGTAAGTAAGAGCTTGCCAACTTTTGGAAGAATTGAACACAAGTGAGAATAATTATTGGTTTTAGCTTGATCCTTTTTTCATCCTAAATAATTGCTCATTTTAATATATTCTATAGGGTAGTTTCCTGAAGCCTTTTTCTGTTCATAGATATTCTTTTAACAGTTTGCATTCTGTTGGTGCCAAAAAAATGACTTAACAGCAAGGAATTGCACCCTTTGGGATGCATAGTTTACAGGTGAGGAAATTGGTTCTGTACTGGTTCATTGCCAGACTACTCTTCATTGAGTTTAATCCTGCATGTAAATTAATGGTTTTCTTCCATAAAAGGCTTACGAGATTTACATTAGTCTTTGGTAAATTGTTAATAATTCTGGTTACTGCTTAGTTTTGATTTTATGCTGGTTGGTCTTTTCTTAGTATGTTTTTTTTAAAATCACAAAGCACCATATCTAAGTCTGTTTCTCATTTTTATTCCTTGATTATAGAAGAGTGCAACATTTTAGGGGTTGGGGGCATAATTTACTTTCCCAGCCTTCTGGAGAACCCCAAATTGATCAAATAAAAGTGCAATTAAATTCTAACCTTTTTTTCATACTTCAGAAGGTTTTAAGGTTTGCGGGTGATTCTTGCAGCCAAAAGGGCCATGTTTCAATAGTGCATTTTTAGTTCTGGGTGGGATTAATTATAAGGATGTTTCAGAAAGGAAATGGGCTACCTTCCAGAGGCATGCCTTTGATTAAAAAATCCACTTTTTTTTTTAATTCCGTCTTATTTCCACCAAATTTCATCAGATTAGGAAATTCATCCTACTTTAGTGGATCATTTGTTATAGGATGCTCAGACATCATGAGGCTGAGTACATCTCTAATGCTAAACTTCTCAGAAATGAGATTACTGTTTGCATGTCCTTTCTTTATGGCTAAGGGCGGAGTAAAGGCAACAGAATTTGCTTTTAACCAGGACTGTCAAACTCCCGGGCTGGATGTGTCACGCCTTGGCCATGCCCACACCTGATTTAGTGAAGGTGAAAAAAGTCCCATTATGTCATGTGATGCTACCGTGACAATGTGAGTTTGACACCCCTGCTCTAAAAGGTAAAATAGCATACTGGAGTCAAGTTGTAAATACAGATGGAATGTAACTGAGTGGAAAAGCTTCAGGTAGCAACACCTGCAAGAGGTTAAAACTCTTATTGTAACTTCCCTCTTGGTCAGGTTTTACTGAAGATTTCAAATGCAAAGCACCATTTTCAATCTATTTAACTCAGATCCCTCGTTGTAGGAAATTAAATTTTAATTCAAATTGCAGCCAATTACATTGTATATTTTTCCCAATTTTTACTGTTCATAAATAAAACTACTTTTAACAGTGTATGCAAGTCATGATACAAAGTAGCATCACCTATTTTGACTAATGGGAATTCCTCAGAGACTAGGGTGGGGCATTTCTCTTTCTTGCCCCCGTGTAATGTTTAAGTTGAGATGCTGCCACTGAAATTGGTTAACCAAGACTGTTTGAAAAGGGCATATTCCATTAGTGAGCTTTATTTGATCAATCAGAGGCTTTCCAGAAGGTTGGGAAACTAAATTAAAGCCTCAATCCCTAAAATGCCTTCTATAATAAAAATGAGAAACAGACTTGAATAGGGTAAAATGGCGCTGTGTGATTTAAAAAAAAAATCTTGAGGAAAGATCTTTATATCTATATTTTATTGACAAGTTCCTTTTACATGCACACACTGCACCCCATTTAGGGCAGAGTTTACAGATTTATTTTTGAACTGATATATATTCATTGTGTGAAGTTCTTGTTATCGCCAAAGTAAACTGTGAAATGAACCTGAAGTATGCTTTGGTCAGTTAGAAGAGTCAAGTGTTTATGAATTAAATTCATATCTTAGATACTGAAACAACATGATCTGTAGCACTTGAAAAAGGCTGTCTAGTCCAATTGTTTATCCTTTTTCATCTTAGGATCTTATAACATGATGGAGCAGTGTTGTGTTATAGAATTTCCATCCCAACATTTTTGTAAAGTGTTCAGTGGAGATGGTTGATTCAACTAACAATAAACAACTCTTGTGCTATGATCACTCAGAGAACAGACTTTCAATTGTTTTTTAGATTTTTTATTAATGGAATGTGAAATGAATAAGAGCAACTAAATATACCACTGATTGTACAGTTTTTAAAACTGCATTTATTGTTAGAGATTTCAAAAAAGAATTAAGATTTTTTTAAAAAATAAGCTCCACATAAAATCAATCAAAAATTAATCCAGTGTTTAATTGATTACGTGTCTGATGATGTGCTATCAACTCAGTGCCAACTCCTAGTGAGCACCAGGATGATCTAGACAGGGACTGTCAAACTCATGGGCAGGATGCATCATGTGCTGGCCACGCCCACACCCAGTTGAGTGAATGGAAAAAGTCACAATACGCCACGTGACGATGCTGTGACGACACAAGTTTGACACCCCTGAGCTAGATCCAACTTAGCCCTTCAGGTTTTCCATCAGTGTGACATCACCAAACTAGATCTGTCCATCTTGCTGATACGCTCATTCCTTTTATCTTTCATAGCGTAGGTTTCTACAGAAAGCCAAGTCTTCGCATAATAGGTCCAAAATGCAATATTCGGAGATTGGTTCTTTATGCACCAAGTGAGAACTCTGGGCTGATATCTTTCATGATCCAGTTGATTCCTAAGTGCATTCCTCAGCTTTACATGGTCCTAGGAATCAACCTTTTGAAATTCCTTGACCTCAGTTATCAAATGTGTATCAGCAATAGTACATATTGTTTCTTTGTCTTTTCTGAAGCTAGCTTAAACATTTGGCATCTCCCTATGTCTGCTGTGGCTGCTACCAATCTTGTTCGACTCTTGGTGATTATATGGGCCAGATCTTTCCACATCTTCTGATCTTGTACTAATTTTTCTGTGCTCTGGCTGGTAGGCTTTGATCATGCCAAGTCACTGTTCTTTGACATCTTGGGTTCTTTTTACTGCTTACTCTTCCAAACATAATTTTTTTCTCCATTGAAATCCCTCGTAGGATAAATAGCACAACATTAAATCTCTTAATATTAAGTTTCTAGACTGATCTATTAGCCACTGATTTTTTTTCCAGATTTGCTGGCATAATATGACTAGAATGTCTACTGATTTTACTACTCCTGTTTGGCATTTCAGCAGCTATTCCATTAATTCCTGTATTCTTCTGACTTAGTAATGACAAGAGCGCTGCTTTAAATTCAACTGATACTATTGCAGAGCACAGTGAAAAAATGGAACTAAAGTGTAAAGAAGACCAAATGAATGGTGACAGCTAGAGCAATTAGCCTTAAAATTGTCAGTGAGGCTACCAAAGTGGAGGATAGCTTCTATCTTATATTGATCAACTGTCAACCGTAAAGGAACCTTTTTATTGTAAGCTACAAAGTCATGTCGGTGTGATAGGCAGCATAGAAATATAATGAATTAAACAACCCACCAGTCAAGAAGTACTTTGCAGACTAGACTTGGTACAGCATCCATGAAAGATGCTTGGAAAAGATATTCAAATGTCATAATATACTTTATAAAGATCAGTATCATGCAAGCCATGGTGTTCCCTGTGATAGTCTATGAAAAAGAGCAAGCTGGACTTGGAAGAAGACAGTGACTTGATGGCCCAGAAACTACTTGTATCAACAATCTGGTCAGTTTTATTTCAGTGTGGTTAATGAATCCCACAAAATGGTCACATTATTTGAATTCCCGCTAATCAAAATACGTATGAAATAATGACTTTGTCACTCAAGTGTTTCTCTTCTTGCAGCACCCTTCCAGTAATGTTGCTGCTTGATACAAATGCCTGCTTGCTTTTATTAGGCAGCTGGAATGGCTCTTGTGTCATGGATGATCCTGCTGGGAATCTATATACTAACAACTCTCGTTCCTGCAATCTTTAATTGGGTGAAACAATGCATCATAAGACAACAATTTTTAAATCAAGATACCTGAAATGGGCTAACTTGCAAAATGTGTCCAAAATCTGGGATCTATGATTCCTGACATTTGGCAAATTTTATAAAGGCAGATACATCTCAATGTATCCCAAATTTTCAACTAAAGGCAATGCTTTAAAACTTCTGACATTGAAAACTTTGAAGAATCTAGTAAGAAAATGCCTCTGAAGGGATGACTCAAATGCAAGTTGCCCAGCATATATTATTACAGTACAGTCCTGGCAATCTTACTATACCACCTAGGAGCTAGAGCACCAGAAAGAGGCAATAGAGCAGGATTTGATAAAGTCTGTCCATAAATTCATGAGTAGATAACACACACTATAGAAAGGCATGGTGCCTCTTCTCATTTTTAAAATGTAAAGACATTTCAAGTATGAATTATCAAACATATGCCTCAAATCAATTTGTTAACATCAGGAAGATAAGTTTCTATTTAGGGGAAGTTTATGTAAATCTTAGTAAAGTCAAAGCTCTTCATAAAATGGCAACCTCCGTTCCAGGAATGTAATTTAGCATTCCATTTACATATTTAACTTAGTTTTTTTAAAGCAAAATTCTGTTAACATATGCTATAATGAGAAACCAAAATAGAACTCTGTGACTGGACAAGATCAATTCCTGAATTAAAAAACTGAAATTTCTCAGTCTCACTACCAGCAAGACATTAACTTGTCATTTCCCTTACATAAAGTTTCCTCTTTAATTTTTGAGATCAAAAACTTTCTCATGTATGTCCAATGAGACATCTTTTTCTGTTCTCATAGACTGTTATTTTAGATGCACTTTTGATGCCATTGCAGTATTTTCATATAAAATCTCATTCCTCATCTCTCATTTCTTGTGTAACATTTTTTGGCACAGCCTATCCATAGAAGCAAACATCCCTATTGACAGTGCATGTGCTACTTTCCAATTGCATTTTTTTTTTTAAAGTTTTTATTAATTTTCTACAAACAAACAAACATACAAAACATTAAAAACATCTACTCTCATATATACTTCCGGTGTATCGGTTGGTTCATCAGTTTTGTGCATTCATTTTATAGTGTCAATTACAATTATATTGCATAACCACTCATATTGTCAATCCATATTCTAATATTACTAAAAAAAAA
>BLBF01000040.1:5667008-5689612 GCA_015471245.1 Laticauda colubrina | reverse complement strand
TGCCAGCCCAACAGTAAATCATGTCCTTCTAATGTCAACAATCTATGTTTTCTTAATGTTATCCATTCTTTGACCCACATCAAACTTGCAGCTTGATAATTTTCCAATTGCATTTTTAAAAATGTATCCAGTTTTTTAAAATTTACAATTCGTCATTTTATAAGTCCCAATTAATTAGCTGTCAATCAAACTAGTGTTATTTTTCTCCTTTAACTGAAATCTTTAGTTCCCTCTAGTGTCCAGTTTTAAAATTATCACCAGTAAAGCCCCTGTCACACTGCACCAACGGATGGAAAGAGGATGTAAAACGGACAAAAAAGCTTGCCATCCGTTGGTTAACGCGATGTATCCGTTCTGTACTCACTGCCTCCGTTTTGCTTCCTCTCTATCCGTCCAGCATCCATTTATTGACGTTTCATCCGCTCAGAAAGTTTTGAACTGCTCAAAACTTTTGAGCGGAAAATGTATCCAATGTGTACGTTCTGCATCCGCTAGGCATCCGCTAGGCATCCGTTCTGCATCCGTTACGCATCCGCTATATCCGCTAAGCATCCATTCCGCATCCGCACAACTCGCATCCGCTCGGATGCAGGGAGGAAGCGGAACAGACGCAGAACGGATGCCTAACGGATGCAGCACGGAAACAAAGCATTTAAAACGGAAAAAACCTTCGCAGAGGGGACCTATCTCGGATATTAAGGATGTCTAGAGGATGCCTAGAGGATGCAAAGGGACACCTAGGGGAAAACCTATACTGCCTATAAAAAAGGGGAGCAACTCATCTGGATCTCACTTTCAGACCAGCAGCCCAGCTGTGCAGACCTCTGCAGCCTTCATCTGACTCTTGCTCTTCCACAGCATCCAGTCATGTCCACCGTGGATCGTAACAAAGTCCTTTTGGCAGCCACCATTGTTCTACAACAGTGCGAAGCCATTTACAAGCTCTGTGAACTCTACTACGGGAAGAAAAAGAGGCGGCCAAGAAGCGTCTGGGTCCGAAGATGGATCAGGAGAAGAGCAGAGTACGGAGTGTACAACAAGCTGATGGTGGAGCTGAGGAACGAAGACCCTCGTGCATTCCAGAACTTCATGAGGATACCTCCAGCCATGTTTGACGAAGTTGTGCAGCGGCTGACACCCAGGTTGACCAAGGCAAACACCAACTTCCGGCCCAGCCTGGAACCTGGGCTCAAGGTGGCACTCACTCTGCGCCACCTGGCCTCAGGGACCACCTACAGGAACATGCAGTACGGCTGGAGGGTGCCACACAACACCATCCGCATTGTGGTCAGAGAAGTGGTGCAGGCCATCATCGAAGAATACAAGGAGGAGCTCCTCCAGTGCCCCTCCACTGAAGTAGAATGGAAGAAAGGTGCAGAGCAGTGGTATCAGAGGTGGAACTTCCCCCACACTGTTGGAGCCATAGATGGGAAGCACGTGGCCTGCAAAGCACCAGCCAAGTCGGGGTCCACTTATTTCAATTACAAGGGCTTCTTCAGCATCGTCCTCTTCGCCATGGTCGATGCTGACTACAAGTTCATGTACATCGATGCTTCAGGCAATGGCTCATGTTCAGATGCCCAGGTATACAATGCCAGTGACCTCAAGGAGGGGCTGGAACGCAACCTCATCGTGGGCTTCCCAGATCCAGACCCACTGCCCAAAGACACGCAAGATGTGCCCTACTTCATCGTGGGGGATGACGCCTTCTCCCTCAGAACCTACCTCATGAAGCCCTACACCTCCAGACTCCTCACCCGTGAAGAGAGGATCTTCAACTACAGGCTGTCCAGGGCAAGGTGGGTGGTGGAGAACGCCTTTGGCATCCTGGCCAACAGGTTCCAGGTACTTCTCACCACCATGCAGCATTGTCCAGAGACCGTGAGGAGGATCATGGAAGCTTGCTGCATCCTGCACAATCTCATGCGCACCCGCTACCCAGTGTTGCAGAACAGGCTCGTGGACCTCCAACAAGGCAATGGGGAAATGGAGCCTGGGGAATGGAGGCAAGGGCAAAACCTGATAGACACTGAGGATGTGCAAGGCCCAACAGAGCCTCACATGAAGGGAAGAAGCAGCGCAACCTCCTGAAACACTGCAACTCCCCAGCTGGAGCGGTGGAGTGGCAAGACAGGATGGTAGATGCTTAATGGATGCTTCCTTCAGCCTGTCTCATCACACGGATGAGATTAGGCCATGTATGTTGAATGGCCCTACAATGATCAGGGCATTTAATAAAGAGTTGTGTTTATGTTGACATGTGTGGATGATTATTACATTATTATTGATAATAAAGGGCCATATGTGTGGCTCCTGGGAGGGTGGATCATACAGTCCCACTATGCTTGCACTGGAGGTTTATCTATCCCACAGCTATTACCCATCCCAAAGGTATCCCTGCCCATCCCACAGGTATCCCTGCCCACCCCACTGCTATCTTAACCCATTCCACAAGCATGCAAAGGCTTAAACCAATTCTAAAAGTTTCCAGCAAGACTTTATTAAAAAAAAAAATGAAGCAAGTGTGTGAATCAAAGATAAACTTTATTGAACAACAAGCTGTAAAAGAAAAATGACCCAAGTCAAGTGTCCAAATAAAGTCCACAGGTAGCCAGCCAGCCAGTCTCTGGCACTGCTCTTGGTCACTCGGAGGTGTGCCCAGTCTCAGGGGTGAAGGGTCCAGATGCTGTGGCGGTCGCTGGTCCTGGAGTGCTGGTCTGAAGCCCCACAGGGGTGCCTGGCCCCGAGAGGACAACAGGTGATGGTGTGTTGAGAAAGCTCTCGGACAGCTGGCTCAGCCCCGTGAAGCTGAGAGGTCCTTCCTCCATGCCATGGGGTGTCAGCCCCAGTACCGATGACAGATGTACTGAGGCCGGGCTTGGCTGTGGGGTGGAGGAAGGAGTAGTGTAGTGGGGCTGTCTGCTCTGCAGCTGGGTGAGGACTGGCGGTGGCATCTGTGTCGTGGGTGGCATCAGTGGCGTGGGTGGCATCAGTGGCATCAGTGGAACCGGTGGCAACGGTGTCGTCCAATGACTCTGTGCTTGGACTGGGAAGGGCTGCTGTCTGTGCTGCTGAACCTCCTGGTAGCTGTAGCCCTGGTAGGTGAGGGCCTGTGGGAAGCCTTGGAATGGGAGTGACATCACCTGTGGTGGAGGAGCAGACCTGGACTGGGTGGGAGCAGGTTCCTCTGGATCTGGAGGGTTGTGAAGCAGCTCCGTTATCCGGTACTTCACCACCTGGTACTGGGGTTCCGCCATGTCTGTGAGGGTCTGGTTGACATAGGTGAGGAAGGGCTTGCGGTTGGAGGATGAGGAGTCGGTGTGGACCAGCTGAGAGAGGAGATCTATTCTGGTGCGGATGGTGTCCCTGATCTCCAGCAGGACAGTGTGGCTCTGCCCCTCCTGCTGTCTGGCTCTCTGCCTTTCTGTGGAGGTGGAGCTGTGGGTGGATGCGGGTACGGCTGTGGTGGATGCGCCGTCTCCTTTCTCCCACCGCACCAGGGAGTCCTCCATGCGCTCCACCACGGTTTCAACACCTGTCCGCGGGTTCTCCGCCGTGGCACGCTCCACAGAAACCTGCCTGGAGACAGGAACTGACTCTCGGCCGGAAGAGGACTGGCTCTCAGCAGGCTGCCGGAGAGAGAGGGTAGACAGAGGGACTGCTCCGTGGCGGATCTCACCCTCCAGGAAGCTGCACCTGGCCATGATGTAGGTCTCTCTGTCTGTCAGCTTCACAATGGCCTGGCCAGATTTCTTGAGGTGCAGCTTCCCGTACCAGGTGTGCATGTGCTTCCACCAGCCGAGGAGCACCTCCGAAGTGTAGCCCATACTCTCTGCCTTCTCTCTCCAAGCAGCATGCTTCCGCTTGGTGTCCCTGTACAGCCGGTGTCCCTTCCGCCAGAGATAGTCATTCTCTCTCAGCCACTCCAGCACCTCATCCTCGTGTTCCTACTCAATGGAGTATTGCCTCCTCTCCCGTTGTCGCATACACCTCTTCCTCCCTTTGGCAGGACCAGATGGACCCTCATCAGAGGGGCTCCCAGGTAGTAGGGGCTGCTCCTCCATACCACCACCAGCAGCAGCAGCACCAGCAGGATCATCATCATCATCATCATCATCAGCAGCAGCAGCAGCAGGATCAGCAGCAGCAGCTCCAGCAGCACCAGCAGGATCAGCACCAGCACCAGCAGCACCAGGATCATCATCAGCAGAGTAAGCACCAGCAGCGCCAGCAAGACCAGGAGCACGAGCAAGACCAGGAGCACGAGCAGGACGAGCAAGTCCAGGAGTACGAGCAGGACCAGCAGGACGAGGAGCATCTTCAGCAGAGTAAGCACGAGCAGAAACACCACTGCCAGGAGCAGCTTCAGCAGAGTAAGCACCAGCAGAAGCACCACCGCCAGGAGCAGCGCCAGCAGAGTAAGCACGAGCAGAAGCACCACCGCCAGGAGCAGTGCCAGCAGAAGCTCCAGCACCAGAAGAGCAAGCCCGAGCAGCAGAAGCCCCAGCAGAAGCAGAGTCAGGGACAGGGGGCGGGAGGGTGGCCCTGTCCCTCTTGCCAGGGATGGTGGCAGGTTGCTGAGGCTTTCGCTTCTTCCCCATGGTTGTGGGGTTGCTGGCTGGCAGGGAGGCTGGCAGGAAGCCTGGCAGGAAGCCTGGCAGGCAGGCAGGCACCAAGGCTGGCAAGAAGCCTGGCAAGAAGGCAGGCAGGCATGCACCAAGGCTGGCAGGCAGACTGGCTGCCAGGGAGGCTGGAAGGCAGGCTGGAAGGCAGGCTGGCAGCAAGGCTGGCAGGAAGCCTGGCAAGAAGGCAGGCAGGCATGCACCAAGGCTGGCAGGCAGACTGGCTGCCAGGGAGGCTGGAAGGCAGGCTGGAAGGCAGGCTGGCAGCAAGGCTGGCAGGCAGGCAGAGAGCAAGGCTGGCAGGGAGGCTGGCCAGGAGGCTGGGAGGTAGGCTTGGAGGCAGGCTGGTAGGAAGGCTGGCAGCAAGGCTTGCAGGCAGACATGCAGGCACGGCAGGCAAGGACTCGATGTATCCAACAGCAGGTCTTTCCTTCCGAATGGTGACCTGCTTGGGAGCTGCTTCCCTTTATATCCGCGGGGCTTACGCAATGCATCCCCCCCGCATGCGCAATTAATGCTCGGCATCCGTTCGGCTTCCGCTGTGCATCCGCTAGGCTTCCGCTGTGCATCTGCTTCATCCGCTGTGCATCTGCTAGGCTTCCACTCTGCATCCGCTTCATCCGCTATGCATCCGCTGTATCCATTCCGCGTCCGCTTTGCTGAGCCCCCCCGGAAGCCTAGCGGATGTGCCATCCGCTCCTATCCGCTTCCATCCGCTGGGCTTCCATTCCGCATCCGCTTTCCATCCGCTCTGCGTCCTCCCCGCGTCCGTTCCTTTCCATGTTATCCGCTCTGGTTATGCAAATTTTTGCCCCTTTTGAGAGCGGATAACAACAGATGGAACATTTTGCTCGTCCGTTGTGTCCTTTTTACTTATGTTTTGCATCCATTGGGCAGTGTGACAGGGCCTTAATTTTTATTGTGGCTTGGAAATAATCCAAACATATTTATTTCCTACAGGAAAGATTTTTTAAAAACTAATTCAAAAATATTACTCCAAAGTTATCTGGAGGCTTAATCTGTTTATAATCATCTAAAATTGAAATCATATTTAATTTTTTGCTGTTTATTTAATTTTTTCATGAATTTTTCATTTTTTATGGTTACATTTTTCTTTCATTAAGGATTGAAGGAAAACTCACTTGGCATATTCAGACTTGTCAATTCTTAGGTCTCTATGGATAGGTGTATGGTGGCACCCTTTCTTTCAGTTAGCAATTGACATACAGGTATGTTATATATGATGACATATATCTCTACATCTATCTATATCTACCGGTTATCTATATCTATCTCCATCCATCCATCTATCCCATCCATCCATTTATTCCACTAGGCACAGCCAACATATATTTATATGGGCACCTGTTTCTTAGTGAATAAAAACAACATGCTTAATTGTTGGCTTCTTGTCTGTTATGTGATTGTTCTTATTTTGCCCCTTTGCATTTGTAAACTACTTAGAGCTTTTTCTGAGGATTGAGTAGTATATAAAATTCAATACTTTTTTAAAAATTTAGAAGTAGTCTTTTATTTATGCCATTTGTTTAGCAACCATTCAAAGTTAAAACAGTACTGAAAAAGTCACTTATGACTGGTCCTCATGTTTATGACCGTCACAGCCTCACTATGGCCTTATGATCAAAATTTGGGTGTTTGGCAATCAGCATGTATTGATAAAGACAGCAGTATCCCAGGGTCATGTGATCACCAGTTGCAACATTCCCGGGGATCTTCTAGCAAGCAAAGTCACTGGAGGAAGCCAGATTCTCACTTAATGACCATGTGATTCTCTTAACTGCAGTGATTTGCTTGATGAGTGTGGCAAAAAAAGATTGTAACATTGGACACAACTCACTTAACAACCACCTTACATAGCAACAGAAATTCTGGTTCTAATTGTGCTCGTAAATTAAGAATGACCTGTATATATGACACTATTGTTTACCTTGGAGGACATTGTTTCATGACGGATGCATGACATGGAGTAATACTTTTTAAAATTGACTCCCAAGGTAATGTATATATTAGGTTTACACTCACTTTACTTGCTGGATTTTAACCTGATTTTTAATATAAATAGTCGTCTGTAGCTCATCCCAGTATGACTGAAGCCTGTCACTCAGCAGAATGGGAAATAACCAGCTGCTCTTAGTGTTGTTCAACAGTTCAATTAATTATTGTTATAGCAGAATTCCAGGGCTGGGAACATCATGACAAACACTAAAAAATATTGGGGAGATACGATCATCCATCAGCTTTTAATTGCTAAATTCATGAAGGCGGATGAAAATAACGCCAGTGACTCATGTAGTGAATTAGGATGTTCTTTGCTATTCTTTGTAATCCTGAATGTTTAGGAGGAACACGGCCTTTGGACTTCAGCCATCTGAAAGAAGCCAGCTTCTTAATTAGGGAAATTTCAAATGTGTATATAATGAGAGGTTAAGTAAGTACAACATCCATTGAGGAAGGTCTTGCTTATTGACCAAAAGGAGAACATTTTTCCTGAACGTTTGTGAAAGGTTTTACTTGTTCAACATGTAAAAAAATATTCAGTGGGGAATATTGTAAAAAGGCTCTTCAGGCAGCACTCAGATAAAATAAGAGGCAAAACAGGTGTTTGCTGCTGATAAATTTAGAAGTCTGGTTGCATTAACATTTCATTTAGAAAGCTTAAAAGTTTACCGCAATGCCATATATTTCATTTCATGCAATGCTAAGATGTGGGAGAAATAAAGATGTGCCTATTTCAATTTAGATGTCCTTTTACTTAGGTCAGCTTTATCTTATATTTTCACAGTCTCCTTATATATGGCTGTGAGCAATTGATTCACCATGCAGAATTTGCTGAAGTTCTACAAATTCTGAATGAATTTACTTTTAGCAGCAATGAATGGACAAGTGGCTGGATTTGCCTTCAGGTAATCTTCCACTGACAACCATTTGTTTTAGTGACTGTTCAAAGTTATACTGACATTGAAAACAGTGACTTATGATCATTTTCCACATTGTTACAGCATCCTCATGGTCATGTGATCAAAATTCAGATGCTTGGCAACTGGTGTGCATTATTGTTGGTTGCAGTGTCCCAGGGTTGTGTGATCACCTTTTGTGACCTTCTGACAGGCAAAGTCAATGGGGAACCCAGATTCACTGAACAAATTGTCTTGCTCTCTCAACTGCAGTGATTCACTTAACAACAGTGGCAGGAAAGAATGTAAAATGGAGCAAAGTCTTCCTTAGCAGACAGCTTGGGCTCAATTGTGGTTGTAAGTCAACGTCTACCTGTATTGCGCTAAAATGGTTTATGGGTGTGATGTGTGCATTTAATGAGTATCTGTGTATAGATGAGTTTTGCTTTTTCCTACAATAGATGAAAGCATTGTCGTGTTGTCCCTCACGCCAGAAGACCGAGTTAACATGTCTTGTTTACAAAGTCTAATAAAATTCTACCGGGAAAGTCTATAAACAAGAATTTCCCATACTCATTTGGGAAGGACTATTTCTAGTGATAACAGGTTATGTTCTTTAATTAAAGATAACTCAGCAATTACTAAAAAAAATATGAGGAAAAGGAAATGATTATAGGTTATACTGATCTCAGACAGTGGTGGCATTCAATTTTTTTTACTACCGGTTTTGAGCGTATGGCTTGGACGTGGCAGGGGAAGGATACTGTAAAATCTCCAGTCAGAGGTGGGATTTGCCAGTTCTCCAAACTACTCAAAATTTCCACGACTGGTTCTCCAGAACTGGTCAGAACCTTCTGAAGACAACTTCTGATCTCAGAATGTGCATATGTTGGGTGTTGTAGTACACCTTTTTATATCTGCGAAAAAGGACTGTAACAATGTATAAAGCCTCTGTCCCACTGCACCAACAGATGCAAAGAGGATGTAAAACGTTAAAAAAAGCTTGCCATCCATTGGAAAACGCTATGCATCCGTTGTGTACTTACTGCATACGTGTTTCATACGCTCTATCCCTCGAGCATCTGTCCACTGCGATTTCATCCGCGCAAGACGTTTTGAGCTGCACAAAACTTTTTGAACAGATGAACTTTCCACCGCATACGATGAACATCCACGACATATATGGGCAACAAACGTTCTATGTCCGTTATCATCCATTAAACGTACGATGTATCCTCTCTGCATCCTCTGGCCATCCTCGCAACTCACATCTGCTGCAGCTGAAAATGGAAAGAGGGAGGAAATGAAAGGTACACGGAACGTCCACAAAGCGTAAGTAGCACGGAAATAGAAAAGATGTAGCGTATGCATCTCTTATATAAAGGATTAAAAAGAGACAAAACGTTTGTATCTGGGATGTATCTCGGATATTTAGGATGTCTGCAGTATGTCTAGAGTATGTAGAAGGACACCTAGTGGACTACCGATATTTCCTATAAAAAGGGAGGAAATCATCTGGATCTCAGTATGAGTCCAGCAGCCGTGGTGTACAGACCTCTTCACCCTTGGTCTTGGTCTTCCACATCATCCATTGTTCTCCACCATGGATCATGACACAGTCCGTATGGTAGCTGCGATCATTCATCACCAGAACCAAACCCTGTTCAGACTGTTTTACCTTTTATACACAAGGAGAAGAAGGAGACGTCCAAGAGCTGTGTGGGTCCGAGGATGGATCGTGAGAAGAATGGAGTTTGTACTCTATGACCAGTTGATGGTGGAGCTGAGGAATGAAGACCCTCGTGCATTCCATCACTTCATGAGGATGCCACCAGCCATGTTTGACAAACTTGTAGAGTGTCTGAGACCCAGGTTGACCAAGCCTAGCACCAACTTCCATCCCAACCTGGACCCTGGACTGAAGGTGGCACTGACTCTGCGGCACCTGGCCTCTGGAACCACATACAGAAACATGCAGTATGCATAGAGGGTGCCACACAAAAGCATCAGTAAAGTGGTCAGAGAAGTGGTGCAGGCCATCATCGAAGAATATGTGCAAAGCTCCAGCCAAGTCAGGGTCCACTTGTTTCAACTACAAGGGCTTCTTCAAAATCATCCTCTTTGCCATGGTTGATGCTGACTACAAGTTCATCTACATCGATGCTTCAGGCAGCGGGTCAGCTTCAGATAGCCAGGTATACAACGCAAGTGACCTCAAGGATGGGCTGGAACGCAACCTCATCAAGGGTTTTCCAGATCCAGACCCCATACCCAATGACACACAAGATGTGCCCTACTTCATTGTTGGTGATGACGCCTTCTCCCTCAGAACCTACCTCATGAAGCCGTACAGTTCAAGATACCTCACCCGTGAAGAGAGGATCTTCAACTACAGGCTGTCCAGGGCAAGACGGGTGGTGGAGAATGCCTTTGGCATCCTGGCCAACAGGTTCCAGATACTTCTCACCATCATGCAACATGAGGCACATGTGAGGAGCATCGTGAAAGCTTGCTGCACCCTGCGCAATCTCATGCGCACCTGCTACCCAGTGTTGCAGAACAGACTTGTGGACCATCAACAAGGGAATGGGGACATGGAGCCTGGGGAATGGAGGCAAGGACGTAACCTCATAGACACTGTGGAGGTACAAGGCCCCAACAGAGCTTCACGTGAAGGGAAGAAGCAGCGCAACCTCCTGAGACACTGGTGCAACTCCCCAGCTGGAGCAGTGGAGTGGCAAGACGGGATGATAGATGATTAATGGATGCTTCCTTGAGCCTGTCGCATAACACTGATGAGATTGTGCCATGTATGTTGAGTGGTTCTACAATGAATAGGGCATTAATAAAGAGCTTTGTTTATTTTGAAATTTGTTGATCAATGAATAAATTGTTATTGATAATAAAGATCCATATGTGTGGCAGCTGGGAGGGTGGACCATACAGTCCCCTTATGCTTGCACTGGAGGTTTATCTATCCCACAACTATTCTTATCTATCTCACAACTATCCTTATCTATCCCACAAGCATGCAAAGGCTTAACCATTTGTGAAAAGTTTTCACCAACACTTTATTAAGTAAAAAAAATGAACCAAGTGTCTTAAGCAAAGATAACTTTTATTAACTTTCTTAGGTAAACTTTATGACTTTATTAAATAAGCAAAATGAACCAAGTAAACTGAATTAAGTGTGTTAAGCAAAGATAACCTTTATTAATTGTCTTAAGTAAACTGTATGACGTTATTAAAAAGCAAAATGACCCAAGTAAAGTGTCTTAAGCAAAGATAAAGTGAACAAGTAACAACTCAGTCTCTGGCACTATTCTCAGTCACTCTGAGTCATGTCCATGGTCTCAGCTGTTAAGCGGGCAGGGACTGTGGAGGTGGCTGTGGCTGGAGTGCTGGTCTGAGGCGCCATTGGGGTGCTTGGCCCCGAAAGTACAACAGGGGATGGTGTGTTCAGGAAGCTCTCAGAGAGCAGACTCAGTCCTGTGAGGTTGAGAGGCCCTTCATCAAGTACCTGGAATGTCAGGCACAAGACTGATGACAGATTGTCCGTTGACGGGCTTGGCTGTGGGGTAGAGGAAGGAGGAGTGTAGTGGGGCTGTCTGGTCTGCAGCTGGGCGAGGTGTGGCGTGCGATGAACCTGGGCCTGGACTGGGAAGTTCTGCTTGTGCTGTGGGAAGTCCTGATAGTTGTAGCCTTGGTAGGTGAGAGGCTGTTGAAAGCCGTGGAAGGGCTGTGACATCGCCTGGGGTGGAGGAGCAGACCTGGACTGGGTCGGAGCAGCTTCAGTTGGGCCTTGAGGGTTGTGCAGAAGTGCTGTTATCTTCTGCTTCATCACCTGGTACTGGGCCTCGGGCAGGTCCCTGAGGGTGTGGCTCACATAGGGGATAAAGGTGTGGTGACTCGAGGATCCTCTGTCCAAGTGGACCAGCTGAGAGAGAAGTTCTGTGCTGGTCTTCATTGTGTCCCTGATCTCCAACAGGACAGTGTGGCTCTGGCCGTCCAGTCTGCCTCTCTGCCTGCAACCTGTGGAGCTGGGGGTGGGGGTGTGTTGGTCTCTGGTGGCTGCTGCTTCTTCCTCCATTTGTGACGGGATCCTCCAAGTCTGCTGGCATGGGGAGTGCAGCTGTCAGGGGGGTCTCTGCCCTGGGGCCCTCTGAAGACACCTGCCTGGACAGGCTAGCTGACTCCTGGCTGGAAGAGGACTGGCTGTCTGAGGGAGAGGGGTGTCAGAGGGGCTACTCCTCGGTGGTGGACCTCACCCTCCAGGAAACTGCACTTGGCCATGACGTACATCTCCCGGTCAGTGAGCTTGACAGCGGCCTGCCCGGATTTCTTGAGGTGTAGCTTGCCATACCAGGTGTGCATGTGCTTCCACCATCCCAGGAGTACATCTGCAGTGTAGCCCAGGTTCTCCCTTGTCTCTCCAAGCTGCCTGTTTCTTCTTGGTGTAACAATAGAGTCTGTGGCCCTTTCTCCAGAGGTACTCGTTCTCCCTTAGCTATTCCAGCACCTCATCCTCATGCTCCTCGGAAATGGTGTACTGTTTCCTCTCTCCCTTCTCCTTCCCTTGCCTCTTCCTCCCTCTGGCAGGGGCTTCAGCCGGGCCTTCAGGGGCTTGAGCAGCAGGGCCTTCAGCAGCAGGGCTTTGAGGGCCTTGGAGCTGGTCCACCACAGCAGCAGCAGCAGCAGGTTCAGAGTCAGTACCAGGGGGTGGGATGCTGGTTCTGTCCTTCTTGCCAGGGCTGGAACGAGTAGGCACTGGCTTCCTTTTCTTCCTTGACTGACGAACCGTGGTGTTCTTTCAATATGTATGTGGCAGCACGTCTTTCCTCTGAATGCTGACTGAGTGCGAGCTGCATCCTTTTATATCCACAGAGCTGACGCAATTCATACTCCCTGCATGCGCAGTGAACGCTTTGCATCCGATATACATCCGCTCGGCATCAGCTTTGTTTCCTCTAGGCGTCCGTGATGCATGTGCGTCATCCGCTATGCATCCACCCCTTTCGCTATGTGTCCCATTCGCAATTCTCCCCCGGAACCTCTTTGGATGTGTCATCCGCTTCCATCCGCTGTCATCCACTAGGCTTCCTATGAACATCTGCTTAACATCCTCGCTACATACTACCCCCGTCCGTTCTTTTCTGTTCTTTTCCGTTCTGTTTATGCAAATTTTCGCCACTTTTTGGAGCGGATGACAATGGATGGAGCCACCCCCGAAATTTTGCTCGTCCGTTGTGTCCTTTTTGCATACGTTTTGCGTCCGTCGGCCAGTGGGACCTAGTCCTAAAAGGCTAAAAGTTTTCTGATGGTTCAGAAACTTTCTGTTAACTGAGTATTTTTTTCTGTTGACAGAAATATCACCTTTCTTTGTTTCTGAGATGTAATAAAAGTTTGGCATATAATTCTGTCCAGAGAAAAATACCCAGTTAATAGAAATATGTATATAAAGATAGAAACTGCCACCATAGGCCTCTTTCATATGTTTCCAACCAATACAGTCCTGAGCTTTCTTTTGCCAATTGGGCCCCACAATACTTGCTGAATATATATGGACATATCTCATTTCCAAAACACATTCAGTTTTAGGAGTGGATTATGTTTATCTTAAGTTTCCTACACTGCAGGTCTATGCTATTTATAAAGCATGTGTATTCACTTGCTTCTTCAAAATGATGATTGCCATGAAACCGCTGGTAACTGAGCAGTAGCACAAATCTGTTCCTTTTTAAGCTGTGTCTTTTCCAAGGAAGATGGAGACAGATGTCTCTCATCATCTTATTCTTCAATTTCTGATAGGTTTTGGCCCTCAGAGGATTGCTCTTGGCACAGTCAGAAATACCTTTGCTTTCGTAATCAGTTATCCACTGCAGCCTTGTCATTTGAGCCTTCCCAGATAGCAGCACGTGTGGCAGCCAGGAGAGGATGTTCTTTGCACAACCAGGATTGCTACTGAGAATTTGTGCTAGATAGCAAAACATTCTAGACCCCTTGGTTTTGTTTGGTGCATCCTTTCTGTCCTGAGTCATAAAAAACAGGCATTAAAAAACAAAAACCTAGCTTTGGCATCTCTCCCTGCTTCCCTACCCAAAAAACCCCCCAACAAGAACAGCAATTCATTGATAAGAATGTGGCAAAATGGTAGAAGGATGAGGATGTCAGCAAGGAGAGGAAAAGGGGCAGTAATGGGTTCATGCCTTGGTTGCTCCCGGCTTGGTGAGTGATTGTGCATGCTCATGCGCTCCTAACACATGTGTGTGCCCCTAGTATGCCAATCAGCAGAAAGGACGAAGAAATGAAAAGCTAGGGGCAACCCACCCATCTATGAGCTTGTAGCTTTTTTTATCCTCTCAGTCGATTGTTGGAAGAACCAGTTTACCTGAACCAGTAGTTATTTTTACTACCACTTCGGCTGAACTGGTCCAAACTGGTAGCATATCTCCACCAGAAAGGGAGAAATGACATGTGCCATATTGAGTGCATTCACTGCGGCCTTTGCAAGGTAACATCATGTGTGCCTTCATTTTGACATCATTGATGTTCCATGTACAGTACATGTACATAAACATACATGTACATATATCTATCAGCTTCTATGGCTGAGAATGAACTGGGTGTCTCCAGTTCTGTCCTTCAAGCAGTAGAGTCCACAGCAAATCAAAATTTTATTTATATAATTTTTATTAAATATATTAATGACAATAATGAATACTAATACAATTCGGAGAGAGGAAGGAAAAGAGTGTAAAATATGGGGAAAAAAATAAAGTAATTTACAATCTTCCTCATAATAAGTGTAAACACATCTGATAGTTCTTTACTCCTGTAGCCCTTTCATCAGGTGCCTTTGGGGTGGGTCTGAGTTTCTGTGATGTCTAACCATACCCCATAGAGCAGTGTTTCTCATGGATTGTTGGGGAATTGTGAGAGTGGAAGTCCACACATCTTTAAAAGTTTCCAAGGTTGATAAACTGCCATAGAGAGCACCAGTTGTGCAGAATCTCCCCCTGTCATTTGAATTAGCTTATCTTTTAAAAGAGGAAAACCCCAGCTAGATGGACAGTGAAAGTAGCTTGCAAGTTTGGGGAAGAGCGATAGAGAGGAAATTATTAACTCCTTCCTCGCTTGATGTTTTCTGTTTGAAGTCAGTCGGCAGAGTAAAAATATTTATGTAATCATTTGGATCTTAAGCCCATGTCACACTGGCCAATGGATGCAAAAAGGACACAGCGGATGAGCAAAATGTTCCATCCATTGTTATCCGCTCTCAAAAGGGGCAAAAATTTGCATAACCGGAGCGGATAACACGGACGCGGGGAGGATGCAGGGCGGATGCAAAGCAGATGCGGAACGGAAGCCCAGCGGATGGGAGCGGATGGCACATCCGCTAGGCTTCCGGGGGGGCACAGCAAAGCGGACGCGGAACGGATACAGCAGATGCACAGCAGACGCGGAAGGGATGAAGCGGATGCACAGCGGATGCACAGCGGAAGCCTAGTGGATGCCCGGCGTTAATTGCACATGCGGGGCGGATGCATTGCGTCAGCCCCGCGGATATAACGGAAGCAGGTCGCCATTCAGAGGAAAGACCTGCTTCCAGACACATCAATTGCCTTGCCTGCCCTGCCTGCATGTCTGCCTGCCAGCCTTGCTGCCAGCCTTGCTACCAGCCTCGCTGCCAGCCTTGCTGCCAGCCTCCCTGCCAGCCTTGCTACCAGCCTCCCTGCCAGCCTGCCTGCAAGCCTTGCTGCCAGCCAGTCTGCCTGCCAGCCTTGGTGCCTGCCTTCCTGCCAGCCTTGGTTCATGTCTGCCTGCCAGCCTTGGTGCCTGCCTGCCTGCCAGCCTGCCTGCCAGCCTTGGTGCCTGCCTCCCTGCCAGCCTTGGTGCCTGCCTTGGTGCCAGCCTTCCTGCCAGCCTTGGTGCCTGCCTGCCTGCCTGCCTTCCTGCCAGCCTTGGTTTCTGCCAGCCTCCCTGCCAGCCAGCAACCCCACAACCATGCGGAAGCACAGCAAGCCTCAGCCATCTGCTGCCAGCCCTGGCAAGAGGGACAGGGCTACCATCCCGCCCCCTAGCCCTTACTCTGGTTCTCCTGGGGCTTCTGCAGCACGGGCTCGCTCTTCTGGGGCTGGTGCTTCTGCTGCTTCTGCTTCTGGAGGAGCTGATGACAAGCACTCCAGCACCAGCCACCTCCACAGCACCTGCACCCTTCACCCCTGGGACTGAGCGACCAAGAGGAGTACCAGAGACTCATTTTTGTTGTATAGCTTGATGGTAATAAAGTCTATTTATGATTCACACACTTGCTTCATTTCTTTTTTTTAATAAAGATTTGGTGGAAACTTTTAGAAATGGTTTAAGCCTTTGCATGCTTGTGGGATGGGTAAGGAGAGCTGTGGGATGGGTTAGGATACCTGTGGGATGGGTAATAGCTGTGGGATGGGTTAGGATAGCAGTGGGATAGATAAACCTCTAGTGCAAGCATAGTGGGACTGTATGGTCCACCCTCCCAGGTGCCACACCCACGGCCCTTTATTATCAATAATAATGTAATAATTATCCACACATGTCAACATAAACACAACTCTTTATTAAACGCCCTGTTCATTGTAGGCCAACCCAACATACATGGCCCAATCTCATCCGTGTGATGAGACAGGCTGAAGGAAGCATCCATTAAGCATTTACCATCCTGTCTTGCCACTCCACTGCTCCAGCTGGGGAATTGCACCAGTGTTTCAGGAGGTTGCGCTGCTTCTTCGCCTCAAGTGAGGCTCTGTTAGGGCCTTGCACATCCTCAGTGTCGATCAGTTTTGCCCTTGCCTCCATTCCCCAGCCTCCATGTCCCCATTGCCTTGTTCATGGTCCACAAGCCTGTTCTGCAAGACTGGGTAGCGGGTGCGCATGAGATTGTGCAGGATGCAGCAAGCTTCCACGATCCTCCTCATGGTCTCTGGGTTATGCTGCATGTTGGTGAGAAGTACCTGGAACCTGTTGGCCAGGATGCCAAAGGCGTTCTTCACCACCCGTCTTGCCCTGAACAGCCTGTAGTTGAAGATCCTCTCTTCACGGGTGAGGTATTTGGAGGTGTAGGGCTTCATGAGGTAGGTTCTAAGGGAGAAGGCGTCATCCCCCACGATGAAGTAGGGCACATCTTGTGTGTCGTTGGGCAGCGGGTCTGGATCTGGGAAGCCCACCATGAGGTTGCTTTCCAGCCCCTCCTTGAGGTGACTGGCGTTGTATACCTGGGCATCTGAAGATGAGCCGTTGCCTGAAGCATCGATGTACATGAACTTGTAGTCAGCATTGACCATGGCGAAGAGGACGATGCTGAAGAAGCCCTTGTAGTTGTGATAAGTGGACCCCGACTTGGCTGGTGCTTTGCAGGCCACGTGCTTGCCATCTATGGCTCCAACGGTGTGGGGGAAGTTCCACTTCTGATACCACTGCTCTGCAACTTTCTTCCATCCTTCTTCAGTGGAGGGGCACTGGAGGAGCTCCTCCATGTACTCTTCGATGATGGCCTGCACCACTTCTCTGACAACAAAGCTGATGGTGCTGGGTGGCACCCTCCATCCGTACTGCATGCTCCTGTAGGTGGTTCCTGAGGCCAGGTGGTGCAGAGTGAGTGCCACCTTGAACCCAGGTTCCAGGTTGGGCAGGAAGTTGGTTTTGTCTTGGTCAACCTGGGTGTCAGGCGCTGCACAACTTCATCAAACATGGCTGGAGGCATCCTCATGAAGTTCTGGAACGCCCGAGTGTCTTCGCTCCTGAGCTCCACCATCAGCTTGTTGTACAGTCTGTCCTCTGCTCTTCTGGCGAACCATCTTTGGACCCAGACTTTTTTTGGGTGCCTCTTTTTCTTCCCGTAGTAGAGTTCACAGAGCCTGTAGATGGTTTCGCAATGTTGCAGAAGGATGGTGGCTGCTGAAAGGACTTTGTCACAATCCACGGTGGACATGACTGGATGCTGTGGAAGAGGAAGAGTCAGATGAAGGCTGCAGAGGTCTGCACCGCTGGGCTGCTGTTCTGAAAGTGAGATGCAGGCAAGTTGCTCCCCCTTTTTATAGGCAGTATAGGTTTTCCGCTAGGCATCCTCTAGGCATCCTCTAGACATCCTTAATATCCAAGATAGGTCCCCTCTATGAACGTTTTTTCCGTTTTAAATGCTTTGTTTCCATGCTGCATCCGCTAGGCATCCGTTCTGCATCCGTTCCGCGTCCGTTCCGCTTCCTCCCTGCGTCCGGGCAGATGCGAGTTGCGCGGATGTGCAGTGGATGCCTAGCGGATATAGCGGATGCGTAATGGATGTGTAATGGATGCCTAGCGGATGCGTAGTGGATGCAGAACGGACGAACTGGATACATTTTCCGTGCAAAAGTTTTGGGCAGCCCAAAACTTTTGGAGTGGATGAAACGTCCATAAACGGATGCTGGACGGATAGAGAGGAAGCCAAACAGAGGCAGTGAGTACATCGCGTTTTCGAACGGATGGCAAGGTTTTTTGTCCGTTTTACATCCTCTTTGCATCCGTTGGTTCAGTGTGACATGGGCTTTAATTGGAGGAAAAGTTCAGTTTGGAAAAGGGGTAGTGATAGACATGGAAAGAATAAACCAGACATTATTTCTGATCATTGTAGATACTGCAATTTGCAACCAGGTTTTCAGAAGTCTGTCTATTATGTAAATCTGGGCTTTTTCCCTGATAGTATCCTTAATAGTCCATTTATTTTATCTGTGCCTTGTCTGCCAACATAGTGGCATAGTGCTCCCAACTGCTGGAACTTTCAACACTACGTTTAACTAAACATGCCATGTTAATAAACTGCAGTCGAAAGCTGTTTATTTCAGAAGATTGCAACATAGATTAAAATATAAGCTAGCAAGAACTGTTTTAAGAAAGATTCTCCCCTGGTTTGTTTTTTTTTAAATGGTTGTTTTATAATTGTTTATCACTACAAATGAATACCACTCCCTCTGCAAGGGAGATGGGCAGTTTTAAAATTTGATTAATAAGTAAATAAATTTAATGTATTCCCTTGATAAAGCTAGAGGAGCATTGTGGAAAAAAAGAGCCCTTTTTGTCCTGTGGGGGATACATTTCTCCTGGAACATCTCTTGGATTTGGATTATTAAATCCCAACAGTGTGCAGGGAAGCCTTTTTGTCCTTCAAAATATAATGCTAAAGGCAGCGTGTCAACGTGAGGATATCGAGAGGAAATGCTGTCCCAGAAGAACTGTTGCTTTAATCTGTTCTGGAAAGCCTGTGTGTTTGGGTGAGGTGGGGAATCAGACAGGTTCTTCTCCTGGAGAAGCCGTACATAAGACAAAAGGAATAATGCAAACCCCAAAGCATCATTGATGCATTCAGACAGAATTACACTGCTGTCTAAAAAAAAAGAAAGCAAGCTTGCAGGGAAAGAGAGGAGTGGATTTTCAGCTGGGCTGAAGAGCAGCAGAAGATTGCCGCTCCCCCTTCCCCTCCCTCCAGCCAACCCTCCTGCTCAGAAGAGAAAGCACTGCAGTGAAACAAAAAGACACTTTTATGATCCTCTCCAGAAGTTCCCCTTGTTCCCTTTGCAGAAACAATTGTTTTGGCAAAGCTGAAACCGAAGTCTGGCCCTTGAGGGCAATGGAGACGGGAAGGTATTCAGCACAGGGTGCCTGGCCCGCACCAAGGAAAATGAGAAAGTAATGCTAAATATACATGGACTGACTTCATCCTGTAATGAAACAGAGCACTTGAGAATTTGTCTGCAATTGCCAGCTCATGGCCTTTGTGCTGCCAGAAATGGATTGAGGTGCCTGGGGACTTTGGAGGAAAAAGTCATACTGGGTCAGGTCAAAATTTTTAGATCAGGGATGTCCAACCTTAGCAACTTGAAGACTTGTGGACTTCAACTCCCAGAATTCCTTCGTCAGCACTTGTGGACTTCAATTTCCAGATATGCTGGCTGGGGAATTCTGGGAATTGAAGTCCACAAGTCTTAAAGTTGCTAATGTTGTAATGTACACCCTTCTAGCTACTCTGGCTGTTTAGCTTTACACATGCAATTCTTTACCTGCAGTTGCAAAATCACAGATTCTGTCAGCCACAGCCTGGGGTTCTAACCATAACTCAGCCTTTTTTTAGCATGAAATGTTTTGAACCCATGCCTGTCACATCCCCCCCCCCCCCCCCGGTGTGATTGAGCACTGGAGTGCAATCCCGCAGCCTTTTAAGCAGAAGGAAACTAAAATCCTTTTTTTATAATTTGGGAGGGGGGAGAGGGAGGAAGGAAAGAATGAAATATCACAGCAGAGCATATTGTGCATTTATATCCTCTGCTTGCAGACCAGTGTGAACCAACTGATTTCCCAAGTACTGCAGAAGTCTCTGCATCCTCCTGTGCCTTTTTTTAAACTTTGGCTGCTTCACACAGTCAGTCATCCAGTCTGACCTATTCTTGGCAGACCTTTGGCAAGAACATGGTTTTGGCATTGGTGCACCCTGGCAGACATGAGCGTGGAACTAAACAGAGGGTTCCCCCCCCCCTTCCCAAGTTCTCGGACTCTGGAAAATATTTTTTCAAACATGCATTAGTATGTTTTGTTGTAGGGTCCCAGTGGCTTCCAGAGATTTCTGGGTCGAGAGGTGGATAAGGAGCACGCATGCCATCGTTGGAAGAAATATCCATTCGATTCAGTTCCAAGTGGGGAGAAAAATACTGCAAACATGGAGGCTGATTGGAAGGATAGTTTATTGGTGAACAGGACCACATGGGTTTGAGGTCCTGGGCAGCTGACCACATGGAGTGGAGAGTGAGGGGTTTTTATACCCTCTCTTGGGCTTTGAACTTGAGCTTCCTGTTCCTGTGCAAGAATATGTATTCTGTTGGTTGTTGTAGGGGGTCATAGCTAACTTTATAGGTTGTCTGAGTAGTTTGGTTGAAGCCTGGACTCTCTGAGGTGATGTCACTGGCTGAGCTGTCTGACAGCTCCCTTTAAAAAGGAGAACTGTCAGACAGGCAAGACCCCTGGTTGTACAGATCTACTCAATAAAGAGCTGTATTCACTATTCTCTGTGCCCTGCTTCTTCAACTTAACAAGAATATTATATTTCCCTAAAGGAGAAACATGTTTCTAAAGACAGATACAAAGGTGAGGCCAGCCTTTAAAAATGCAGATTTGGTAATCCATTACTCGCAGAAACAAGATCTGTAGGATCAACCCTCACTCAAGATCCAAACCAGGGGTGTCAAACTCGATTCCATTGAGGGCTGCATCAGGGTTGTGTCTGACCTCCGGGGGCCAAATGCACGTGGCCAGGGTGAGTGTGGCCAGCTCAATGTCATTCATCGAGACACCATTTTTGACCATGACGGCCCTTCCGGGCGCCGTTTTGGGCCGCGGCAGCCTCCTAAAACCCTTTGCTACGCGGCCTCCCTGAGTTCCATTTTCACTGGCAGAGGGTTGCAGGAGGCAGTTCATGCCCCAAAACGGAGCCTGGGAGGACTGCGCGCGGCTCTTCCGAGCTCCCTTTTCACTGGCAGAGGCATCACAGGCCAGTCCTTCACTGTTTTCAGGGCAGGCCTGCGGGCCATATCTAAGCACCTTGCAGGCTGGATCCGGTCTCTGGGCCTCGAATTTGAAAGCCCTGGACTAGATGACCTTCAAAATCCCCTCCAATTTTGTTAATCTGTAATCTGTAAAAACTACAGAACCCATAGAATCTCCACATTCTTGCATGCTTTAGTCCTGGTTCCTTTCCCCTTCATTCCCCAGTTTCCTTATAATAAAAATCATGCTTTTGAATCTCCATTCATAAGTAGCAGGAGGAGGTCTTTGCCTTTTTTTTTCATTTTTCCAAGGGTACTTACAAGGAAGTCTGCAATTGCCAGCTTGTGTCCTTTGTGTTGCCTGAAACGGATTGAGATAACTCAGAAGATTGGGGGGTAAAAGTCATCCTTGGGTCAGGTCAAAGTTTTAGCTCAAGGGTGTCCAACCTTGGCAACTTTAATTACTTATTTATTATTTATTGTATGGTGATGGCTATTTATTGTATGGCTATTTTTCCTCCACTCTTGCTCTCAGCACTGGCTCTCCACAAGGCTATGTGCTGAGCCCCCTTTTGTGTTCACTCTACATCTATGACTGCACTCCCTCTTATCCCACCAATTCTATAATAAAATTTGCAGATGACACCACGTTGATGGGACTCTTATCAGGAGAAGACCAGACGGACTATAGGTCAGAGGTTCTCAGGCTTGTCTTGTGGTGCAAGAGTCATAACCCTGAACATCAAAAAGACCAAAGAATTGATTATAGACTTCAGAAGATGCAAAGCAGAACCTCTCCCACTATATATCAATGGAGACTGTGTGGAAAGAGTTCATAGTTTTAAATTCTTAGGAACCCACATTTCCAACAACCTTACTTGGTCAGTCCACACTATGGCCACTGCAAAGAAGGCCCAACAGCGCCTGCACTTTCTGAGACTGTTGAAAAAGAGTAGTTTGGGTGAGAAGTTGCTGGTTACTTTCTACCGTTATACCATCAAGAGCATTTTGGCATACTGTGTAACGGTATGCTGGATGCTCTGTAGTGGATAAGAAGATGCTCCAGAGAGTTATAAACATAGCACAAAAAATCATCGGTTGTTCTCTTTCTTCTTTGGAAGAGATTGTGAAGACCAGACTCCTCTCGAGAGCATTAAAAATCTCCACAGACCGTTCTCATCCTGGACATTCATATTTCGATTTCAGGGAGGCGTTATAGGTGTCTTAAAATGAGGACTAATAGATTGAGAAACAGTTTCTTTGCCAAGGCAGTAATTGTCTTGAATCAAACAGGGCATTTGTGATTTAGTCCTATTATTATTATTGTTGTTGTTGTTGTTGTTGTTGTAATTTTTAAATACCCTGTAGTGTGATTGTGATGTGTTTGGGGCATTGCGCTGGAGTAGCTTTCAAATTTCATTGTATTCATGGAATGCAATGACAATAAAGGTGTTCTGTTCTATTCTATTCTATTCTATTCTATTCTATTCTATTCTATTCTATTCTATTCTATTCTATTCTAT
>BLBF01000040.1:5650986-5666998 GCA_015471245.1 Laticauda colubrina | reverse complement strand
ATTCTATTCTATTCTATTCTATTCTATTCTATTCTATTCTATTCTATGTTACAATTAGCCAGGAGCCTAGAACATTAGCATGTAGTAATTTGGCTGCAGAAAAGTGCTAATTTGTTTAGTTGTGCTTATCCATGGTGCATCACAGGGAGCAAACAAACTCAGCATCGGAAAGACAAGCAGCATCCTGTGGCATCATCTGGGGTCTTCTCTCACCACTGATGTCGCCTCCCACTTAGGTGTCACATCTGGACAGGTTCATCACTGACAGGTGTCCTACCGTCCACACAAAACACCACCATGTTTCTCACTGAAGTGGTACCTACTTATCTAATCACATGTAGCATGCTTTCGAACTGTTAGGTGAGCAGAAGTTGAGGCAAGTGATGGGAGCTCTCTCTCCTGCCATATGGTGCTAGGACTTGAGCCACCAGAGCAGAGACTATTTCCAGCATCTTTAAGTCATTGTACCTCTAAGGGGAGGAAAATGAATGGACCGAAAAATATCTCAATTTTTTCTTACTGTTGTTTTGATAAGATAAGAATTTGAGGTTCCTCTGGGCTGCTGGGCCTTGGATCTATGGCTAATGGTCTACTCTCTGTGGCTCTACTGCTTCTAATTGAGGAATTCCAATGGGCGTTGCAGGACGTGGTGGCTCAGTGGCTAAGACGCTGAACTTGTCGATCAGAAAGATCGGCAGTTCCGTGGTTCGAATCTCTAGCACCGCATAACAGAGTGAGCTCCTGTTACTTGTCCCAGCTTCTGCCAACCTAGTAGTTGGAAAGCAAGTAAAAACGCAAGTAGAAAAATAGGATGCCTTTGGTGGGAAGGTAACAGTGTTCTGTGCACCTTTGGATATTTAGTCATGCCGGCCACATGACCATGGAGACATCTTCGGACAGTGCTGGCTCTTTGGCTTAGTAACTGAGATGAGCACTGCCCCCTAGAGCCGGAAACGACTAGCACAGATGTGCAAGGGGAACCTTTACCTTTACCTTAATGAGCGTTGCAAGTTCTCTGCATACAGTTCAAAATGGCTGCATGCAGAACACGACAGACTTTGATCCATGTTCTTGTTGCAGATGCCCAAAGGCTGCATTCCTCGCTTGAAGAAGCCATAAAATGGACGTATAATTCTCACAGCCCTTTTGCAAGCTGCATCATAAGCAGTTGGCTTAGAAAACTTACAAGTTTTTTTTTTGCAAAATCTGCATTTGTCACCTTAAGAATTGGATGCTTTCATTTGCAAGTGACAAATTTCCAGTCCGAGGTTGATGCAAAGAAATATGCAGCTAGGCCATTTTCACCAGAACCACCTGGTCACTTTAGACTTGTATGCTGAGGTTCCTGTTATTCAGTTATAATATAATATATATATTTGTATATATATATATATATACAAATAATATACAAATATATATATATAATATAACAATTATATATATATATATATATGGATCTTGGGTTATTCGGGTTTTCTCCCGTGTAGAATTGGAAGTATCGAGGCAAGGTTTCGATGAAGTCTCATTCATCATCTTCAGGCTTGTTTCTTCAGCTCTGTGCTTCTCAGAGTAATGTGAGCTTGCAGCTGCTTCTTCCTTTTAACTGCTAGTGGGGGTGTGACTTGATTGGGTGGGGGTTTGGCTGTGTTCTGATTGGCTGGGGGGGTGTTCTGCTTAGGTGGGGGCTTGGTTGTGCTCAGGTTAGTCTTAGTTGCTGGGGGATTTGAGCTGGTGAGCTGTGATCTTGTTGTTTGGCTTCGTGTTTGTGGTCATGCCACATCTTCATGGTGGGTGTCAGTTTGCTTCTTGTATGGGTCAGAGGGGTTTGAAGCGGGTAGTGGTACAGCTGCAGTATGGCTTCTAGTTTGTGGTCGTGTCTCCTCTTCTGTGTGGGTGTGAGTCTTTTTTCTGCATGGAAGTGTGGTGGTAGCATCTTGTGTGGCACTTGTGGGTGTGGGTCTGGTGTCATTCTTCATGTTAGATACTCGTTTATTATTATAAATAACATAAGCACTATGTGTTTAGAGCTCAAAACATCGTTAGAGACCCCACCCACCCACCATACGGTCTGTTTCTGTAGCTCCCTTCCCCCTGGGAGGAGGTTTTGAAGTATTTCTGGCAGGACTACCAGGTTCTGTAACAGCTTTGTTCCCTATGCCATCAATCTGATAAACTTGCAAGGTTCATTTTTCTCGATGTTCATGTATACATCTGAACTAGACTATGCATAATTTTGCATTAATTTATTATTTTGTCATGTTTATGTAGTGCATATTGGAGAGGGTGACCCTGTGAGAGCAGTACGCAACAAAATTTCATTTTAATGTATGCCGATTAGTGTACATTTAAAGTGACAATAAAGTTGTTCTAAGTCTAAGTCATAATAAGCCTTTACTGTGAGCTGGTGGACTGCGTGATAGCAAGGAAGAAGGAGTATGAAGCCTGGGCAGCTTTATTGCCCCCTAATGGTCTAAGTGGAAGAAACCAGAAGATGCCTGGCATTCTAATCGTAACATGACTGCCACCAAGTGGCTGCAATTGGTTTCTTCAGCCTATAACTTCGTAGCTCTGACAGCTCAAAAGAGAAAGCAAAACCTGCTGTGTAAAATAGGATCTTGCAGACAAGCTTACCGACAGCTTTTATAAACAGCAAGGAGAAAATAAATTACTGGGAGGGATATATGATCGTGGGAGAAGACTAAATCACCACAAGTTTCTGTATCGGTAATGGAGGAGTAGAAACCTTTTTGGTAGTAGTGAACATAAAAATACAAATCCATCTTTTTTAGAATAATAATGTCATTTTCTCTTTTCCAAAAGGGACACGGAGGAAGGATGCCACAGGGCCCTGTCCTGCTGTTGGGAGGAATAAGGCAATGGAAGACATCTCCGGTGGCCTAGAGGTGGAGTTCTTGCCTCACAATCAGACCACTGTGAGTTCAATCCTAGGTAGAGGCTAATATTTGGAATAGACTCTCCTGCTCGAGCAGGGGGTTGGACTAGATGACCTCCAAGGTCCCTTTCAACTCTGTTATTCTATAAATAGATTACAGTCTCCTTTGCAGCTCTCTCAGCCCCCTACCCTCAAAAAGGGGTTCCCCGAGGCCTCCCTTTATGATTTCAGAGGGATTTAGAATCTGTTTCTGTCTCTTCTCAAGGTTGCAAGGTACATTTTAGACGTTCAAGTAAGAAAAAAGCCATGTCCTCTGTGTAGCCTATTGGATTTTGCAAAGCACGATAGGAATTTTTACACGGGCTGAGAATATTGGGGCTTGTAGTTCCAAACTGTTTAGACGGGAAGGATTCTTTAAATAACAAGAACTATTACTACTACTACTACTATTATTAGTATTAGTATTAGTATTAGTAGTATTATTATTCATCGCACAGTCAGCCAGATGTTCAAACTGAGTTTCACATTTTAGTCTACCTATCCAGTACTTACCAAGGACCTGGGCTAGGCAAATCTGGCTGTTTGATGGTGTTACAGATATCGCCGCAGGATGGAAGCCATTCCAAGTAAAGCTACCTTCTGCAATTGACTGATGGCAAATTTGTCAATGCCTATAGTGTTCAAGTGGTGCTCCCGTTGTTTTGGGACTGCACCCAAGACACCTATTGGTACTACCCTTGCTTGCCTTTCCCATAATTGTTCTATTTCTATTTGTAGGTCTTTATACTTTGTTATCTTCTCCGGTTCTTCCTCTTCTCTTCTGCTGTCTCCAGGCACTGCCACATCCACTATCCAGACTTTTTTGTGTTTCTTATCAACGACTGTTAAGTATGGAGTGTTATGTAGCAGGAGCCTATCTGTCTGGATTCTGAAGTTCCAGAGCAATTTAACTTCTTCATTTTCTATAATTTTTTCTATTTTATGGACTCACCAGTTCTTACTTACAGGCAAATGATATTTCTTGCAGATCTTCTCATGCATCATTTGTTGCTATTTTGTCATGCCGCTGCTTGTAGTCAGTTTGTGCAATCTTCTTGCAGCAGCTTACCAGGTTGTCCATTGTTTCTTCAGCTTCTTTGCATAGGTGGCAAATTATTATTACTATTATTATTATTGTTGCCTCCTATAGTCATTGCAACAGTTAGATGGGCAGCATATTAATTTAATAAAATAAAACAAACTAAACTTTATGGGAGAGATGACTGCTGTTTTTTCGCAGCTGATGGCCAAGAACAACAATAAAACCAGCAGTTCTGCCTTTTGCTACAAATTATCTCTAAGGCTCTGTGTTTTGCAATTACAATTAATTGTAGTCCTTTACTAGGTCTCTACACCGCTTTGGGCAATCTTGGCTTTTATTTATACTATACTACTGTGGATATACATGCATCCCGCTTGCACAGGCCAGATAATCTCTTAAGAGGCCTTTGAAGAGTTTTATGTTATTGTTCCACTGTTGCCTTTGACAAGAGCTGGAGAGCCATTTAAAAAACACAATTGGGTCTGTGGGAAGAAATATCCATCTGGTTCTGTTCCAGGCTGGGAAAAAGACACTGGAAACAGGGAGGCTGATTGGAAATATGGTTAATTGATGAAGCAGAACCACATGGGTTTGTGATTCTGGGCAGCTGACCAAATGGAGTTGAGAGTGGAGTTTTTTAAACACGTTCTTTAGGCTTTGCACTTGAGCTTCCTGTTCCTGTGCAAGAACCTGTATTCTATTGGCTGTTGTCAGATTCCTATGGGGTCATGTAGGGGTCATAGCTGGTCCTATAGGCAAAAGAGGAAATGCAAATTCTAGGTGTTTGTCTGAGCTAATATGGTCAGCCTCTGGCTTATTGTTTACCTGGCTCCCAGGTGAAGTGTGGACTACTCTGGGGGTCATGCAAGGAAGGGGCTTGTGTTCTGAAAGGGTGTTGGGCAATTCCTACTATGACTTAATGGCTTTCATCCTGTTTTGGATCTTGAGTGAGGGGGCTAATCCTACCATTTTGCCTTTGTTCAGACTTTGCTGCAGGGAGTTTCATAATATCCTGTCTTGAATGGATCACCAAATCTGCATTTCTAAAAGGTACCTCCTCAGTTTCTGCTTGGGGACAGGGAGATTGGAACTGCTTCCTGCCTCTAAAAAACCACATTTTTGGATTTCTCATTTAAGGAAATATAATATTTTGCGTTTTTAATATTCCTCAAAATATTTCATCCTTCTAGGAGGGAGGGAGGTGCTGACTTTCTACAGATTCATTAAGTGCAAAGTCTTCCCGCTATCAGAAATGAGAAAACCTGCCTAGCTAAATCATGGAAAGCTTCATAAATGCTCAAGAGTTGCTGGGAATCATGCATATAAATTTTAAGAAACAAAGGTAGTACCCTATAGTAATTAGTAACTTGGGTGCAATCCAAAAAACAAATGAAACACCCCTAAAACAATATTGGCATTGGCAAAATCATCAGCTAATTGTTAAAGGAAGATTTACTCATAACAGCTTACAACTGAATATCTTGAACACCATCAACATCTGCCCATCCCAGGTCTTTGGAAAGGATTTGATAATACTAAATCCAGCCTAAACATCTGATTGCCTGTGCAATGAATAGTAATATTTTGCTGCATCTCTGCAAGACAAGCATTCTAGGAAGAACCATCCAGTTGTGTTTCCTAGCTGGGGCATGCATGGATATGTCAAAGCTTGAGGTTTTTTTCAAAATATGAGGGAGGGGAACCTTCATATTGAGAAGTTGTTCATTGCTAATGAATTTGGGCTCTGAAGTCTTATATTTCACAAAGGCTTCAGTGACTTTTCTGATGTTTTAAATAAAGCAAATTTAGCCTTCCAGTGCTTTGGTACATGTCCTTTATTTGCAATAGCGAAGGAAAAGTATATGAACAAAATATATCGCAAACTAGTAATAGAATGGACTAATTAATATAATTGCATTGAACTTACTACAGATTTATCATAAAATAATCATGGTGTAGGAAATAATTAAGTATAGGAAAGTAACTCACATTGGAAATTCCATCCTGATTGATTATAGAGGAAATTAACATAATTCATTCACTCAACTGCTGTAGTCATGCAAAGGCCCCTTTGTGTTCCAGGAATTTTTTGTTCCCTCCAGGATTGAATGCAGGCAATTCTGGTCCTGCAAAAGGCAGTTGTGCATATTGCTGGCTGATGGAACTGACTGAATTATAGTTCTTGTTTCATTATTTGGTAACTGTTGTATCTTGCAATACATTAAGAAACTAGGCAGGCTGATGCTGCTGACCAATCTTGGCTGCAACTGTATTTAAGTGTTATGCTTTTATGCAGTCAGAAACCCCCAAAACTTTATCATTTCCAAGAGTGAAACATTTCTGGAGAAATAATTAACTTCCTTGAAAAACATTTAATCCTGGAGAGCATCCAAAAGATCCAAATCACTAAAAATGGTATCTAGAGGCTCTGGATCCCTTATAGGCTTCCATGGTGTCCCAGGACATTTTGGTGGTTCTGGTAGATCCGGCAGTTGATGTAAGAAAATGGGGGAATCTGTAGAGCTACTGTGTACTGTGGAGACATCAGAAAACCCAACTAGTTCTTCATGGGGACTTCTACTGTTAGCCTCCTGTTCCAGAAAAACTTTTGCAGAAGGCAGTTGACTTGGAGTTTCAACAGGTGGTAGAACTATAACTTCTTCAGAAGAAGTCTCTGTTGGCTTTTTATGCCTGTGTCTGTGGCTATGTCTTTGTTTGTGGGCATGGCCAAAGCCCCGCTTTTTTTCATGAGTGTGGCGTCCTCTAGGCTCAGGATGGAATTTCTTCACAACGTTTGGTCTTTCCATTTGAGTAGTGCCTGTGCTTCGAAAAGGGGTGAAACCTGGAGATACCCTTAATGAAATATCTTGAGGTATCTGAAAATTTTTAATTGTTTAATTATTGGGAATTCTCCAAGCAATGTATTTATTTAAATGCATTTTACATAATTTATTCCACATTTCTAGTTTAACAAAGCACTAATATACTGTAATTACATAGTATATCAGCCAATTCTGCTCGTTATACAGGAGGCAGAAAATTAAAACTGCAAGAAAGTAAAGTGGCTGTCTGAGGAGGTTTTACAAATAGCTGAAGAAAGAAGGAAAGAGAAAGCTGAGGAAAGAAGAAAGAGAAAGACATAGTCAACTGAATGCTGATTTCCAGAGAATAGCAAGGAAAGATAAGAAGCCCCTTCTTCAATGAACAAAGCAAAGGAATGGAGCAAAACAATAGAATGGGAAAGACTAGAAATGTCATCAAGAGGATTGGAGATATCAAGAGAAGGTTTCCTGAAAAGATGAGCATGGTAAAGGACAAAAATAGTAGAGTAAAAGTAATGAGGAAGAGGTGGCAAGAATACACAGAAGAACTATATGAGGAAGGTCTTAATGTTCCTCATAATTACAAAGGTGCAATTGCAGACCTCAGGCAAAGTCCAGGTGGGCCTTAGGAAGCATTACCAACAACAAAGCTAGCTGAAGAGATGGTATTTCACCTGAGCAATTTACAATCCTAAAAGATGATGATATTAAAATACAGCACTCCATATGCCAACAAATTTGGAAAAACTCAACAGTGGCCATAGGATTGGAAAAGATCAGTTTACATTCCAATCCCAAAGGAGGGCAATGCCAAAGGATGTTCAAATTACTGTACAATTGTGCTTGTTTCACTCATTAGCAAGGTTATGCTCAAAACCCTACATACTGCTTCATGGGGACATGGAAGAGTCAGACACAACTTAGCAACTGAGCAACAACTCTCTCAGCTCTGCGGGCCTAACTGTCTTCTGTCTTGAATTATCTTTTTTCCTCCACTCAACATTTTATTACCTTCAATTAAGGAGAAATAGGCACCTTCCCTTCCACCAAGAAAATACTGAGCACTAAGTGGGCAACTTTTTTTTTGTTAATTACCAAGGCAGCCTATTTGCTTTTCAAAGGCAACAAGACTTGCTGTGCGATAAGAAAAAGCCAAGTTGGCCCAGTAGGAGTTTCTTTTTTCCAGATTGTCTTTCTTTTTTTTTTTTTTAAAGAGCATAGTCTGGCATTCCCTGGTTTAAAAAGTAAAGAGTTGGGCTTTAGTGTTGCCAGGAATAGTCATCACAGTATCCCCCAAAATGATGTGGTAGATGATGTGACCAGTGGTGAGATTCTAAATTGTGCACTACTGCTACTGTGTGCTTCACTAAAAATCAATGGAATAAAAGACGGGAAAGAGCAGGGGATGGTGGGTGGGGCAAGCCAGAAGTGGTATTTGCTGGGTCTCTGAACTTGTCAAAATTTCCGCGACTGGTATGCCAGAACTGGTCCAAACTGGCTGAATATCACCTTTGGATGTGACTCTCTGCATTTCCCCCTGACATTCCTCATGTGTCCAATAAAAATAAACCTATTCTATTCTATTCTGTTCTGTTCTGCTCTACATTCTATTCTATTCTGTTCTGTTCTGTTCTGTTCTATTCTCTGCTGTTTTCTACATCTTTTGCACAAGAAAGCTGTGTCACTTTATCGAGTGGTAGGGCAAGCTTGAGGATATTCTCTAGAATAGGGGTTTCCAACCTTAGCAACTTTAAGACTTGTAGACTTCAATTCCCAGCAAAGCTGGCTGAGAAATTCTGGGAGTTGAAGTCCAAGTCTTAAAATTACCAGGTTTGGAGACCCTCTAGAACAAGGCTGGCTGAGGAATTCTGGGAATTGAAGTTCACAAGTCATAAAAGGGCCATAGTTTCTTACCCCTGATCTAAAACTTTAAAGGGATTTTCTTCTGGCAACTACCAGATAACAGTATATTGAAGCTCAACTCCCATCATTCCAAGTCAAAATGGCCATGCTTTGGGGGGGAGGCAAGGGGCAGGGGGGATAAAGGGAATTGATACTCAAGTAGATTCTGGGGCTGGGAGGTATTGGTCCAATTTGTTCAGCATCTCATGTACTTCCAAAGAAACAGTGAAGATGCTTTTCAAAAAGCCTTTCCATGGGTATCATTGAACATTTGCATACATTTTCAAGGCAGCTAAGATAGAACATGTGCTCTCTGAAGGAACTGCAACTCACTCTGCACTTGTATTAAACTTATAAAGCAACATTTTTAAAAACAATTTTCTTTAGCTTGATGACCTCCATATGTATTGTTGGCAATCTCTATTTCTAGGAAATATGGGAACTGGTCCAAATGCATCATGTTTGTCCCTGCTAATGTGTGCTATGCTCCAACACCAATATAGCTTTTAACTATTTTCAAGAGAAACAATTGCATGAGTGCACATCATCTCTCTCAAATTCCTCACTATCACTTCCTCTAATTTGTCTTCATAACTTTATAACTGAACATCTGAAAAGCTGATTACCAGTTCTCTGGGAAATATACCCTGTTTCCCAAAAAATATGACCTACCCTGAAAGTAAGTGCTAGCTTGATTTTTACACATATGCCCAATATAAACCTCCCCTCAAAATAAGCCCTAATTAAGATCCCGCCCACTCCAGAGTGCATGGGTAAAAATTAAGCTAAGATGGTGATGGGGAGATGGAACAGCCCTACTACTTACCTTTGGACATTTGTAGCCAGGCCTCACACCCCCTGAACACCTGCCTTGCCGGTCCATTTCTTCTGCAACTGGTAAAGCTGGCAAGGCTTTCCTGAAGGCCTCTTTAGCTGATAACAAAGCTCTGGATCAATCCAGAGCTCTGTTATTGGCTGCAGAAGCCTTCAGGAAAGCCTTGCTGGCCGCAGAAGAAGAAATTCCTGAAGACCTCTGACAGTGAAAGGGAGGCCGGGGGCAACGCATGCAAGTGAGGTGAGTCAGTGGATGACAACCCTGAAAAGAAGACCTGGTGTCTGTTTTGGTGGCAAAAAAAAAATATGACGGTCTTATTTTTGAGGAAACGTGGAACCAATCTCTCTGGGCCTATATGCTGATTTTCACATTCTGTATTAGGAGGAGAATGTAATTGAGGAGAGGATGAAGGCAGATTTGAATACCTCTGAAATTTGTGCTCCGCTGCAGGTTACTTCAGGTTTGCTGAATGACTCCCAAAGTGTTATGTGGACTGAGCCATGGCAGAGGAACCACTCCTGTCACCCAAACAAAACAGAAGGGGAAACACTCATCTCTTGTTTAACATTAGTGTAAGAAACAATCTATGATGTAGAAGAATTATAATTTGAGTGCCAATGTGGAAAAAAATGTTCACTTTCCCGAAAGATGACAAAATATTTGTTTTCCGAATATTTTTATGACTTTGGTCTATGATTCAGGGGAAGAACAATTCTTTCAGAATGTTCAGTCAGGGAATCTAAATTAACACAATAAAATCATGACCCCAATATCATTTTGTATCTGGATCTGTGCACCTGTGTGTGCACATATGTGACTCTGCACACTCTGAAAACCATTCTCAATGAAGGGGCGTGCAATTGTGTTGGGAATCTTAATTTCTGGATGATCCAGGGGGAAAACTGGTTTATGGAGCTCTACTTTGCCTAATTTTATCCCAATGCTATTTTCTTATGAAGATTTCCTCATAACAAATTATAGTATTTTAGTAAACCAAAAAATGGCTCTGGGATGTTCAAAGTGGATTGAAGTCATCCTAGTAATCCTTTGGTTTGCTTCGGCAGATGAGTTTTATTAACTTGTATTTAGGATTTAGAATAGTGGTGGCTAACCTTTTCAGCACTGAGTGCCAAAGTGTGTGCCAGAAACTGGGAGATCAGATCCCCGACGCTTGGGAGCACCAGAAACCTGAAGCTTAGCTTCTCGGCGTGTGCATGCACACAGGCCACCTGGTCTTCCAGTTTTTATGCATGTGTGCATGCATGTGTGAAGACCGGCTGGCTGGAATGCACATGCACCCCGGGGAGCTGCTCTCCAGTTTCTGGTGCTCCTGTGTGTGCAAAGATCAGATGCGCACCAGAACCCAGATGAGCAATGGGTGATGCCTGGAGAGAAAATTCTGCATGCCACTTCTGGCACACATGGCATAAGTTCACCATCACAGGTTTAGAGCTTGAGTAGAGATACCTATCAGAAAGATTATCTCAAAGCTTAATATGCATCTATGGGAAATTGCATCATTTCTCATCACTGTATTTCAAGTATCAGTTTTAAAGTTAACTCTTGTTCTCCGAAGTAAAATATTCCTCTAGAGCAAATCCCAGTGTTGTCCCAAAAGTGCTTTTTCAAAAGCTTCTTCTTGGAAGAGAAGTGAAATGTCTTCAAGGAAAACAAGAAACTCCAGTTGCCTTTTGCAAAAGCACCTTTGGGACAACCATAACCTGGATGACTGAGAACCCCCATAAGGCTTAATCCCAGTGTCTTACACCAGCTTCAGCAGGAGTACAATCTTCACTTAGCTTCTCAACTTCAGCCTTGGAACAATTTGTTTGCTGAATGGTGAAGTTAAATCGATACTTTGTCCCGGCCACAACCTGAAATTCAAGGAGAAAAATGATTAGCAACTGCATTGAGACTGGATGCTGAATAGCACGAACCACGAGAACAAAAAAAATTGGCTTACTATCTGATCAGCTCATGTTGGATTTTGTGGCCCCAAGGACCCATTCCCTCTGCAGGATTCTGATAAAAACAAGCAAGTGAGAGGGCCACGGAAAGATGTCTTGGCCCTCCCTTAGAGGCATATAAGAAGCCACCATGGGTCAAGCCAAACCATTGACCTACAATCAGGGGTGGGATTCTACTGGTTCAAGTGAACCAGCTCCGAGTATCAGCTGGGAGTGAAACGGTTCGATTTACTCCAACAATCACCTGTTGGGCCCACCTGCCCACCTGGGCTCTAGACTGTGCTTTATATCCTGGTTTTCAAGCTCAGCTGATTCACCCCCCTCCCACTTCTGATGGCTCCTTTGTTCACAGGGGAGACGCAAAGGAGCAGCTGTTCTATGCCCCAGATTCCCACCCACTCTGAAGGTGCTCCTATGGCCTGCTGGTGGGTGGGAGGGAGGGGATTCAGGACTCTGGGGAGGACAGCAAGCTCCTTTGGAATTCGGGCCCCTGGCCCTGAAACCCCCCTGCCCCGGTCACCTTTTTCACCTGATCAGGTACTTTTGTTCCAATATTCTTCCAACATTTTTTTGGGGGGAGGGGATTTTTATTTTTAAATATACATCAACATCAATACATGAACAATGTGGCTTAGCCTTCTCCCCAACTGTTGATTTATTAGTGCAGTGGTTACAACTTTTCATCAGGGCCTTGGTGGTGCAGTGGTTAGAGGGCAGTACTGTAATCTACTTCTGCTGCAGCAGGCTGCCTGAAGCTTGGCAGATCGAATTTCACCAGGCTCAAGGTTGACTCAGCCTTCCATCCTTCCGAGGTGGATAAAATGAGGATCCCAGATTGTTGGGAGAATATGTTGTCTCTGAAAACCACTTAGAGAGGGCTGTAAAGCACTATAAAGTGGTATATAAGCCTAAGTGCTACTGCTGTTGCTAGCAACTGGACAGCTGAATGGAGCCAACAGAATGGCCGAATGCCCTTCCTGTCACCAATGCAGCGTTTTGTTCAGCAGATATATTCTCAGTCTGCCCAGAGATATCTGTGTGTACTTAGGTAGGATTGAACTCACAGCCTCCTGATTATGAGGTGAGAGCTTCACCACTAGGCCATCGCACCGCAGTGGTTATAACTTATGTATACACTTATATTTGGTTATTCCAAAACCTAGAAGGTTCAAGAATAACAACCTATGTTTATGTTGGTTTTTGTAAAGGAAATGATGAATGCACTTTATTTTATTTACTTATTTGTCACCGATCAGTACAGAGTTTCTGTAGCCTGAGAACATGAATTGGAAAAGGATTCAGGTTCAAACCAGGTTTTGTTAGCAAAGTTGTGATACAGCAGGTACAGATAAAATTCAAACCTGTTTTGTTGCATCTTTTATTCCCACAATTCTGAAATGAAAGTCACCGTCGTTTTTTGCATTAAACGATTCTATAATGTTTTGTAGAGGCTCCTCCAGTTCTGGGCTGTCCCTTGCAATTGCAATGGGGCAACCAGGACAGAGATGAACAGGAGGTTCCACTTTTTCTTCAACTGATGGAAATATATAGATTAAAAACACAGGTTTATAACAGGTTATTGTAAAAAGGAAAGACTACAAGAATAGAAGCCTACATCTATGTTGTTTGTTTGTTTTTTGGAAAGAGATTATTGAACACGTGTTGGCCATGCAAAAAAAAAAACTGTGTGAGTGCAAATTGTTATGTAGCATTTTGAAATTTACCATGAATGGCGGTTTTGATCTAGGGTAGCATCATGGCCACCAATTTATGCATATAAAAATAATATACCTCCGCTATATTCTATTCCAACTGTTATTCTATTTTATATAGTACTGCCAATTACAGCTAGTCCTCAACTTACAACAGTTCCTTTAGTGATCATTCAAAGTTGCAACATCACTGAAAAGTGACATTTTTTACATTTATGATCATTGCCATGGTCATGTGATTTACATTTGGATAGCAATAGCAATAGCACTTAGACTTACATACCGCTTCGCAGTGATTTCCAGCCCTTTATAAGCGGTTTACAGAATCAGTCTATTGCCCTCCCAACAATCTGGGTCCTCATTTTACCGACCTTGGAAGGATGGAAGGCTGAGTCAACCTTGAATGCTTGACAACTGGCTTGCCAACTGCTTGTCAATATTTATGATGGTTGCAATGTCCCGGGGTCACATGATCCCCTTTTGTAACCTTCTGACAAGCAAAGTCAATGGGGAAGCCAGATTCACTTAATAACCATATTGCTAATTTAACAACTACAATGGTTCACTTAACCAATGTGGCAAGAAAAGTCATAAAACAGGGCAAAACTCACTTAACAAATGTTTCACTTAGCAATATAAATTTTGGGCTCATAAGTAAAAGTTGTGGTCATAAGTTGAGGACTACCTGTACTAAAAATGACAGACAGTATTATTTTGTCATTGAGCCAAGAAAGGGTTGAAGCCATGCAATACTTTCAGGAACCACTGAAAATTCCTGAAAACAGACTGTACATTTAGTCCTCGAGTTACGAATGCAATGGAGTCTGCCCATTCCATTCATAACCCCAGGATTCACGGGAGTGAATCTTGCCTTGAATGGGATCACTCCCTCCTTTCACCCATGCATTTGTTAATAGAATGCGAGGCTCGTTAAGTGCACATGAGGTATTTCAGAGTCAGGATGGCTATGTGGGGGGGGGCTACTGATGGAAGGATTTTCACATCTATAGTAGGAAACCCGAAATAACTGAATGCATGCAATATGAATTTGTCATCGTCAAGATACTTCAAGCAATACTGAATCAAGAGCTTACAAAGCAACAGTTACAAACCTTGCACTTTGCAATCCTGTTGTGCATGGACCAGTGTGTTTGCATTGTCAATGTAGGCAGTAACTGTACAGAAACCTTCTTGCTGGAAGAGGGAAAAAAAGTGAAGGCTAAACTGTATGTTTTATCAGGCAGCTCCTTTGTTTCACTCAGGGAAGTTTTTCCAGATGGTATCCCTGTGAAAATGACTGGCAGAAAGTACAAGCTCATGCACAGAATACATATTCCCTATTCCAGATAAGGTGCACACACAGAGAAGAGCCTTCTGCTATGCACACAGATTATCTTGGCCTCTACCACTGCAGGTATAGGGGAAAGCTTTCATCCCTTCAAATCTTGAGGCAGAATTCAGACAGAAGCTGAAAACTGGTGCTGGGGGGAGGGGAAGCAGAGCTCTAAGGGGGGTCTTCCAAGAGTCTTACATTTAGCATTTCCAGGAATATTCTCTCCCCCACCCCATCCTTGCAATTTTGCTCCTTGCACTCTGTGGCTCCTGCCCTTCCCCTGCTGCAGTGGTGAAATGCTACCGGTTCAGCCCGATTCAGTCAAACTGGTAGTATAAGAAGCTTTGATGATCAGTTGAGAAGAGAAAAGCACAGGATCATTCCTCCCACTCACCCCTGCACTTTTCTGTTCTTTATCCTCTCAGCTGATTGGCACGGCAGAGCCCCAGCTGGTGTTTGGAAAACTGTGCACGCTTTAGGTGTGCCAAACTGGTAGGGAAACTGGTAAAATCCCACCACTGCCCTGCTGCCTCCAACTGACCTTTGCTGTCTCCTGGTATGTCCAGCCTGGCCCCTCCCAAGGCAAATGTCAGCTGTACAATGTCTTCTTGAGATTGTGCATGGTGGTTTCCTCATGAGAGACCTCAAGAAGAAAGCCACGCATAACCAGCAACTGCCTTGTGAAGGGCCAGGCTGTGCGGTTTCCTAAACAGTGAGAGGAAGAAAATGGTGAAATTCAGCTTGGGATGGCAGAGTGCATGGTGGCAGTGGCTGCACTCTGCATGCACACAGAAGAACATTGGCAGTTTTAATTACTAGGACATGGACCATTACAGGTAGATTGCAGAACGGCTGTAGCTGGGGTCTAGCAGTGTAGCATTGGTCTTCATGCTGCACTGCTCGGCTTGGAGCAACTGGGTCTTTGTGCTTCATTGGGGTGACTGGGACATTGCGTTCTGCTGCTGGGTTGGGGTGCTCAGAGTTTTGCACTGTGCTGCACTTTTGGGTTCGGGTACAAGAGGCTTTGTGCTGTACTGCTGGGGCTTGTGCGCCCTCCTGTGTCCAGCAGCAGCCAGCGCAATCCAGGATCTGTTTTGACTTCCTGTTGGCTTCCCCGCTGTCTTTGTTGCAAGATGACAGGAAGTTGCTTAATCACCTGCGATTCTTGCTTAACAATAGCTGTGAGGACTGTTGATTACTATTGGTAACCAAGGACTATGTAACATTAAAAATTAAGCAAGGATAGTTGTGCTGTGTTTCTTTTTCTTTTAAGAAACTGATTTTTAAAATCTTGCTAATCTTGACAAGGCTCATATTGCTGATGTTGCTCTATCTCAAAAATAACAGAATATTTTTCCATTATTCATATTTCTCTGTGTTTTTCCAGGTCTTAGTATAGTAAATGGAGATAGATAGATAGATAGATAGATAGATAGATAGATAGATAGATAGATAGATAGATAGATA
>BLBF01000040.1:5629838-5643743 GCA_015471245.1 Laticauda colubrina | reverse complement strand
CGAGCAGGTCGAGCAGGACCAGGAGCAGCTTCAACAGAGTAAGCACCAGCAGAAGCCCCAGTACCAGCAGAAGCACCACCGCCAGGAGCAGCTTCAGCAGAAGCCCCAGCACCAGCAGAGACAGGGGCAGGGGGCGGGAGGTTGGCCCTGTCCCTCTTGCCAGGGATGGCGGCAGGTTGCTGAGGCTTTCGCTTCCTTCCCATGGTTGTAGGGTTGCTGGCTGGCAGGGAGGCTGGCAGGCAACAAGGCTGGCAGGAAGCCTGGCAGGAAGGCAGGCAGGCAGGCAGGCACCAAGGCTGGCTGGAAGGCAGGCTGGCAGGGCAGGCAAGGAACTCGAAGTGTCCAGCAGCAGGTCTTTCCTCGGAATGCTGGCCACGTGCGAGCTGCTTCCCTTTATATCTGGGGGGCTTACGTAATACTTCCCCTCCGCATGCGCAATTAACGCTCGGCATCCATTCTGCTTCCGCTGTGCATCCACTAGGCTTCCGCTTTGCATCTGCTTCATCCGCTGTGCATCCGCTGTGCATCCGCTTCATCCGTTCGGTGTCCGTTGTGCATCCGCTCTTTCCATTCCGCGTCCGCTTCGCTGAGGCCCCCTGGAAGCCCTGCAGTTGTGCCATCCACTCCCATCCGCTTCCATCCGCTGGGCTTCTGTTCCGCATCCGCTTTGCATCCGTCCTGCGTCCTCCCCGCGTCCGTGTTATCCGCTCCAGTTATGCAAATTTTTGCCCCTTTTGAGAGCAGATAACAACGGATGGAACATTTTGCTCGTCCGTTGTGTCCGTTTTGCATCCGTTGGCCAGTGTGACATGGGCTTTCGTTCAGTAAACTAACAACCTGAGATGCATCTGCACAGATGTTTTGCACAGGGATTGCTGGAGAAATAACTCTTGTGACTGAATTCACCAACATATATTACAAATCCTTAGAACTGATAGATGGAAAGAAACAGAATAACAGAGTTGGAAAGGATCTTGAAGGTCTTCCAGGGAAAACCTATACCATTTGAGAAAAACAGTTGTCCAATCACTTCTTTAAAATCTCCAGTGTTGGAGCACCCACAGCTTCTGGAAACAAGTTGTCCCACTGATTAATAGATGTGAAAATTTTTATGCTGAAATTGTGAGCACTGCAAGGGTTGATTAAGATGAGAAATGAGGTAAGGCATTAAGGGAAAAGGCATTCGTCGTGCTCTCTAAAATCCCTCATCAATAAAATTGAACTAATTTTTCCCATGAGAATTTTACGGAGTAATATCTTAATGTAGTAATTTTTGGTGAACGATAAAGGCCTGAACGGTTTAAAAGCCTTAAGGCCCTGTTACACTGCCCAACGGATGCAAAACGTTTGTAAAAAGGACACAGCGGATGAGAAAAATGTTCCATCGGTTGTTATCCGCTCTCAAAAGGGGCAAAAATTAGCATAAACAGAGCAGATAACACGGAAAGGAACGGACGGGGGAAGGACACAGAGCGGATGGAAAGCGGATGCGGAACGGAAGCATCCTTTTGCATCCTCTAGGCATCCTCTAGACATCCTTAATATCCGAGATAGGTCCCTTCTGCGAACGTTTTTTCCGTTTTAAATGCTTTCTTTGCGTGCTGCATCCACTTTCATCCTTTCTCTGTCTGTGCTACTTATGCTGCGTGTCCGTTCCTCGTCTGTTCCGCTTCCTCCCTGCGTCCGTTTACTGCTGGAGTGGATTCGAGTTGCGCGGATGCGCAGCGGATGCCTAGCGGATATAGCAGATGCGTAACAGATGACAACGGATGCAGAACGGATGTCCCCCGTATGCCTAGCGGATGCAGAATGGACGCGTTTGATACATTTTCTGCTCGAAAGTTTTGAGCAGCTCAAAATCTTTTGAGCGGATGAAATGTCAATAGACGGATGCTGGACGGATAGAGAGGAAGCAGAATGGAGGCAATGAGTACAGAAAGGAAGCATTGCGTTAACCAACGGAAGGTAAGTGTTTTTCTCCGTTTTACATCCTCTTTCCATCCATTGGTGCAGTGTGACAGGGGCTTTAACTCTAAACTAGTGGTTGCAAACTGGTGGGCTGGGGACCACTGGTGGTCCATAAGAAAATTTTGGTGATCTGCAGATAAATGTCGCCCCCCCCTCCAAGCAATTCATCTAGGCTACACGCAAACACAAGGCTGTACTGCTTTTTGCACATTGCACCACCTGCAAATTTGCACATTACACATGCCACCCTCTATGGCAGAGATTTCCAACCCCACCATGGGCTGGTCCCATAATCCAGAACTTCAGTAGTCACAAGACTGGCCCTTTGGTCATCCCTGAGCAGCTCATCCATGGCAGGCTGGTGCATAGTATAGTCCTGTGACTACTGTAGGTCTGGAATATGGGACCGATTTTCCCACCAACATCAGCAAGCAACTGTCAGTCAAAATTCATATTAGTGATCTGGGATTTTAAATTATGAGTTTGGTAGTCCCTGAGGTCCAAAAGGTCGGTGACTCCTGTTTTAAACCATTTGGCTGTTTATTGTTGTGAAAAGATTCAAAAATTTCAAAGAGTTTCTCCCCCAACACATTCTATTTTTAACAATATGCAATTTCTTATTTGGCAATTGAGAAATCCACTTTTAAATGTCACCTGGCCCACAATATACTGAATTATGCAACGGAAAATGAAGGTCGAGTTACTCTAGTACAGGGGTGTCAAACTCACATCACAGTGGCGTCACATGACATGTTGGGACTTCCCCCCCTTTGCTAAACTGGGTGGGGAAGGGGCCAGCATGTGCTGCATCGGGTCAGTGGGCCGTGAGTTTGACACCCCTGCCCTAGTATCACCCTTTCCTGATTTTTCCACCCTCCATCATCAACAAGAGTAGGATAGGAAAATGGTGATTTTTTTTAAAAAAATGCTAACTTAAAAAATGCTAACTCACCTGGGCCAAATTTGCAATACTGTGATATTAACCCTTGTGAGTCAATATCAATGTCAGCTGTACAGTTTCCATAATCCTGTGACAGAAGAAAAAAGAGACCATCAACTTTGAAGCTGTGTTGAGATTCGATGCTCCCACACTGCCACAAGCCTGAGAAAGTGGGAGGGGGGATTCAACTGAGTAACTCTAAGTAGACAAAATAAAATTATTTTGTCAGTTCAAGGTCATTGAGTATGGCGCAGAATGAAATAGGGATCGTGATTGGGCCATATGATGTGATGATGGCCAAGGGGGGATGTATTTGCAGTTTTGAATATTGCAAGGAAGCCCGAAAAGTTTCAGATTTGGGGTTCCACAGATGTGTCAGTTACTATCTAAAAAAAGCAATCTTTGAGATATGTCTGTTTCGAAGTTATTGGCTAGAAAGGAGGGTTGCTGGAATGCTGACAGAGACATCACTTGAGCTGTTAAGTGTTCAGTGGTACATCACAGGAGTTGTGAAGAGTTGTGTACATTCATTTTCCACTGTTAAGAAATAGAACTCATCACCTTTCATAGCTTTTTGATAATCCGTTGACGGATTATCAAATTTGACGGGTTTGATAATCCGTCAAGTTCATTGTTAGTGAGTATCATTGTTAGTGAGACCTTTGCTGGCTGTACTTAAATACAGGTAGTTCTTGACTTACGACCACCACTGAGCCCAAATTTTCTGTTGTTAAGTGAGACATTTGTGAAGTGAATTTTACTCCATTTACGACCTTTCTTGTCTCCATTGTTATGTGAATCTCTGCGGTTGATAAGTTAGTAACATTGATTTTACTTGTCAGAAGATCACAAAGGGTGATCGCATGATTTGGGACATAGCAATGGTCATAAATATATCTGAATTGTGATCACATGGTCATGGGGATGCTGGAGAGGTCATAACTGTGAAACATGCTCATAAGTCACTTTTTTGTCACTGTTAAAAGTCAAGGACTTTTGTTATAAGTCGAGAACTTCCTGTATTGCAGATAAGATCTTATATTGTTTAAAATGTTTGATGGAAGGCATACAGATAGGTCTTTGGGGAGACAAACAAAGCATCGTATTTTCTCAGTTGGGCAGATGGTTATCTTCATTTGTTATCATATCATTTGGCTGTGCCTAGTGGAATAAACAATGGACTTGGCGGCTCATTGCTAAGACGCTGAGCTTGTCGATCAGAAAGGTCAGCAATCAGTGGCTTGAATTCCTAGCACCACGTAACAAAGTGTAAAAATACAAGGAGAAAAATAGGGACCTCTTTGGTGGGAAGGGAACAGAGTTCTGTGCGCCTTCGGGCGTTTAGTCCTGCCGACCACATGACTTCGGACAGCGCTGGCTCTTCGGCTTAGAAACGGAGATGAGCACTGCCCCCTAGAGCTGGAAATGACTAGCACGTATGTGTGAGGGGAATCTTTACCCTTTACTAGTGGAATAAACAGATAATGATAGATAGATAGATAGATAGATAGATAGATAGATAGATAGATAGATAGATAGATAGATAGATAGATATGAAAGAGTTTAAATAAAAAAGCTCCTAATATAATTCTAGGTCAATAACTTTCAACCTCGCCTGAAGTTACTCCTCATCCTGGATTCCAGCCAAGATAAGACATCTAATTTTTTTTCCCATCCAAATCCAATAGAAATCTCTTCTTTCTTTCTATTGGCCTTTAAGCATAGGTGGTATTCAGCAGGTTCTGACCAATTCTGGAGAACTGGCAAATCCTACCTCTGACTGGAGATTTTACATTATCCTTCCCCTGCCACGGCCACCAAGCCACACCCACAGAACCGGTAGTCAAAAAAAAAATTGAATCCCACCACTGGCTTTAAGGGGCAGGTGACCACCTGGGCATAAAAGGCGGGGTTATTTTTAATGGGCCAACTTTCCCCTCAACAGTCACATGACAATATAGGCCAAATTGGTAGCTTTGAGGAATGTGAGCTTCCACTCCCAGAATTCCCCAGTTAGCCTATTAGGTAGACAATTCTGGGAATTGAAGTCCACGTGTCTTAAAACTGCCAAGAAAATCCATCTAGTAGTCCCCAATCTTGAGGCTGGTGCCAAAATGCAATTTCTCCACAAGTCTATTTTAACGGCATCTTTTGCCTCGTTGCATAGGGTGATCCTAGCAGCCCTATATACTGTACACCTGTCTCTTCTTGCTGTCCCCCCATAAACCTCTTTCTGATCACTTCAAAGGAGGAAGAATGAACACTTACTTCTGAGATCTCTAAAAAATCACAATTTTGCCAAGGCTTCTTCACAGTAATTGGACATGCAGTTTCTCTTACTTGATAGATGACATGGAATTTTTTTCTAGGACCTGCCTGAAAAAAGCGTTTACATGAGTGCTGTTACAATTTCATTTATTTAATAAATCGATACTGCCACCCATCTCGAATACATGATTCTGAGTTTCTAACAGTTAAAACAACACAGGAATAAAGTGAAACACAACCAATAACCTATATCTTTTTTCTAAAAAAGGATGTGTGTGTGTGTGTGTGTGTGTGTGTGTTTCAGCATAACTCTGGAACGCCTCGAGCAATTTCAACCAAACTTGGTACACAGATTACTTACTCTCTGGAAATAAATAATGTGAGGGTAAGACACCCCTAACACCCCTTGGGGTGTGTGTTCTGTTAAGATACAGCCTGTTGTGCCTTCAAATGACTTCTACCGTACTGCCTTAAAATGGATTCTACTGTACAGTGTTGTGGAGTTGCCGTGTAACAGCTTCACAGTACTCCACAAGGGGGCTCTCTCTGGTAACGGGGAAAATCCAACATTAGAAATTACATTTGTTCCGGATTGTTGCCGAAATCAGGGCTTTTCCTGTCTAAAGGATAAATAAATACCTGGGTAACACGGTTTTACCAGCTAGTTAAAAATATAAATAACTTAGTTTATCCCAAATCTTATTTTGATGGTCAATCTACCTGTAATGGTCCATGTCCTAGTAATTAAAAAAAACTGCCAATGTTCTTCTGTGTGCATGTAATGATCCAAAGAACCTCAAAGAAATGCTTAAAGTTGTATCAATATGGGTTGTGCTCAACTTGAGACCATTCAGTTAGCAATGGTTTGAAGTTACAATGGCATTGAAAAAACTGACTTCCAACTGGTCGTCATACTTATGACTGTCACAGCTTCACCACAGTTGTGTGATCAAAATTTGGGCGCTTGGCAACCAGCATGTAATTTATCATATCATCTTGGGCTGACCATTTTTTTAACCTTCCCAGCTGACTTCTAACTAGCAAAGTCAACGTGTGTGTGTGTGTGTGTGTGTGTGTGTGTGTGTGTGTAGCTAGATTTCTTTAATGATTGCAGTGATTCACTTAACAACCATGGCAAAAAAGGTTGTAAAATCAGGTATGACTTTCTTTTTTTTAATTAATTTTTATTAATTTTCTAATTATTATATTTCTTAGTGCTCAATAAACATCGTGTTGTCTGGGTATTTAAATTGTTTAACAGTACAAATTACCTTCTTACTCTTCACCCCTTTTCCCCAGCCATTGGTCAAATAAGTCCCATGTTTAATAGTTTGGTCAAATAAGTCCCATGTTTTTTTAATTAATTTTTATTAATTTTCTAATTATTATATTTCTTAGTGCTTAATAAACATCGTGTTGTCTGGGTATTTAAATTGTTTAACAGTACAAATTACCTTCTTACTCTTCACCCCTTTTCCCCAGCCATTGGTCAAATAAGTCCCATGTTTAATAGTATTTGGTGTCTTCTTTCTGTTTGATTTTCAATATAAGTCTACCCATTTCTGCACAATCTAATATCTTCTTTTTAATTATCTCTTCTTCTGGTCCCACAATGTGGTTGTAAGTTGAGGACTACCTGTAATGGGCTTTGTATAGAACTGGGCAGCACTTTGGATTCAAAGAAGAAAAAGAGTTTTCCTAGGACTCTGCAAATACCCTCCCCTTCTGCAATATGATCCCAGAAAAAGACCCATTTGATTTAGGAATTTGTCCACAGTATCTCTATGTCTGCACGCACAATTCAGGACTTCCGCCCTTTGTAATCCCAGCAAACCTTCATTCCCTAAATATTATATGCCTGTAGGGTGGGGATGTGGTGGCTCAGTGGTTAAGGACGCTGCGCTTGTCAGCTGGCTGACAGCCCAGGTTTGAGACCTGAGTACTTTGCAACGGGCGAGCTCCTGTTACTTGCTCCAGCTCCTGCCCACCTAGCAGTTTGAAAGCATGCAAAATGCGAGTAGATCAATAGGAACCCCTTTGCTGGGAAAAGTAATTGCATTTTGTGTTTCACCCTGTTAAGCCTGGGTTCCCCAACCTGGGTTAGGTAGACAAGCTAAACAGAATGTGCAGCGTTAATCAGATAGGCACACAGATAAATGAGTGAGCTAAGCTTGTATGTTTATTAACATACAGTAAAAATAACAGATACGCTTGTGCTATCAAGAATATAGTTTCCAGTATAAGTTTATAGCATAGTCAAAAACAGTCCAATATTCATTTACCATGTAGTCAGTCCATTCAGGGATATTCAGTTAGCAAAGTCCATGTAGAATATCCTATTGTCAGTTCACATAAATCAGTCCGTTGTTGTCTCTCCCGTTCGAGCAATGCAGTCTTGCTTCCAAGCAGTAATCAGGGATCATCCAAACCAGAGAGAGAGCGAGCAAGCTGTAGCCTTGCTACTTTTATATGGTTTTCATAACCACACCCACAATTGCCATTTTACATTTAAAGCTGCATACACTAACTATGATTCATAGTTAGTATTTCACCTAAAACAGTTAGGGTGAACAATGTTATCCCTAACACACCCCATGCTGTGGGTTGCAGCATATTGTCATGCTGGCCATAGGACTGTGGAAAAGTTTTCGGACAACACTGGCTCCCTCAGCTAAGAAACAAAGATGAGTATTATTCCCTAGAGCAGGGTGTCAAACAATTTCATTGGGGGCCACATCAGTGTTGTGGTTCATCAGCAGCCTGTGCAGACTGCAGTGGAATCGGACAGTGGAGAAGAACAGGGACCAATCTGGAAAGTACTTGGACAAGGGTCCTGCGTCCAATGCGGAGATGGGTCCAGGACCATCTGTGAGTAGGGTGCTGCCTCCGGAGCCTTTGGAGTCTGGCAGCAGTGAGGTAGAGGGCCCAGGGGAGCCTATTCCCAGTGCATGTGTGTGCAGAGCTTCTAGAAGGTGAGAGCAGCTGAAACAAAATGGGTGACTTGGGAGTAAGGCTGGGTGGTGATTGTCCCTCCCATCAGGTATAAAGGTCAGGCAAAGATGATGAAACCTTTGCAGGAAGCAGTCGTCCATTCGGTTCAGATTCATTCTTGAAGCTCTTTGTACTTTGTTTTTTTCTAGTTCATTTGACACTGTTCTGGCAGCACTTCCCAGTTCCCACTTCTCTCACTGGGGTTGACTATTCTTCCATACAAAACAACAATGCCAGCAAAAGCAGTTTAGTGCTAGCTCTTTTGCAGATCTGCTGTTTTTCTCACTGTAGGAAATGTTTTATTTGTACAACTCCCATGCAGGTAGATGTGTGAGAGTCCAAACAGAGGTTTACACCTTAACTGCTGTTTTGGAGACAAAAATGCATGCTGGCTGGGGAATTATGGGAGTCCAAACCCAACCTCTTAAAGTTGTCGAGATTGAGAAATCTGGATAGCCTCATCTTCAGGCTCTCGCTGGAATTCACGCCAGCTTCAAGAATCAAAAATATTATTGGAGTCAAAATTTCTTGCAGGTGTCTCTTGTGCAGCAAAACAGTCCTTTCAATTCAAGGGGCAAATCAAGTTTAAATTCAAAGCAAACTTTCAGTAAATGTGTAAATGATCAAATATTTAACCTCTGTAAACATCTTTTGATTTTTGCCTGGACAACATGAATGTTGGAGCCAGGAATGCATTGCCTATTTGTAACATCTACTGCTTTAATCCAGAGATAAATAGCATGGCTCCATTTTGTCCACTGAGTACAATCCCAAGAACCGAGCCACAGAAAGGGAGAAGTGCTGGAGTGGGACCAGGGCAAAAATATAATCCAATTAAATTTAAGTTAAATTAGTTGTATGCAACTCCTCTGATCGATCCCCATGTTTATGCCTGGAAACATTAGGTTTATCATGTTGAGCTACTTCTTACAATATCCTGTTGGAAATTAAAACCCACCCCTTCCCTAGGAAAATGAAATATTTTAAGACAGAATATTTCCCCTAAAAAGAAAAGTAGAAACTCAGAGGCAGAAACTCAGCCCCCCACCTTTGCTAATGGACCATTACTCTGACCTGGGCCAGTCTATTTTACATAACAAAGATTTACTCCATGTAGAGCTAAATAGGAGTTGCCCAAAGCCTTTTTCGTTACATCATCATCCAGCAAGGCTCAACCAAGCCTGGGACTCAAAAGACAGCCTACAGAGTTGCCCCTGCACAGCCCCATGGGAGTCTGACAACCAATCAGAATACAAACTCAGATTCAAATCTCAGCAGAGGGCATAAAACCCAGGGACTCTCAGCATCTCTTCCCTTTTCCTTCATCCAACATCTTGATGTATGCGAGCACCCTTTTTTTCTTCACCCAAGGCATGTGATCCTGTCCAGCATTAAACCGTCTTTCCAAGCAGTCACCATGTTTCCGGTGTCTTTCTTCCCCACTTGGAACTGAACTAAGAAGGATATTTTCTTACAACAAACCTAAACTACAAATAATTCAACCGCAGTTTTGCTTTGCTTGCCATCCAATTGAATTCCATGGATAGATATATAAGAAGTATTGTTATTGGATGGTCTGTTACAGCGATGGTGAATCTATGACAAACATGTCTAAAGTCCCATGCCACCAAGAATTTACCAATGCCCGACAGCTATTCTTGAAAACATGCTCCATGCTCTTGCGATTTTAGGAGGTTGTGGGGCCATGTCAGAATGAGATGTGCTCTTGCATAGTTTTTTTTGGACCCACTGGAATTTGCATGAAGGGTGGTGCTTTCCTGTAGTTCTGGCAGCTGCAGAGGGCATGGAAGAGCATTCTCTGAAGTTGCTTCAAGAATGACATCCCAAAAGATGCTTTTTCAAAAGGCAACTGGACTTTGTTTTTTCCTTGAAGATGTTTCGCTTTTCATCCAAAAAGCTTCTTCAGTTCTCCACCATTCAGTCAGAACTGAAAAAAGTTTCTTGGATGAGAAGTGAAACGTCTTCAAGGAAAAAACAAAGTCCAGTTGCCTTTTGAAAAAGCGCCTTTTGGGACAACCATGACCTGGATGACTGAGAATCTCCATAGACGTTCAAGAACAAAGTCCTCATGCAACCTGGAGTAACCTTGTGTGTCTTGGGGAATGGTGTGAGGCAGTCTTTTTGAGTGGCAGCTTTGGGGCTAAGACTAAAGTTGAGGTCTGGGCCTCTACTTTAGGCCCAGCCTTGGAGTTGCTGCCAAATGCCACTAGGGTGGCCTAGATGAATAGTGATAGTGGGAAATAGAGAATTCTTTCTTGACACTGTTGGAAGTTAAAACCCAACCCTCTCCTAGAATAATGAAATATTTTGGAATACACTAAAAAGGCAGAATATTTCTCCTAAAAGAGAAGTAGAAACTCAGGGAGGCAGAAACTCATCCCTCACCACCTTTGTTAAAGGGCCATTAAAGCCTGGGCCAGTCTATTCTACATAACAAAGATCTACTTACTTAAGGCCATTCAATTGCCCTTCATTGCACCACCCACCAAGTTTCAACCAAACTTAGCACACAGACAGCCTACAAAGCTAGCTATGACCTCTGATAGCAACCAATCAGGATATTCTTCCTGTGCCCCAGGAAGTTCAAAGCCAGAGAGGGTATAAAACCCAGGGACTCTCAACATCTCTGCTCTTTACTTCGCCCAAGAGCTCCCTGGCATGTGGTCCTGTCCACCATTAAACCATCTTTCCAAACAGCTTCCATGTTTCCAGTGTCTTTTTCCCTACTTGGAGCTGAACTCAGAAGGACATTTCTTCCAACAACACATCAGCAGAATCCCATGAAGAATTTTCCAAATTTTTGACATGTCGAACCCAAAAGGCTTGCCATCATTGGTCTAGTAGTGCAGGGGTGTCAAACTCGATTTCATCAAGGGCCGCATCAGGGTTGTGTTTGACCTCGGGGGACCCAGAATGGGCATGGTCAGTATAGGTGTGGTCGGTTCAACATCACTCGTGTCGGGGGGCACCTGTGGTGGTCTGAGCACTCTGCTAGAGAAAACAGGTTCCCCAGTTGTGACGGCCTCCCACAACCCTCTGCCAGTGAAAATGGAACTTGAGAGGACCTGCGTGCCGCCATCCCGAGTTCCATTTTCCACTGGCAGAATCACCTCCGGCTAGTCCTTCACTGTTTCCAGAGAGGCCCTGTAGGCCAGATCTAAGCATCCCATGGGCCAGATCTGACCCCAGGTCTTGAGTTTGACCTCTGGTCTAGTGGTTAAGGCACCACTAGAAGCCAGGCTAGAAGCCAGGAGACTGTGAATTCTAGTCCCACCTTAGGCATAAAAACTGACTGGGTGACTTTGGGCCACTCTTTCAACCCAATCCACCTCACAGGGATGTTATATTGTGGGGAAAATAACAGGTGAAGGAGTCTTTTATTTATTATTTATATTTATATATTTATTTCAGAACACTCCATCACGTAAATCACCAAACTGGTAGTTACACTGGTCGGATCCCATCCCTGTGGACATCTCCTTCAATGCAGAACATGGATTAATTTTAGCATTACCAAAGAATTCAAATTTATGGAGACCCAAGTTAGACAATGTTAAATGGAAAGTACCAACTGGTTGCCTCGTATTATGTTTTGTATAACAAAAAAACAGAACTGGGAAGATTGTTCTAAAAAAATGTGAGATTACAGTTCCAATACCCCCCCCCCCCCCGATGTATAGTACCACCATACCTCTGAAAGTTGTTTGAAGACTTGGAAGAATTTCCCCCCTCCCAAAACAAAGTGATTGTAAATAAAATACTTGGTTGCAATACAAAGTCCCGCAGAGCTTGTGGAATTACTTTGAGCTGAATTATAGTAGCTTTAGATTATTTTAGGAAGGGTACGCTTTGTGTCATTAAAACACTCATTCAAACAGAAAGGGGGAATTTTTTTTAGAGTGGAGGAATGGGAATGGGATTTTTCTCTTTTGCCAAAGAGAAAAAACTGAAATCAAACTGAAATGAAATACAGCAGAGATGACTACTTGCCATGCACGTAATAATTTTTTTTCTCTTTCTGCTAAATTAATCATTAAATCTGGGGAAAACTCTCAGATGACCACCATTCAATGTTGGGTAGAAGGGGCTGATGGTGCCTCTCCCAATTATGAAATTCCCATTAATTAGCCTTTTGATGTTGTTACCAAATTTACTTTCTATTCTGTAGGCACGAAGAATGACATAGTGCACTCTTGTGCAAGTCCCCAATTATGAAATTCCCTTTAATTAGGTGCTTGAGATTCTGGTTGTTACCAAATTTACTTACTATTCTATGGGCATGAAGAATGACATTGAGAGCAAGCTTATTTCCTTGAGTTCTGTCTTCATCTTCATTAAGTTCTGTTATTGCTCTAGCCACAGCTTCAAAAACTTCTGGGTCATCACAGCTCACATCATCTTGGACAGGACCGGCTTGGCAAAGTCCAACGCTGAGGATTAGCAGAATGAAGACTTTCATAGCCAGGTGAGAGAAGCTTCTTTGAGCTTCTGATGAGCATGGAAAAGAGAGAAAGAGCTTCAAGATAACCGAGGAGCTGTATCTTTCTAACAGATACCAGAGAACTCAAAGTAAACAAAGCTATTTCCTGGCCTCAAGTCAAGTCACAATCTATAAGCCATGTAAACAACCTTTGGGATTTATTTAAGCCACAAACTTTTTTTTTAAAAAAACAAGTTTATTCACCTGCAAGTTAGCAATCTCAAGGTTTTCAAAACATACGGTCCTGATGGTAGGTCATGTTGGGTAATTTTAAGGATATTTTCCAGAACGATAACGCATAAGGGGATTCTCAACTTATGACTACAACTGAGCCCAAAACATCTGTTTCTAAGCAGTTGTAAGTGGAGTTTAACCCCATTTTACAACCTTTCTTGCCACAATAGGGTAAGTAAATCACTCCAGTTGTTAAGTACTAGTTCAGTGTCCTCTGATAGTGAAATTTAGCATCCCAGGTTGTTATGGAATTACAATCTTTCGAATATCTTTCATTTTACTGTGAATCATTTCCCAGTAATGTTTGGATTTTCAAAATTGCAATCACGTATGAAGAAAGGATCCAGGCAGTATGTTACAGAATCCAGATTTTTTTTAGACAAGGAATTATTCATTGCAGCAATCAAGACTGTAGAGGTAGTCTTCAACTTACATCCATTCATTTAGTGATCATTTGAAGTTATAATGGCACTGAAAAAAGTGACTTATGATAGCTTTTCAGACTTATGACATTCCTGTAGTCACATAATCAAAACTTGTATGCTTGGCATATATTTATGATAATTGCAGATTATGTGAACTACAACCATTTTTTTGTGACCCTCCAAAGAGTAAAGTCTATAGGTAACCATGCTACTATTTACTAAGTCTGCATTACTATTACTATTAATCCTTCTATCCTTCCTTTCACCCATCTCTTCCCAGTTATGACTGTATGACTGTTGTTGCTTGTACCCTAATGATTTTTATTGACTGTTTCCTAGTATGATTTGATTGCTTATTGATTATTATTAAGTGTTGCACCTTATGATTCTTGACTCTTGACAAATGTATCTTTTCTTTTTAGTACACTGAGAGCATTTGCACCAAGACAAATTCCTTGTGTGCCCAATCACACTTGGCCAATAAAAGAATTCCTATTCTATTCTATTCTATTCTATTCTATTCTATTCTATTCTACTCTACTCTACTCTACTCTACTCTACTCTACTCTACTCTACTC
>BLBF01000040.1:5590419-5622195 GCA_015471245.1 Laticauda colubrina | reverse complement strand
CTCGAGCCTCTGGGAGGGCAAAAATGGCCTCCCCGGGCACTGGAGGCCTGCTGAAAGCCAGAAGCCGGCCCATTTCCGGACTTCCGGAAGGCCCGTTTTTCCCTCTCCCAGAGCGTCCGTGCAGACTTTGCACTCACCTGCATCAAAAATGGTCCGTGTGAAGATTCTTGGGAAGGCTGGGGCAGGGTGGGCAGGTCCAGCCGGTCGGTTCAAATATCGGTTCAGCAAACCAGATGCAAATTTAACATCCAGTTCTCCCGAACCGGTCTGAACTGGTAGAATCCCACCCCTGAGGAAGACCTAGTAGTTGTGTTTCCTAACTTGGTCATGCATGGATATGTCTTAGCTTGAGGTTTTCAAAACATGAGGGAGGGACACTTTCATTCTGAGAAGTAGTTCATTGCTCGCGAATGTGGGCTCTGAGGACATAAGTTTGGTTAAGTCTTCAGTGACATTTCTGATGTTTCAAATGAAGCAAATTTAGTCCTCCAGTATTTTGATATATGTCTTTTATTTGTGATAACCAAGGAAAGGTATACAATCAGATAATGTCAGTCCAGTAGTGAAAAGATTGGGTTAATTCATAAATATAATTGTATTGAATTAGTGCCATTCCTCATAAATTTGTCATAAAATATTGATTAGAATGAGGTATATTGGAAAGTAGCTCACATTTGAAATTCCATCCTGACTGACTGCAGAGAAACTTCATGTAATTCACCCATGCAGTTGCTGGAGACTTTCTCTTCCAGGGAATATTTTTCTCCAGGGTTGAAAGCAGGCAAGGCTGGTCCTGCAGGAGGCAGTTGTGCACATTGCTGGCTGATCAAGGTGGCTGAATTACAGTTCTTGTTTCACTGTTTGCTAACTATTTATTGTATCTTGCAAAACATTAAGAAGCTAAGCAGGCAGATGCCGCAGGCGAACCTTGGCTGCAACTGTATTTAAGTGTTATGCTTTTATGCAGTTAGAAATCCCAAGAATGTCATCATTTCCAAGAATGGAGAAATAGCTTGCTGCCTTGTTCTTTCTTTCTTTCTTTCTTTCTTTCTTTCTTTCTTTCTTTCTTTCTTTCTTTCTTTCTTTCTTTCTTTCTTTCTTTCTTTCTCAATTCTGTTCATCATGAATAGTATCATAATCATGAAAGAAGTTAAATTCATCCTCTAAAATTTTGCGTTCTCCCAATTCATAAGCCTGGAAGGACACACACACACAAAAGGTTTTTCAGATGGGTCAGGTAAAGGCCTTGGCAGCTTGGAAAGGAAAGCACAATCAACATCTTGAACAGAATGGTGAAATGCAGAAATAAGTCTCTGAATTACTTGAGACTTTCAAGAAGAGATTGGACTGCCATTTGTCAGAAATGGGATAGGGTCTCCTACTTGGGCAAGGGGTTGGATTAGATCAGGGGTCTCCAACCTTGGCAACTTTAAGACTTGTGGACTTCAACTCGCAGAGCTTTGCTGGCTGAGGAACTCTGGGAGTTGAAGTACACAAGTCTTAAAGTTGCCAAGATTGAAGACCCCTGGACTAGAAAACCTACAAAGTTCTTCCAATTCTGTTAATCTGTAAATTCCTGTGGTTTTTGAGGCATGAGGCTACAAATTTTGAGTAGTTCGGAGAACCAACAAACATCACCTCTGACTGTCCCTGCCCCATCTATGCTCTGACTCCTGAGTCCCAGCTGATTGGCTGGGTCTTCTTTTGTTGCCCTGCACAGGAGAACAGAGCTGGAAAGCAGGTTAGTGGGGTGGGGAGGGAATGGGGATTTTGCAGTAACCTTTCCCTGGAGGGGGCTGGAGGGAATAGAGATTTTACAGTATCCTTCCTCTGCCATGCCCACCAAGCCACACCATGCCCACCATGCCACACCCAGCGGTAGTAAAATCTTTTGAATCCCACCACTGGTTATATCCTTTCTGAATGAAAACAGGCAGAGACAGGAAGGTATGCACCTTGTCATCCCAACTGGAGAAGGTTGACAGTCCCCCCCCCCCTTCAGCCACTCATATGAAATCAGGGAAGCTAAGGGTGGTACAATCTTATGTGAGATCCAGTATGGTTTAGTTGGGGAAAAAAAAAAAAAGCACCTTTGAGACAACCATGACCTGGATGATTGAGAATCTCCACCAATTTAAAAAAAATTCATGGAAGAATTTCTTATTGGCTTCAAATCGCAAATAATGTGGAGCTCCTGCTTCTCAAAGCCACAGACAAGCCCTGTTGAATGTCTTGCTATTCATTCTGAGAAGATTTCCTTCATTGGATGGTTGACACAAAGATTCCTTATATTCTTTGTGGATTTGGAACTGTTGTTAGGAATAGGTGAGGTTATTGGCCCCTTTTTGTTCTGCATCTACTGCACTTTAGGCAGAAATGAAGTGAAGAGGCACTACAGAGAGTGATCAGTTCAGCACAAGAAACCATCAGTTGCCCACTAACACCACTAGATGACATCGGCAGGTCTTGCTGTTTCAGCAGAATAAGGAAGATACTTAGGGATGATTCACACCCTGGCCAGTGTCTCTCTTCTACCATCGTGCAGAAGACATCGAAGCATAGCCAGCCAGCCAAACAGGTTTAAAAACAGCTCCTACCCATGGACTGTCAGACTCTTAAACACAAGCACAATCATTCTAGTGGTGGGATTCAAATTTTTTTACTACGGGTTCTGTGGGTGTGGCTTGGTGGGCATGGCAAGGGAAGGATACTGCAAAATCCCCATTCCCTCCCCACCCCCACTAACCTGCTTTCCAGCTCCGTTCTCCTGTGCAGGGCAACAAAACAAAACCCAGCCAATCAACTGGGACTCAGGAGGCAGAGAATAGATGAGGTTGGCGGGGACAGTCAGAGATGGGATTTGCCAGCTCTCCGAACTACTCAAAATTTCTGCTACCGGTTCTTCAGGACTGCTCAGAACCTGCTGAATACCACCTCTGCTTCCACACACATACGGAAATGTATGACTAGACTTTCTCCCCCAATTACTTGTACAGGGATTATTCTCTATACCATTCATGTAGTTTTGTATTTTCTGTTATGGATTGCACCAGAGAGGCTAAACCAATTTCATTGTATATATAATGTACAATGACAATAAAGATGATACGATTAATTTACCAGAGTTTCCAAGAATATCTATGAAGATTGGCAACCCCTTTCAAGCAGTGGTGGGATTCAAGTTGTTTTACCACCAGTTTGGTGGGCATGGCTTGGTGGGTATGCTTTGCCTAACGCCTGCGCACAGCTTTCTCCACCCTACCTGAAGCCTGCAGCGCCAATCATCTGAGAGGATAAAGAAGAGAAAAGCACAGGGGCAGGTGGGAGGGCCAATCCGGAGCTTTTATCTTCTTTTTCCTCTCAGATGATGGAGGATATTTTTCCTCCTTTCAGCTGATCATCTGCTTTTTAACTCCCAGTTCAGCTGAACCGGTCTGAACCAGTAGCATACCACCACTGCTTTCAAGATAGATAAAGTAAGGTAGAACCTGTGCTGTCTGAAGGAACTGCAAATCATTCTGCACTGTACTAAACATACAAAGCAAAATTTTTAAAACCTTATTCCTTAGCTTGATGACCTCTGTATATATTGGTCAGCATTTTCTCTCTCTAGTAACTAAGAGAATTAAGTAGTCCAAATTAACAGCACCAATTCCTGCTGATGTATCCTACCCTCCAATACCAATGAGCTTTTATCTATCTTTAAGAGGAACAATTTCATGAGTACAATTAATATTTCTGGACTTCTTCTCTACCACTTTCTCTAATTTATCTTCATAACTGAACATCTGAAAATCTGATTACCAATTCCTTGGGAAATATACCAATATTTCTGGGCTTATACATGGATTATCACATTCGGTATTAGGACGAGAGAGTGATAGAGGAGAGGATGGAGACAGATTTGAATACCTGGAAAGGTTGATCGTCTATGCAGGTCACTTCTGGTATGACTGATGGCTCCCAGGGTTTTACATAAATTAAGGCATGGCAGGTCATCAGTTCCTGTCAACCAAACAAAACAGAAAAGGAAACACTCATCTCTTGTCAAATATTGACATACAAATAAAATACCATGTACAGAATAATTATGTTTTGAATTGAATGGTGTTTTGGAAGAATGTTCTCTTTTCCAAAAGTTGACCATTTTTTAAAATTTGTTTTCTGAATAGTGTCTTTTATCTATGATTTCTTTCTTTGGGGAAAAGGAATTCTTTTAAAACATTGAAGCAAGGAGTATAAATTACAGTTGTAAAATCATGACCTACATCTTTGTGTGTGTGTGTGTGTGGACACGTGTGCATGCCTGCAAAAAACCCATTCCCAACAAGGGTATATGCAAATATGTTTGGGGTCTTGGGCTTTCCAACTGATTCAACAGCAAGTTGGAGCAAACTGGAGCATAGATCTCCTTCATTTAATTATAGCTCAATATTAAACTAAATAATGAGTCTAGGTAGATTAAAATGGGCACATTGTGTGAATGAGGCAATTCTTTTAATCTTATGGTTTGTTTGGGCCCAGGAGTTTTATTAACTTGTGTTTAGTGCTTAGGTTTGAGTAGACATACATCGGATTGTCTTATTGTAAAGATTATCTTCAGACATAATATGCATCCATAGAGAAATGCAACATTTCCCACCAATGTTCCATTTTAAGAATCTGCTTTAAAATTAACTCATTCCCTTAAGTCATCCCAAAGGTGCTTTTTCAAGAGGCTACTGGATTTTCTGGTTTTTCCTTGAAGACGCTTCTCATCCAAGAAGCTTCTTCAGCTCTGAAGCTCTTCTCTGGAGAAGCTTCTCAGATGAGAAGCGAAACATCTTCAAAGAAAAACCAGGAAGTCCAGTTGCCTCTTGAAAAAGCACCTTTGGGACAACCATGACCTGGATGACCTCCATAGACATTGTTCCCTTAAGTAAAATATTCCTCTTAAACTAATTCAAGTGCCTTACACCGCCTTTTACAGCAGTACAGTTGTTATCTGGCTTCTCAACTTCAGCCTTGGAGCAATTTGTTCTCTGAGCTTTGAAGTCAATTCGATATACATGTCCAACCAACATCTGAAATTCAAGGAGAAAAATGATTAGCAACTGTATTTAGACTGGATGCTGAATACCATGAAGAACAAAAATCTTGGCTTGCTATCTAGTTAGCTCATGTGGCCCCAAGGACCCATTTCTTCTCCAGGATTCTAATAAAAACAAGCAAGAGAAAGAGCCAAGGAAAGATGGTATCCCCTTAGAGGCATAGAAGAAGCTGCCATGGATCAAATCAAACTACTGATCCCTCATGCAAATATTGTTGATGTTCACAAGCTACATCCCTAGTTATCCCACCCATTTACCTGGGGGAAGTTCAAACATATAAACCACTGGTCTTCCATTACAATATCAACTTTGTATGAGGCCAGCTGAACTGGGAAAGGAGTCAAGGTCAAAAGATAACTCTACCTCAAACCATGTTTTTAAAAAAAATCTATGTTGAAATACAATGGTAGTCAGAATTCACACCTGTCCTGATATCTTTGTTATTTCCACAATTTTGAAATAAAAGTCACTGCTGCTTTTGATGTTAAATAATTTCGCAACAGCTTCTAGAGGCCTCTTCAGTTCTTGACTGTCTGGTGCAATTGGGCTGTGGCAACCAGGGCACACTTGGGCAAGAGTTCTCATATTGTCTTCAGCTGTTGAAAACACATAAATGAAAATACAGGTTTATATCAGGTTATTTTAAAAAAGGAAAGAGTACAAGAATGGCAGCTTGTACCTATCTTATTAGTATTATTTTGTAAGAGATTAATGAACACATTTGGCTGATGCCAAAAATGCATGAGTGCAAATTGTTCTGCAGCAGTTTGGAATTTGCTGTTAGTGGAGGCTATCTACGGATTTATCATGGCCACCAACTTGTGCATATAAAAATAATGATTTATTTATTCCATTCCACTATACAGTGCTGCTCATTACTAAAAATGGCAGACAGCATTGTTCTTCCTTGAGCCAACAAAGCACTAAAGTGGTGCAGTGCTTTCAAGAACTGCTGAAATATTTCTGAAAGCAGGCTGTAAATTAAAAATGTTCTGCATCAGCATCTAGCCGGCTCAAGGAAGAAGAACATGGATCTCAATTTCAAAAATATAGCTTGCTGATATCTATGGCTCGTCCTTACCTTAATTCAAACAGTCTAAACCTGTAGCCTGTAAATAATTTTGGAAGCACTCCCTAACCTGACCTTTTGAACCACACTTGTTTTCAGATGGCCAATCTGTGACTCTTCAAAGGTTGAACTCCCAAGTCCCATTATCCTCTCTATTTTGTCTGGTTGGCTGGGGCCTGATGGGTTCTACCCATTCCCTGCATCTTTTGAAAGTATGGCCAGAAGGGGGAGATTCTAGGAACTGTAGGTCAGCACCTCTAAGGGGGCTTTGATATTGCTATTAGAAAACCTCCAAGAATTGAATGCGTGAGACATGGATCTGTTGTTACTCAGGAACACCAGGCAAGACTGAATCAAGGAAGCAACAGTTACAAACCTTCCAGTCTGCATTCCACTTCTGAATGGATGAGTGTGCCTCTATTGTCAACGTAGGCTTTAGCTTTACAGAAAACTTTTAGCTGGAAGGGGACAAAAAGCAAGAAGTCTGAACCATGCTTTTATCAGGCAGCTCCTTTGTTGCATTCCGTTTTTCCAGATAGCATCAGGAGTGAGTTGCTGGGGGTTCACAGGGGTTCTGGAGAGCCCCTAGCTAAGATTCTGTGTAGTTCCGAGAACCCCCAAATCCCACTCCTGGCTGGCCCCGCCCACCTGCCTCTCCCCTCCCAGGAGTCCCCATACAGCCCATCTAGGATGCGAGGGAAGTGCAGGGCATGCACAGAGGCTCAGGGAGGGTGAAAATTGGGCCTCCCGGAAGTTTAAGAAAGCCAGAAATGGGCTTCCAGAGAGCCTCCAGAGCCCGGGGAGGGCAAAAACACCACACACACCCCGCACTGGTGCAGGAGGCCAAATAGGCCACACCCACCATGGCCACGCTCACCCAGCAACCAGGCAGAGAACCCTTTGCTGCAATTTTTGAAGTCTACCCCTGGATGGCATCCCTGTATGACTGGCACAAAGTATGAACATGAGTTCATTCCCTATTCTAAATAATCTGCTCCAACAGAGAAGAGCCTTCTGTTACATGCACGTGATATCAGATTATCTTTGGCTGTATCCAGTGGTGGGATTCAAATAATTTAACAATCTGTTTGCCCAGGGTAGGGTTGTCTGTTGTGGGAAGCGTGGCCCATCCCTGTTCTCCAGCTCTGCCACACATGCGGGACAAGCCTCTAATGACGGCCAACATGACCCTGGGAGAACCAGTTGTTAAATTTCCACCCTTTGCCAAAAGGCTGTTTCTGAGGTGGCTGGATGGAGTCACTGAAGCAGTAGGCATGAGCTTAACTCCAGAAGATGGTAGAGGACAGGAAGCCTGGAGGAACATTGTTCATGGGGTCGCTATGGGTCGGACATGACTTTGCAACTAACAACAACTTGCCCTGTTCAAAACTGTTCACAAGCTGCTGTCTGTCTGTTTGTCTGTTGTGGTTAGCCGGCAGCAGGTGCAGACGGCTGAGGAGAGCGAGGACTCAGATGAGGGGCCAGGACCATTAGAGAGTGGACTGATGCCTTCAGAGATTGTGGGGGCTGGCAGCAGTGATGAGGAGGTTCCCGAGGAGCCTATGTCAAGTGCATGTGCACGCAGGATTGTTCGTAGGAAAGAGCAGCTACAACAGCATGGGCAATTCAGGAATAAAGCTGCAAGGTAATGGCCTCTCCTTCAAGAAGATAAAAGCCAGCTGTGAACGGAACATACTTTGCAGAAGGCAAAGACGTTTTGATACTCCAGCCTCGTGGACATTCCAGTATCCTGAGTTTGTATTTGAAGATTCTTATATTGCAAATTATTTCTTGTCTGTTATCTTTTGGCAAGTCTTGCAGTTTGGCAAGGCTTGTGCTTATCACAGCTAATTATTTTGTAAAAGCATTACAAGGTTTCTGTTCCTTTTGGATTGTGTCTGATTTGTGTCTGATATTCTGTTGGAAAAGGGCATGGGTCAGAACACAGGGATGGATGGATAGAACAATCTATCCATCCATCCCTGCCTTCCTTCTAACCTACCTACCTAATGTACCTTCTTGGACACTGTTAAGAAATCTCTGTCTCGTAGGAGTATAAGATAAAAGAAATTCACTTACACCTCCAGAAAGGGGTCTACATTCTGGACTCAAATCCGCAAATTCCTTCTTGGAACAATTTGTTTCTTTTATAGAATATTTAAAACGGTAATTCACTCCATTAACCACCTACAAGAAAATTTAAGAGATGTTGCACAGGACAAGTACCTTGTTAGGAAAAAAAGGAATTAGCTTGCACAGTTTCTCTCAGCTCTGTATTTTTTTCTTTTAAATGTTGGTTTCAAAAATATACACAAGGGGAGGAAATTCAAGGAAGAGCCATGGTGGTGTAGTGATTAGAATGCAGTACTGCAGGCTAACTCCCTGCTCACTCCAGCAGTTCAGTTCTGAATGGCTCAAGGTTGATTCAGCTTTCCATCCTTTCAAGGTTGGTAAAATGAGGGCACAGATTATTGGGGGCAATATGCTGACTATGTAAACCACTTAGAGAGGGTCTGTAAAGTACTATGAAGTGGTATATAAGTCTAAGTACTGTTACTATTCAACTTTTTTCAGATTTTAGCTAAAATCTATTAAAATACCACATTCTGTATTAAGTCATGATGTTAGTTAAGTTAAGATGGAGAATTATTGGAATATATACAAACCTGACTTTCAGCCTCATTTATTACTGGAAAGCCAAATAAGGAAGAGTGTTGACTCTGATTGTTAAATTGCCGCACGGTGTGTCTCACAATATGAAACACTCTTGGACTAAGAGTTTTTATGCGATGCCAACAACCTACGCATTGACCATGGGATTGTTTTATGTTTTTCTGTCCTGGAAGCAAGCCAATAATAAATTACAACAAGGGAAACAAAAGGAAGCAAATTAAAAAGGGAAGTTACATGGAAATTATTACAGTATACAAACAATTAAGGCTTGCAGATAAAAAAAAAAAAGAGGTAAGGAATCACCCTACCTTTCCTTTGGGAAAGAATGAGCAATGTGGGGCAATTCATCTTAGAGAAATTAATGGTAGAAAAAAATTACACCTTTCTTTTTAAACATTGGAATTGGGATTTCTTTTTAAACATTGGGATTTATAACATGTATCTTTGCACATGTAGTTATTTGCACATTCATATCAAAAGAAGTGAATCTAGTCTCAGCCTATATAATCTTGCTAGGCAAAAGGATGTATATAGCACCCTACTTCAACTGTACTCTCCTGGTGACCACCAGGTCTACCCTGTTTCCCCCAAAATATGATCTACCCTGAAATTAAGCCCTAGCTTGATTTTTACACATGTGCCCAATATAAGCCCTACTCCCAAAATAAGCCCTAATTAAGATCTCACCCACTCCAGAGTGCACGGGTAACAATTAAGCTAGTGTGGAGATGGGAGGTGGTGGAGCTGCCCTACTGCTTACCTTTGGACAGTTGTAGCCAGGTCTTGCATACCCCGACGCTTGCCTTGCTGGCCCATTTCTTCTGTAGCCAGCAAAGTTGGCAAACTTTCCTGAAGGCCTCTGTACCTGATAACAAAGCTCTGGATCGATCTGAAGCTCTGTTATCAGTTGCAGAGGCCTTCAGGAAAGCCTTGCCAGTCACAGAAGAAGTTCCTGAAGGACCTTGACAGCAAAAAGGAGGCCAGGGGTGACATGTGCAAGTGAGGTTAGTCAGTGGATGACTTCTCCCCAAAATAAGACCTGGTGCCTTAGTTGGTGGGAAAAAAAATCAGGGTCTTATTTCGGGGAAAAATATTAGAACTGTTCTAAAATATTAGAACTGTAACTCCCAGACTTCCTTCCCAGTATTCTTTTACTTTTGAATTCAGGGAGTTCTGAATACAATTTATAAGGTAGCAATGTGTAGGATTGTGGTGCAGGAGCAAAATGATTTTTTTAAAAGAGTTTGAAAGTTAAAGTTTAAAGTCATCATTCAGCCCTTAACCATTCTCCAAAAATTCAAACAGCCCAAAGGTTTTTTCCCCAACACATTCTATTTCAACAATATACAACTCCTTATTTTTCAGCTGAGTGATTCATTTTTTAAATGTAGTCTGGCTCATGATATACTTACATATTGGAAATTGAAGCTCAAGTTACAGGTAGTCCTCAACTGACAACAATTCAGTAAGTGACTGTTCAAAGCGGCACTGAAAAATGTGACTTACGATCGTTTTTCAGCATCCTTATGATCGTGTGATCAAAATTCAGATGGTTGGCACCTGGTTCACACCGTCCTAGGATCATGCAATCTCTTTTGCGAACTCAAAGGGGAAGCCAGATTCACTTAACAGCCAGGCTACTAACTTATCAATAAGAGTAATATCAATTTAACAAGTGGCAAGAAATGGGGCAACACTCACTTAATAACAGAAATTTTGGGCTTAATTGTGATCATAAGTCAAGGACTTATGGTGGTGGTATCATACTGATCCTGCCCCCCCCCCCCTCACAAGAATTGGTTTAAATCTGGCCACTGATTTTTTTTTCTCCATTATTTTCAGGAACAGGATAGAAAAGGGGTGAATTTTTCAGACTTCTAATCTGAACATTTACTTACCTTGGCTAATTTTGCAATTTTGTGAAATGGAGGTAAATTGTTCTGATTCATTAATGTCAATGTTAGCTGTGCAGTTTCCAGAGTGCTAAAAGACAAGCAAAAGGAGACATCAATTTGATATAGGGCACTATGCTTACCTGTGAGAAGTTGTTCAAATCCACTTTCCGCTGTTAAGAAACAGAACTTATCACTTCCATAGCTTTTAATATGAAGTGCATATCGTAATTCCCTTACATGCATTATCCTATTACATTTTCTCTGAATCCTCTTATGCACTTATATATCCTTCTATTATTAGTCGACCAGAAAGAGAAAGAACAGAAAAAGAAAACAGAAAGAAAAGCTGTAGAATATAGACCGGGGTGTCAAACTCACGTCATTATGTTGTTGTCATGTCACATATCGTGATTTTTCCCCACTTCACTAAAAAGGGGTTGGGCATGGCCAGCGCATGACGCAGGCTGTGAGTTTGACACCCCTGATATAGATTTATAGCAGTGGTGGGATTCAAATATTTTTACCACCAGTTCGGTGGGCTTGGCTTGGTGGGCACGCTTTGCATGCATGCACATACTTTGCACGTGTGTGTGCCAAATGCACACTTTGCACAGGCGCAGAGGCATTCTAACTCACCTCCTGCAAGCCTGCATGATCCCGGTTGCTTCAGCAGCTGCCGCGTGGCACTATTCTGTGCCGTGCAAAGCAGCTGCGCTTCAAATTTAGCAGATAAAAGTGGGAATGGGAGCACGGGCAGGTGGGTGGGTCCAACAGCAGAGCAGTGGAGAGAATCAGTTCAGTCTCCGCTGCTCATCGCTGCTACCGGCTCTGCCAAACCGGGCCGAACCGATAGAATACCACCACTGATTTATAGTCACTAAGCCATCAATCCACATCATTTGGAACAGATTTAATGGAAACAGACTCATAGAAACAGCTGTCATGACAGCATGGCTGCTATTGATAAGCAGGTCTTCATTTTCTTCAGAAAGGAACTGGCACATCTCAATAGGAAGAAAAAGGATGAGGGCACAACAAAGTGTCAAAATGTGTGAAAACCATCATAGCTACTATGATTATGTATAATATGCTTTTGGGAAAAACTGAGACATTCTCACAAAAAGCTATTTGGAATCGGTGGTGTTTTTGTGATCCCTGAGCTTGGTTGATTTCTTGCACACCTTTCATTACTAAGCTAGGTAACATCATCAGTGCTAGAAGGGAGCATGGTTTCTTCTCATTTTATATACTGGTGGCATGCCTTGCAGTATTTGTAAGAGTGTTTTTGACTAGGCTGTTGTTTATTGTTAGTTTGTTTGTCTGTTTGACTAGGATATTGTTTGCTTTTTGATTATTGGTTTGGTGTCAATTGTGGTGTTACTCTGCTTATCTGAGTGTGGATTGCTAGTGAGATGTTTTGATCATTTTGTTACCTTTTGGACTTGATGAATTGTTTCTTTTAAATCTACATTCAATCCTCTATAATCCCTATTTAAACATGGGGGGGGGGGAAGGCAGAGAAAAATAGCATAGCTAGGTAAGCTGTAGCTACAACAGCTGTTAGATGGGTTATTAAGTAATTTTCCTAGCCTTTTCTTTACCCTCTTGCTTCTTCTCGTGTCTCTGTTTTGTTTCCATCGCTCCGCTCTTGGACATTTGGGGAGGGCATTTTCCTCCCCACCTGGAAGGAAGTTGAATGAAAACCAGAACGTGTTCCAGAAAACACAGATTTATCATTACCAGTTCTGATGAACTGGTGTGAACCAGCTGAATCCCACCACTGGAATTTCCCAAATCTCTCACCGATTGGGGCAATGGGCAGGAAGGGCCCTTTCTATTTAACTACGTTTTTTTCCCTGGTGGGTCTGTATATTATATTTGTGTGAGTGGATATGGATGTGAGCTTGCAAAAGATAGTCTAATAAAATAGTTAGGAAAAAAGCAACAGATTGATTGTAGGTCTTTTGCTCTCTATACTCAAATGTTGCAGATGTTTATATTTTATAATATGTTATAGAACAGATGCAGATAGATGTTTGGCAAAGACTGAGTTCCCACCTTGAGTTTGGCTAAATCCAAAATGGGAAACCAAACAAAAACTAGGGGTTTTAGTAAGCCAGTCAAGCTGAGACAGCTGCCAGAAGGCTACCAGTCAACTCCAGGAGTTAATTTTATGAAAACAAAATTAGTTTCTACACATCCAGTGCAGAGTTTGTGTTAAAAAAAAAAAACCCTGTCTCTAACTCAAGAACTTTCAATTTTAGAGGTCATCCTGAGCTCCAATGAAGAAAAAACACCCATACTCATCTCACCCAACCTGACAGAATCTGATTCTTTCCTTCTATTGGTCTTCAGGGATCGGGTGACTTTCTCTGGGCATGATAGAGAGGAATTATTTTTGAAAGGGCCAGCTGCTCCTCAATGAAGGCTTGCATACAGACCTTTAAAGGCCCGGTCCTACTGCACTTACGGATGCAAAGAGGATGTAAAATGTTTTTAAAAAGCTTGCCATCCATTGGAAAATACTATGCATCTGTTGTGTACTCATTGCATACGTGTTTCATATGCTCTATCCATCGAGCATCCGTCCACTGCGATTTCATCCACACAAGAAGTTTTGAGCTGCACAAAACTTTGTGAACGGATGAACTTTCCGCCGTGTACGATGTAAATCCGCGACATACGAGCAACAAACATTCTATGTCCGTTTAGCATTCGTTAAACATCCTCTGTATCCTCTCTGCATCCTCTGGGCATCCTCGCAACTCACATCCACTGCAGCTGAAAATGGAAAGAGGGAGGAAACAAAAGGTACATGGATGTCTACACAGCGTTAGTAGCACGGAAATAGAAAGGATGCGCAATGAACGGTTTGCATCCAATATACATCCGCATGGCACCCCTTTCTTTCCTTTAGGTGTACGTGATGCATCCGCTTCATCCGCTATGCGCCTGCTTAGAAATTATCCCCCGGAACCCCTTCGGAGGTATCATCCACTTCCATCCGCTTTCATCCACTAGGCTTCTTATGAACGTTTAACATCCCCGCTACAAACTACCCACATCCGTTCTTTTCTGTTCTTTTCCATTCTTTTCCGTTCTGTTTTTGCAAATTTTTGCCACTTTTTGGAGTGGATGACAATGGATGGAGCCACCCCCAAAATTTTGCTCGTCCGCTGTGTCCTTTATGCGTATGTTTTGTATCCGTCGGCCAGTGGGACTGGGCCTATTTAAGTCATTGCTTGGGGGCTTGGGAATTTGGGGAATTGAACTGCACCTCTCTTAAAATAGCCAAAGGTGAGAAATATTATTATAGGCAATGCATCTAATTGCACTGTGTGTGTGTGAGAACAATTAATCAGTGGAATGATTTGTCTCCAAATGTTGTGGGTGCTTCAACTCTGGAAGTTTTCTCTGAAAGAAAAGATTGGACAACCATTTGTTTGAAATGATATAGGGTTTCTGCTTGAGCAGGGGGTTGGGCTCAAACAGTGGTTGCCAACCAGTGGTGGTCTGCAGAGAAATGTCACCCCCCAAACACACCCCAAAGCAATTCATCCAGGCTGCGCAACACAAAACACAAAACAACACAAGGTAGTGAGAGGAGGAGGGAAAGGGCAGAGGGAAGAACTTGTCCCACTCGCCCCACACGCCTCGCCTGAACACCAGGCTGCTTCTTTCTGCTTCTTTCTTCTACTTTTGGCTGCATGCAAGGAAAGCAGCAAAAGTCTTTCTTTCTCTCCCCCAAACTCCACCAGAAATGAATCTTTGGGACCCTGCTCCAAGAGGTTGTGCCGGTGCAACAAGTCTCACAAAGACTCATTTCTGGAAGAGTTTGGGAGAGAGAATGAAAGACTTCTGCTGCTTCTGCTGCTTTCCTTGCATGAAGCCAAAAGTTTCTCTCTCTTTCTCTCCCCCTGAGAGTGGAGCTGGCGATGGTATCCTATGATCCCAAATAAAGATCGGTAGGAAAATGGGGTGGGGAATTTTCCTGCAGACTTTTTGGGGGATTTTCCCAGGATCTCTGGTCCACAGGATTTAAAATTATGAGTTTGGTGGTCCCTGAGGTCCAAAGATTGGAGACCCCTGGGCTAGAAGACTTCCACGGTCTCTTCCAACTCTGTTATTCTGTTATACCCATAGCAGTTTCTCCTCAAGTCTCCTTGAGACTTTCAAGAAGAGATTGGATGCCATTGGTCAGAAATGGTGTAGGGTCTCCTGCTTCGGCGGGGAGGGGGTTGGATAGATGGTCCCTACAAGGTCCCTTCCAACTCTGATTATTTGTTATCTGTTATATTAAGGTTCTTTTTACCTGGTTGCACATGGTGATCCTGGCAGGCTTTCTCTTCTTCTTGCTGTCCTCCCTAAACACTTTTCTACCACTTCAAAGGAGGAAGAATGCATACTTACTGCTTTTGAGGTCCTTAAAAGTTCACACTTTTGCCAAGGCTTATCCACAGCAACTGGACACACAGTTTCTCTTACGCGATAGATGATAAGGAATTTTTTCCTAGGATCTGCCTGAAAAGATGACTAAAATGAGTGTCGTTGCAGTTTTATTTATGTAATTAATATATTGATAGGCTTGAATACATGATTTGGGTGACTAACAGTTAAAAACAACACAGAATAAAGTGAAACACAACCAGTGATTGAAAACATAAACAGCATAATTTATCCCAAACTGCATTCTTATTTTGGTGGCCAACCCACTTGGGTGGCTCATGTCCTGGTAATTAAAAAAAATCTTGCCAATGTTCAGCAATGGGTGGAAACTAATCAAGGAGAGAAGCAACTTAGAACTAAGGAGAAATTTCTTGACAGTGAGAACAATTAATCAATGGAACAACTTGCCTCCAGAAGTTGTAAATGCTCCAACAGCTGATGTTGGATATCCATTTGTCTGAAGTGGTGTAGCGTTTCCTGTCTAAGCAAGGGGTTGGACTAGAAGACCTCAAAGGTCTCTTCCAACTCTTCTATTTCTATTTCTATTTCTATTTCTATTTCTATTTCTATTTCTATTTCTATTTCTATTATTTCTATTATTTCTATTATTTCTATTATTTCTATTTCTATTCTATTCTGTGTTTCTAGAGCATGTAATGGTCCAAAGAACCTCAGAGAAATAGTTGAAGTTGTATCAATACAGGTAGTCCTCAATTTACAACCATTTGTTTGGCAACTGTGAAAAATTACAGTAGTTTTGAGGGGAAAAATGACCGTCATCACACTTATGACCGACACAGCACCATCATGGTCACATAACTGAAATTTGAGCACTTGGCAACCAGCATGTATTTTTGATGGTCCAGCATCTTGAGGGTCATCATTTATGACTTTCCCAGCCAGCTTCTGTCAATCAAAATCAATGGGGTAAGCTGGATTCGCTTAATAACTGCATGATTCACATAACTGCATTGATTCACTTGACAACCGTGCCCAAAAAAAAGGTAGTAAAATCAGCTGCAGCTCATGAAACCATCTTGTTTAGCAAGATAAATTCTAGGTGTTTCCTTGGATTATGCAGGCCCATTCTCTATTGCAGTGTAATCCCTGGAATACACCCAGTTGATTTAGGAGGCTGCTAACAGGGCATGTGTGCATACCCACAATCTCTCTCAGGAGCACCTCTGACCCTGGGAATCTAAACGTCTCCCTTAGATCGATTTCAGTGTTGCCGATTCATTCCATGAATTAAATTCATGGAAATCCCAAGTTAGGCGATGTTAAATGGAACGCACGCACCAAATGGTTGCATCATATTATGTTTGTAGGGCAAAGCAGCAAAACTGGGAAGGAAGATGGTGGCCTCCAAAATTTGGGACCGCAGCTCCAATAATTTCCTCAGTTCCAGGGATTGAAATCCAATCTACTTCAAAAGTGCCAGACTCATAAAGATTGTTTGAAAACATGGAAGAATTCTCCCGCTCCCAAAATAAAGAGAAAAATCCCAGATCAAAAGAACTGAATACAGAAAAGATGACTATTTGCCATGCATGAACTATTTTTCTTTCTTTCTGCAAAATTAAATATTAAATCAGATGACCACTATTCAATGTTGGGAGGAAGGCACTGATGGTACATTCCCCAGTTATTAAATTCTCACTAATTAGCCTTTAGATGTTGTTAATAAATTTACTTACTATTCTGTAGGCATGAAGGATGACACCTAAGGCCAACTTATTTCCATGACTTCTGTCTTCATTAAGTGCTGTTATTGCTCCAGCCACAGCATCAACAACTTCTGGATCATTTCTGCTTAATTCGTCTCGACCGGCTTGGCAAAGTCCAATGCCGAGGAGTAACAGAATGAAGACTTCCATATCCAGGTAAGTGAAGCTCCTTCTGAAATCTGATGAATGTGTGAAGGGGAGAAAGAGCTTCAATATAACTGGTGGGGTATGTCCTCCTAACAGAATTCAGAGTGCTTAAAGTAAACAAAATGTAGACAAAACTCTTTCATGAGCTTGGGTCATACTGAGCTGAAATATGTCAGTGTGAACATCCTTTTGGGTTTATTTAAGCATTTGCTTTTTTAAAAAAAATACTAAGTTTATTCACTTGCTGTTTACCATAAATTTGTTACTTTATAATGTCAGGGTCAGAACATACAGTTCTGACTGTAGCTTTGGGTCGGTTCAAGAATATTTTCCAGATTGATAATAGGCAGGTTTCAAAGGGAGAAAGAATGGAACTTAATAGTTTCCAAGGTTTGCAACTTTTCCTTCTCTGTTGCCAAACTTGAGGAGATAATAATGTCCATATCAGGTTTAAACTGGTGTAAAAAATATGATGGAATTGCTGGTTTCATCAGAACTACAATGCTTTTTCTCCTTTTTTTCATCTTGGTGTTTTAAAATATTCTAAGGAAGGAAAAATGAGGTTGTTCTTTTTTATTTTTAAATCAGGGATGGAGAATTGGCTTTTATTAAAGGTGATATTCCTGCAGAAATCAGTCTCTGGGGCAGAGATCCAGCAAATGGAATATAATCAGTTGCAACTGGGAGATAAACACTGCCCAAGTCCACATAGAAATAGTTATAGAACAGAGCTGGAAGGGACCTTGGAGGTGTTCTAGTCCAGCCCCCTGCTCAAGCAGGAGAACCTATACCATTTCAGACAAGTGACTGTCTAGAAGTCTCTTCTTAAAAACCTCCCATGTTCAAGCACCCATGATTTCTGAAGGGGAGCTGTTCCACTGGTTAACTGTCTTCACTATTAGGAAATTTCTCCTTAATTCCAGGTTGCTTCTCTCTTTGATGTTTCCAACCATTGTTTCTTGTCCATGAGGGGTCTCCATCTATATTTGATTTACCAGCCCTTGTGGTATCACTGTTTTTAACTTGGGAACTCCAGTCAGCTTTGAAAATATCTGTAGTGCAGAAGAGGGCTTTGATTCATGTTTTTGCCATATTCTTGCCAGTGATGTTAAGAATATGGCAAGAGTTGTGCTCCAGAGTTGTGCTGGAGCTGCCTTGCAGCAGCTTTTAAATACCAATTGTTTTTTTTTTTTTTCCCCCAGAATCATGTGAGCTGGTTAAGAGCACAGTTGAGCCATGGAACTGCCCTTGAAAACCCACTTAAAAGCAGAAAGCTTTTAATACTATTTAATGACTAATATTTTCTGGTAACAAAATTGGGATTTTAGTAAGCTGAAATGGGCTAATATCCCATTTGGGCTAATATTTGGCTAATATTTTAATGCAAACATATTGTGGGAACCCAGTGACTGACTTCTAGGTACTTGAGGGGCTGTTACAAAGCAGAGGGGGTTGTCTTGTTCTCCAAAGCACCAGAGGAAAAACAGTAATGGGTAGAAGCTTGCTAAGGAGAGATCCAACCTAGAGGGAGAATTTTCTGGCAGTGAGAACAATTAATCAATGGAATAGATTGCATCCTGGAGTTTTGGGTATTTCATCACTGGACATTTTCAAAAATTTGACCAAGATGGTATAAGGTCTCCTACTTTGAGCAGAAGGTTAGACTACCAGGGTCTCTTCCAGGCCTATATTTCTATGTTTTATTGTCTTAGCATCAGGAGTGGGATTCAATTTTTTAACAACTGGTTCTGTGGGCATGGCTTAGTTGGTGGGTGTGGCTTAGTGGTAGTGTGACTGGCTGGGTGTGGCCAACTCAACATCACTTACATCGAGGCATGCATCTCCTCGTCTGGTCTCTTGTGACTGTTGGGATGCTGCAACAGCTGTAAATGTGAAAAATGGGCATAAGTTACTTTTTTCAGTGCCATTGTAACTTTGAATGGTCACTCCACACAAGCAGAGTATGAGCAAAGGAGAGGAAAAAAACTCCAGAGACATTCCTGAGACAGGAAGTCTGGTCCTGCCAAGAATGTCATAAGGGTCAACAGAGAGACAGTTTTTGTAAGCAACACCAGAATGTTTCCTTCCTGCCTTCCTTACAGGATTAGGCCAGTAATTTCTTCTAACAACCGGTTCTCTGACCTGCTTAGAATGTTTACAACTGATTCAAGCACATAGGTACGAACTGGTAGAATCCCACCCCTGCTTAGCATGTTGGTTTACCAGGCTGTCCTATTAATATGACTTTTGGACACAGGATCTTAACCAGGGGCGGGCTTCAAACATTTTAGCAAGGGGTTCTCTGCTTGGATGCTGGGTGAGCATGGCCATGGTAGGTGTGGACAAGTTGGCCTCCTGCACCATGGTGGGGGGAGGGGAGTTTTTGCCCTCCCTGGCTCAGGAGACTTTCTTTGAGCCTCTGGGAGGGTGAAAACAGACTTCCGGGATTCCAGGGGCTCTCTGGAAGCCAGAAACATGCCCATTTCCAGCCTTCCCGAACTTCTGGGTGGCCTGTTTTTCACCCTTCCTGAGCCTCTGCACATGCCCTGCACTTACCTGCATCCAAAATGGGCTGCATGGGACTGTGTGGGGATTCCTGGGAGGGGAGGGGCAGGGTGGGCAGGGCCAACCAGGAGTGGGATTTGGGGGTTCTCCAAACTGTGCAGAATGTTAGCTAGGGGCTCTGCTGAACCCCTACGAACCCCCAGAAGCCCACCCCTGAGTTTAACAGGGATTTAGGGTTTATATTTGAATAGATATAGATAGAATTTTCTATGGCTTAATTTCAATTAATTAATTTCTGGCTTAGTTTCAATTAATTTTTCTATGGCTTAATTTCAAGACTTAATTGCTTAAACTTCAGAACTGAAACATTCTTTATCAGTTTTCTGGTCAAATATCAACTTGATTGCTTGAACCCTTATTCTCTAAAGTACAATATTCCTGTTCCATCTTTTACAGCAGTAGAATCTTCATTTAGAGGATGGAACTCAGCTTGTGTTCCCAAGGCATAGAGATTCTGCAGCATGCTGGCCTTTCTCACCATGGTGTCCTCCAGTTCGCTGCCCCTAGACACTTTCACATTACCTGCTTAGTTATCAATCAATCAATCAATCAGTCAGAATAGAGCTGGAAGGGACTTTTGATGTCTTCTAGTGAGTCCAACCTCCTACTCAAGCAAGAGACCCTGTACCATCTCAAACAAGTGGCTGTCTGGTCTCTTTTTAAAATCCTCCAGTGATGGAGCACCCACAACTTCTGAAGGCAAAGCTGTTCCACAGGTTAATTGTTCTCACTGTGAGGAAATTTCTCTTAAGTTCTAGGTTGCTTCTCTCTTTGATTAGTTTCCACCCATTTGTTCTTGTCCTGCCCTCAGGTGCTTTGGAGAATAGCCTGACTCCCTTTTCTTCTTTGTGGCAGCCCCTCAAACATTGGCATACTTTTCTATTTATTTATTTATTTATTTATTTATTTATTTATTTATTTATTTATTTATTTATTTAATTTGTCCATCATGTATAAAATAATAGGTACAAGTATAAACATGAGTAAGAATACAGAAAATAGGTACGATTAAATGGGGGCAATAGGACAGGGACAGGAGACACGATGGTGCACTTATGCATGACCCTCAATACTGCTATCATGTCACCCCTGGTCCTTCTTAGTTGTAAATAATTGTATGTGTGTGTGTATTCGATTATTTACACATGTATATATTTGATTATTCCAAAATTTAGAGGGTCCAGGAATAACATTCTGTATCTATGTCAATTTTGTAATAGAAATAATGGACACACTTTACTTATTAATTTAAACTTATATGCTGCCCATATTGGTGACTCTAGGTGACTTACAATCAATAAAAATGACAATATAAAACATTAAAATAATAAATAGTAATGCTAAACCTGGTTTAAAATGGACAAAGATGACTAAAGAAGGGAGCAGGATGCCCAGAAGAAGGAGGTGCTGTCTTATCTTAGTTCATTAACTACCTCCAGAATGACATGATGCCCCCATTAGGGCCCAGGCCAGTTGGGAGATAGTTTACTTCAGGGGTGGAGCACTTTACTTGTGGCTTTGCCAATTTGAGAAATTGTTTTGTTGCAGTTTACATTTGCTGCTAGTGATCCCATTGTGCACTTCTTCATTGCGTCATAGTCATTTATATGTGTACACACAGAGCTTTGGAATGGTTTGTTCTGTTCCATTGAAAATAGTTGTGAAAGATTTATGTAATCCAACATATATATATATATTTTATATTGGTCTTATATCTTCAGTGGGTTAACCTGTGCTCTTCCTGATGTTGAGTAGCAGATACATCCATCTGTTCCCAGAATCTGGATGCTAAGAATATCTGGAAAGCTTTTAAGTCAACAAACTGGGTGACCAGAAAAAAATTCCATGAAGTAATATTAGTATCAGCTCTACAGGAACCTTGTCACTAGAAGAAAGCAAAAAAATAAAAAGGAAAATAAACCCTGCTTTTACCAAGGAATTTCTTTGTGTCACTAAGAGGATTTTTTTCCCCCAGGGATCCAGATGGCATTAGTGTGAGTGTAGCTGGCACAAACTAAGATCTCTCACACACAGAATAGAGAAAGGAAACACACAAAATTGAAACTTTTTACTTTATACACAAGGAGTCAGAATATTACTTCTTCAATCTATGGAGATTCTCAATCAGAACAGAACCGAATAACAGAGTTGGGATTTTGGAGGACTTCTAGGCCAACCCTCTGGTCAAGCAGAAGACTCTATACAGGGGTCTCCCACCTTGGCAACTTTAAGCCTAGAGGACTTCAACTTCAATGAGTTGGCCACAGTGAGTTGGCTGTGGCAAGTTGTCCCATTCTGGTAGTATACACCTATGGCAATGTCATTTCCCCCTACCCCTTTATATTGACCCATATGCATTCTAGGAGGCTTTCATTCTTGGTTTTGTACATTTCTGTAGAGATGTAGTGATCTTTTTCATGTAATACAACTTCATTTCTTTTGTTTCTTTTGAATAGTTTGTATCCTTCCATCAAAGGGCTGTGAAAATATTTACAGATCCCTCACATCCCGGACATAAACTGTTTCAATTCCTACCCTCAAAATGACACTATAGAGCACTGCATACCAGAACAGCTGGACACAAGGACAGTTTTTTCCTGAACACCATCACTCTGCTAAACAAATAATTCCTTCAACACCGTTCATCTATTGCAAAGTCTGCACTACTATTACTATTAACCTTCTCATCACTCCTTATCACCCATCCCCTCCCACTTGTGACTGTACCACTGTAACTTTATCGCTTGTATCCTTATGGTTTATATTGACTGTTTCCTAGTATGATTTGATTGCTGATTGTATCCTATGACTATCATTAAGTGTTGTACCTGATGATTCTTGACTCTTAATAAATGTATCTTTTCTTATATATACTGAGAGTATTTACACCAAGACAAATTACTTGTGTGTCCAATCACACTTGGTCAATAAAGTATTCTCTTCTATTCTAAAAAATACAATCCAGTCATGAGTTTCTTCCCACCAAGTTTCAGTAATGAAAATTATGTCATACTTGCCTTTGTGGACAAGTGGACTTGAAATGGACTTCAAGTTCACTTTGGTTGTTCCCCAAATGCTCAAAGTTTGTGGAACCACCAAGGTGAACTTGAAGTGTTAGTACAGCAAATATGATATAGATTCTATTACTGAAACTTGGTAGGATAAAATTTACAAGTTGAATGTACTGATGGAAGGATAAACTGTTGAACAAACTAGTCAAAAGAAACGGACCTAACAAAACAGAAGGTGGAGTTGCATTATATGTATGAAATCACTATATCTGTATTGAAATGCACAAAACCAAGAATGAAAGCCCCTTTGAATTCATATGGGTCAATATAAAAGGGAAAAAAATGAATGACATTGTCATTGATGTATACAACTGGTATCATCAAGGTCATGGTTGTCCCAAAGGAACTTTTTCCCCAAAAAAACAACTTGACTTTCTTGGAAACAACTTCTCTTCTTGGATGGGAAGCGAAATATTTTTTAAAGAAAAAACCAAGGAAGTCCAGTTACTTTTCAGAAAACGCACCTTTTGGGATTATCCTTGTAGGATACTGAGATATCCTCGTAGGATACTTATGCCCTTTTAAATGCTGAGGCAGGACTCAGGCAAATGCACCAGGAAAAACAGTTTCTGATTAATGTTTAGAATTTAGAATCAGTTGACTTAGGGTTTGAACAAGTGGTAGAACTGTCTCTGGAGATTCTCCATCTTCCAGGTCATGGTTGTCCCAAAGGTGCTTTTCAAAAGGCAACTGATTTTTTCTCCTTGAAAATGTTTTGCTTCTAATCCAAGAAACTTCTTCAGCTCAACTTCAGTTTTTTAGTTCAGTTTTTCTTCAGATCTGAGAAGCGAAACGTTTTCAAGGAAACAAACCCAAGAAAGTCCAGTCGCCTTTTGAAAAGCACCTTTGGGACAGGTGGTAGAACTGTAACTTCTTCAGAAGAGCTCTCTGTTGACTTTTTATGTCCATGTCTGTGGCCCTGTTTGTGTCCGTGGACATGGCCAAGGCCCTGCCTGGTTTCATGAATGTAGTTTTCTCTCAGATTGGGGTGAATTTATACTCAACTCGTGGTCTTCTGGTATGAATAGAGATTCTGGACATATTTCAGAAAGGGGTGAAACCTGGAGGCACCTTAAGATCCCTCTGAAATGTCATTCTGTTGTTGAGCATTCTGCAAACAATGCATTTATTTAAATGCATTCAACATATTTCATTCCACATTTCCACTTTAACAAAGCACCAAGAGCAGAGGTGGTATTCAGCAGGTTCTGACCAGTTCTGGAGAACCGGTAGCAGAAATTTTTAGTAGTTCGGAGAACCGGCAAATACCACCTCTGACTGGCCCTGCCCCATCTATTCTCTGCCTCCGAATCCCTGATTGGCTGGGTCTTCTTTGGTTGCCCTGCACAGGAGAACAGAGCTGGAAAGCAGGTTAGTGGGATTGGGAGGGAATGGAGATTTTATAGTATTCTTCCCCTGCCATGCACACCAAGCCACACCCACAGAATTGGTAGGAAAAAAAATTGAATCCCACAACTGACTAATATACTGTAATTGTGTATCAGCTGATTCTCCCAGTTTGATGAGCCCAACTATCCTCTGACTGGTATATTCATCTTCTCTCCCCCCCTCCACCAACACACAATATTTTATTGTCTGAAATTAAATAGAAATGGGCACTTTCCCTTCCAGCTAGAAAATATTTCTGATCACTAAGAGGGCAAGTTTCTTTTTTTTTTTAATTAACAGGGCAACTTTTTTTATTAACATTTTTGCTTTTCTAGGCAACAAAACCTGCTGTGAGATAAGAGAAAGCCAAGTTTGCAGGCTAGGATTTTCTTTTTTTTTTCCCCCAGATTGTCTTTTTTTTTTTTTAAAGTGTGTAGTCTGACATTGTCTGTTTTAAAAAGCAAAGTGCTGCCAGGAAGAGCATCCACATGTTTCTGGAAACTATGTGGTAGCTGATGCAACTCTCTTTCCCCTCCTGACATCCCTCTGTTGCTTTTCTACATCTTTTGCCTGAGGAAGCTGTGTCCATCTACCAAGTGCTAGGATCAGCTTGGAGACGTTTTAGAGGCAGATTTCTTATTTCTGGTGACTACCGGATATAGTATATTCAAGCTCAGTGCACATCATTCCAAGCCAAAATGGCTGTGGTTTGGGGAGGTGGAAGGGAATAAAGGGAGTTGACTTTCAACGCATCCAGGAAAGATGAAGATGAGGTGTTAGGAATGTAAGTCACCTAACAGTTGGGTTTTACTGTACAGTGTAGCTGTGTGCTGTTTGTGTGTTATTCTTCACCATTCTCACTACGTTTCCCTATGTGTGCTCATTCTCCTAATGGGGAATTATCTCAACACTTGTTATGGGCCATACCTGGCTCAGATAACTAAGAGTTGGTGTGAATGCACAGTACTGTATACAGAGAGCTGTTTACTGTTTAATTGTGGGTTACTATCCTGGTAAAGATGGCACAAGACTCGTCAACCAGTCTATCACTGATAACCCGGTTGGATGGAACAAAATATCTTTCCTGGTCTATGAAGTGCAGTCTACTTCTGCGTAGAGAAGGTTTATGGAATGCAGTTCAAGATCCACCAGATGGAAATACTTGGGATCCAGATAATGAGGACGATGCCAAGAAGTTTGCTGACTTTAAACAGAACAACGTACGAGCTCTTTGTATAATTGGACTAACACTGAGTGACCAGCAGCTAGTCCATATTCGTGGAGAAGAGTCTGCTGCTAGGTGTTGGGAAAATTTGAAGAGGATTTATGTTTGTGACAGTGTAGGTGCACACATACATCTTACACGTAAACTGTTTAGAGCACATCTTCTGAAAGGTGGAGATATGTTAGCTCATTTAAACTTCATGAAAAGAACTTTTCAAGAGCTATATGAAAAAGAACTAATATTTTCAGAGCTGCATCAAGTTTACAACATTCTTTCCTCATTGGATGAAAGTTATGATGATTATGTATCTTCACTGGAAGTCCTGACCAGAGATAATAAACTGACATTGACTGACATAACTGGAAGGTTGTGAGAAGAGGCCAGAAGATGGCTGGATAGGGACCAACTGAGGAAGGAACAACCACAAGAAGAGGATTTGTTTTCAACTGCCTATACTGTTAGGAAATGTTTTTCTTGTGGGGCTAAGGGACATATGGCTAAATTTTGTAAGAAGGGAAAATGACAGAATACTGGTCATCACCAGAAGGTTAAAATGAATATTAGTTTAGCTATGTCTAGCAATTCAACTGTAAATCATGATTTGTGGGTTGTTGATAGTGGAGCATTGCAGTGCATTACTAAAAATAGAGAGAGGCTTGTATCGATGTCCACAAGTAAGCGACGCGTATCATTGGTAAATGGATGGAAGATGAAAGCGTCTGGTGTAGGTACTGCATATTGTTCTTATATTAATGAGCATTTAACTATTTTATATGTACCTAAACTGAAATTTAATTTGTTATCAGTAAGGGCTTTAGTTAATATTGGTTACGTAGTAACCTTTAGGGGAGATAACTGTATAATAGAGAAAAGGGGAAAAGTGTTACTGTTACTTCAGAGAATGATTTATATGTGATACATGATGATCAGTTGAAATGGCTAACTTGGTTTATAACAATGTTAAGCCACAAGATGAATGTATACATTTACTCCAAAGACATCTGGGGCACATTAATTTTAAAATGCTCAATAAACTGTTGAATTGTCAAAGAGAGTAAAATTAAAACCCTGTAGCAAGTACTTAAACTGTAATGCTTGTAGTCAGGAGAAAAGCAAAGCTATTCCAGCAAACAGACATTAATGGGTTTAAGACCAAAGAACCTTTAGAGGCTTTGTTTGCTGACATAATTGGTCCTAAGAAACCAAGTTTAGGAGGTGCCTGCTATATTTTGAGTATTATGGACCATTATTCACGATACGGTTTGTGCTATCTTATGAAAAACAAAACAGAAACATTCCAACATTTCTTTATCTGGTTAAGATTTGCTGAGAGAAAAATGAAAAGTAAAGTAATTACTTTAGTAACTGATAATGGGACTGCGTTTATCAACAAGACATTCCAAACTATATTGAAATTGGCTGGTGTCGAGCATAAACATTCTGCACCTTACAGACCACAACATAACTCATTTATAGAATGAAGAGGGCAAACTTTACAAGCCATGGCTCGCACTATGTTATCTGATTCAGATTTGCCTGAAACACTGTGGGGTGAGGCCATAATGTGTAGTAACCATGTTTTAAACAATGTGGTAAACACAACAACTGGAGAATTGCCATTCATTCGTTGGCATGGCAGAAAGCCAAATTTAAGTTATTTACACACATTTGGAGCTCCAGCATTGGTGCATATTCCCTTACAAGTAAGACTGAAAGGGCAACATAGAGCGAGAAAATTATTTTTTGTAGGTTTCAAGGCCAACCATAGATCATTTAGATTATCAAAGCACAGCTCATGTTTATTGTAGCGCTAGTGCAAAATTTCTTGAGCGTGTTGGGTGGCATAAACTGGAATAGGAATCCAGCAATGATCTTATTATTGACACCCAAATAGTCCTTAAAGATGAATTAAGTAAACCAAGAAAAGCCATTAAAGAGGAAGAACAGGAGGAAGTAGGAGAACAGGCACAGGAGGAGGTTGGAGAACAGGAGCAGGTGGAACAGGTGAGTCCACCAGTAATCCCTGTATTACCAAGATGTTCAACCCGAGGAACACGATCACCTGATAGATATCAGGCTAGTGTTGTATGCCAAGTGAATACAGTTCCAAATAACTATAATGAACTGAAACTGTATCCTGCTAAGGATCAGGCTGCTTGGCAGGAAGCAATGCAAAAGGAACTGGAATCATTAAAAAAATTTGGAGGGATACGAAAATGTCAGGTTACCACCAGGTGAACATGCCATAGGATGTAAATGGGTTTATAAACTTAAGACTAGTGTAGATGGGACTGTTACCCATAAAGTCAGGTTAGTAGCACAAGGGTTCAATCAGACAGCAAATGACTATGATGTGTTTGTACCTAGTCTGAAGGCTACTACATTAAGGGCAGCATTAGTGTGGGCAGCTAAGGAGAAATACATTATAAATCATTTAGATATAGAGACAGCATATCTGCATGCACGGTTGCAACACACTATATATTTAAAGAAAACTTTAGGTATCAAAAATGATAATACAACTGATTGCTGGAGATTGAAAAAGAGTCTTTATGGCTTAAAGCAATCAGGATATGAATGGAACCAGTGTATATTTAAGGAATTAACTAAGATAGGTTTTGTTGCTGGCATGGCTGATTCATGTTTGTTTAAAAAGGAAAGTAATGGTATAATTTCATTGTTGTGATTGTTTACTGATGACATAGCATTAATCACCAAAACTGAACTAAAATAATATCTGTTAGAGAAGAAATTTAAGATAAAAAGATTAGGTGAAATTGAACAATATCTTGGCTTAAAGATAGATAGAACTGGGGGAGCATACAAGATCTCACAGGCAGATAAAATTAACCAATTACTAAAAAGTTTTAAAATGGAACTTTGTAAACTGGCAAAAACACCAATGAGCAGGAGTTTAGCCACAGTGATGTTCAAAGTTCTATTTTTGATAAGAATATTTATCAGTCCTTGATTGGTTGTTTATCTTATCTCAGTAATTGGTCAAGGCCAGATATAGCATACTGTGCTGATGAATTAGTGAGGTTTAACGCTGAGCCAACTGAAAGGCACTGTCAAGCTGCTTAAGCGTGTGTTAAGATATCTGAAACAAACAATGCATTCTGCATTGTATTTGGAGCCTAAGGATGAACTGAGTTTAACAGCATATGCTGATGCAAGTTTGCTATGTAAATCTATGTCAGGCACTGTAGTATTATTGGGAAAGGTGTTGATTGGATGGAGGTCTATTCGACAGAAACATCTAAGTTTGTCAACAATGGAGGCTGAATTCTCATGTTTATCTCTGTTACGTACAGATTTAGTTTATTATAAGCAACTATTAATTGACATGGGAATTCATGTAACAGATTCTATTGTTGTTTATGAAGATAACCAATCAGCAATACAGATGGCTTTAAATATTGCTGTTAAGACAAGATCAAAAGATACAGATTTAAGATATTTAAATGTGAGACAATGTGTGCAAAGTAAGATGATTAAGCTGGAACACTGCATGTCAGAAAATAACATCGCAGATCATTTTATAAAAGTCCAAGGCTCTATAAAGCATAAGGCGTGCTGTGAGGATTATGGACTTAGAATGTAAGGCTGTATATATTGTCCTACCCAAAGGGGAGAATGTTAGGAATGTAAGTCACCTAACAGTTGGGTTGGAAAATATATAAACCAGGATAGACATTTTTATACTGTCTTTTTAAGGGAATGTTGAAATTGTAATTGGGTGTGGTTCCTTAAATGGCCATAAGATGGAGCCAGAAACCTGGCTTGTTTTTCTCTTGTTGCTGAGAGTGTGTTCCTCCATTTTTCCCTATTGACTGTTACTGATCATCGTTATTCTTGGATTTGATATAAGTCTGTTACTGAACTGTTTTTGATACTGGACTTTGTTACTCTGGATTATCCCTGGACTAAAAACTGACTGCTTTAATTGTGAATGACTTGGACTGTGTTTGGACTTTGCTTAACAGTTTTACTGGAAGTAAAAACCTACATTTTACTATACAGTGTAGCTGTGTGCTGTTTATGTGTTATTCTTCACCACTCTCATTGCGTCTCCCTGTGTGCGCTCATTCTCTTAACAGGGAATTACCTCAACATGAGGCACTGGGGGTGGTGTTAGGAATATGTGAGATTGCCAAACTTTTTCAAGATAGCTAATGTAGAACAGATGTTGTCTGAAGGAACTTTAAATGACTCAGGCTTTTCCAGTGATTGACTGCAGTTGTGTTGGGGCAACCAGGACACACATAAGAGGGAGATTGCACATTCTTTCAGCAGTGAAAGGGCTATCATTCAGATAAATTTCAGTTTATTTCATTGTTATGACTGTAGGGGAAAGGTCAAATGGGAAAACTGGAAGCAGAGCAGAGGGCAGGTTTATTATGTTATGTAATAAATTGTGATTTATTACAATTATTATTAGATTCCTTTCTAATAATGCCTGTATCCTACGATTTATATTGCTTATTTAGTATCCTATGACTATCACTAAGTGTTGTATCTTATGATTTATGATGAATGTATTTTATGATGATTTATGATCATGATTTATCACTTGTTGCTTGTATGTATATTGAGAACTTCTGCACCAGAGACAAATTCCTTAGGTTGCCCAATCACATTTGGCCAATAAAGAATTCAATTCAATTCAATTCAATTCAGTTCTGTTCTGTTCTGTTCTGTTCCGTCTCGTCCCGTCCCGTCCCGTCCCATCCCATCCCACTCTACTCTACTCTACTCTACTCTACTCTACTCTACTCTACTCACCTATATTACTTTTATAAGTAACCCAGGGTAAACATACCTAATTCTTTCCTCCTCCTATTTTCCCAACAACAACAACAACAACATCAACAACAACAACCCTGGGAGATGGGTGGACTGAAAGAGGGTAACTGGCCCCAAATCATATAGCTTTCATACCGAAGGCAGGACTCAAGATTACTACCTCTTTGCCTCCTACGTCAGCACCTTATCTACTACACTAAACTGGTTCATCAAAGGCTATAATCAGCCTAGATTTGTGCTTGGTTGAGGATTATATATTCCCCTGCTTCTATGGTTCAGGTTGGACTTGAACTCACAGCAGGGTTGGGCTGCTACCGGTTCTCCCTAGTTCAGGTGAACCTGTACTGAACCGGTAGCTAATTTTATGGCCAATTCAGCAAACTGCCAATTCCAATCCCTGGCCAGCCCTGCCCATCCTGTCCCTCCCCTCCCCTTCCCAGAATCCCCACATAGCCCATTTTGGATCCCAGGTAAATACAGGACTTGTATGGAGGCTCAGGGAGGGCGAAAAATGGGCCTCCCGGAGGTTCTGGAAAGCAGAAATGGGCCTGTTTCTGGCCTCCAGAGAGCTTCTGGAGGGTGGGGAGGTCATTTTTGCCCTCCCAGAGGCTCGAGAAAGGCCTCTGGAGCCCAGGGAAGGTGAAAAATGCACCCCTTATGGTGGTGCAGGAGGCTGACTCAGTCACGCCCACCATTGCCATGCCCACCCAGCAACTGGGCAGAGAACCGGTTGCTAAAATTTTTGAAGCTTACCCCTGACTCACAGTCTCACACTTTCTAGCCTGTGCCTTAACTACTAGACCAAATTGCCTATGGAGTCTGTTTCCAGACCTGGCTTACCTTAAAGGGTAAAAATCATCTGAAGAGCTCAAGATTTGTAAGGACTGTTTGGAGTTTTGGGAGAATCCCCAAATGAAAATGAATGTGAAATACTTGGCTGGAATACAGAGTCAGGCGTATGAAATTATGTTGAGCTGAAATTCAATGTCCTAGAATTTTTGAGTAAGGGTCATCTTACTGTTAACAGAAATGCTCCTTTCTCAAGGAGTGCAACTGAGCATTTTCCAATGCCCAGATGGGGAGGGAGTAGGATTACAAAAGAGAAAAAAAAAATCAAACGAGCAAAATAAAGTATGATTATTTTCCATGCATTTTTTTTCTTTCCTTTCCAAATTTGGTAGGAACTTTTAGTAGAATATGCTGATGGTGCCCTCTTATGCAGTTACCAAAATACAACATTCCCATAGATCAGATTTTGATGTTTCTGCTGTTACACGTTCCATTTTTCTATAGGCATTGTAGGAAGCTCCCCCTACAGAATGAAGTATTTTGGGGAATATTAAAAAATGCAAAATATTATGTTTCCTCAAAGGAGAAATAAAGAAAAACCTTAACAAAGGCAGAAAGCAGCCCCAGTCTTTCTTAACAGCCTCAAGCAGAAGCCTAAGTCTTTACAGATGGAGATTTTATACCTATTAAGAAGGAACCAATTTATTCATAAACAAAACACCTTCAGCCACAAGCTCCCATAGAAGGCTGGAACAGATGGGATTAAGAATTTATATTCCTCCACCCAAATTCTAAGGACAGGGTAGGACAGGATCTTTAAGCAATGGTAGGATTCAAATAATTTAACAACCAATTCCCCCAGGGTTAGGTTGGCTGTTGTGGGA